>CM070494.1:7861709-8386709 GCA_036324585.1 Champsocephalus esox | reverse complement strand
TCGTGTCATCACAGAGTGGAAGTAGGACATGGTAAACCTGTTTTAGCAAGAAGATTGTGGACAGATTGATGTTTAGCTTATCTGTAATGTTCAGTGTTGCTGAACTATTTATTAAGTGATATGTACACAAGATGACCAACCATATATGCCCACCAGGGCTGGGAGGCCTGAATCCTCTCTGCGTGTCAGGGTCTCTGTATTTCAACCCATATCCAAACAGAGACTAGCCAAGGGACTTAGTGAAGGAATCTCATTGGCCTGTTAGCCCAGAACCCCTGATTGGGTCATTTGAAATCACTTGTCTGTTCGGTGGGCCTCTCCACCTGCCGTAGCTCCTGGGTTTGAGTGATATCACTTTGTAGGAACCTGTTGTAAGGGCGGTTACAAATCAAATGCTCACTCTCACAAAGGGGATGTATTGCCATTTCTACTCAACGGACTGTCACCTTGATACAATGACCTGTTTGGGACTATGTGAGTAACAACAACATAACACTGAATCTTGATGACCCTTTCCACTTGGTCTTTTACCTAATACCAACCACGGTAAACGCTGTATACAGTTTGAGTATCAGCAAGGATGCTAAAGGATGTTACATGTTAAGCTGCCTGTGCCTGATTCAATTGTCTATGCTCAGGTCCTGGTATAGCACAGAGCCAATGAGGAGGCAGCTCTGGTTCTTTGGTATCCTGCCTCACTTCTGGTTACATCACTTACTTTGAGGTCCTCCACACCACAGAGACACTTCATATCAAAGTCTATGACATTGAGCTGGGTCCATTTTGTCCTTGGCCTTACAGTGTGATTGTTGTATGATGAAGATGATCATGCTCACTGCTTTGATGATGTTAGATAAATATATGATTGAGTTTTACAGTGATTAGTACTACAATACAACTTAAACAGAATAACAGATTCTCATCACCCAGTTTGCTCTGGGTGTGTGTTAGATTAGCAGATTAGCTTTATCCTGCTATGTTAAAACACTAAATGTTCACCATCTAAATTTGATATGATTATGGAAAAGTGTAAACAATAAAAAAGTAAAAATGACAAGGCATTTAAACATGTATCTGCTAATACGAGCCCATTGTAGCCACTGAAATGTAAATGGGGCACTTACAACCTAGAGCTGCCGTTCATGTATTCTAAGACCTGTTCATGGAGTGTGTGTGCGTGCGTGTGTGTGTGTGTGTGTGTGTGTGTGTGTGTGTGTGTCTATGCATGTTAGAAATAACACTTTGTGTGTGTTAATTACCAGCACATGTACACAGACCCTAATGCCTTTCAAATTAACTCCTTAATTTTAGTTTAATTCCTTAACATTATTTTAAATCTGGGACTCTAATGAATGGTGACACTGAAAATCCCCATATTGATGTCATCTCCTGTCAAAGTGATACACTGATATATTTGTTCACCTATTATTAAGCAAGCATTGCCTTTAAAAGTCAAATATCCCCCTGCTGTTCCTTTAAAGGCCATCACTAGCCTTTTTAAGTACATGCTAATAATTGCCTTGACAAACTAGGCCTTGGTATCAATTAGCACCTGAATGGGGGACTGCGGCTGGATTTAATGGGAGCTGTTAGTGTGCCAGCGGATCGTGAGTGCTACATAAAACTCAACACGCTTCCTACAGTAAGTGCCTGGCCAAACACGTTTTTTTTCACCAATCTGTCTGACTTAAGGCTTTTGTTTCATTTCTATCCGCCTTTGACCAGCTAATGGAGCAGGTCTCACAGCCTGGCATGAGCCGCCACTCAGCCTGAACAGGAAATTAAAAGACAAATAACTACAATAATATTGCAAGAATTGCTCATATATACTTTGGACAGGGGGAAATCTTGGCATGTAAAATATGTAAAGTCAAGGAAAATGAACCTTATTGCAGATGCAAATGACCTAGAACATTAAAAAAGGATTTGGTGCAATGTAACAATCCAATACATACTCAGTATGTAGAGAAGTTGTGAAAACAGATTATTAAGACAAGGTTCAGAACGGGCGAAAACACACTGTAACAAGACAGAAGAAAGTAAATACTGTGGATGCATTACTTTAAACATTGATAACCTTGATTTAATTAATTGCAAACAAAATGTATAATGAAATGTCTGAATTAGGGCTGAACGATATACCGTGTCATAGCGATAACCGCGATATGCGCATGCGCGATATTCCCACCGCAGGGACATGTGGTTTTATTCATTTATTTTTTAAATGCTAACGTACTTTAGCACAGAATTCAAAATAAAGATACCCTTATTACTTATCGAAACTGCACATACAATATATCCGATTAAAGCTGAGACTCCACAGATTATATATATATATAGTATCTGAGCTTCTAGGGAGATTGTCTCACCGTAGCTGTCAATCTGATCAAAAGACGTGTTCAATGGCATTAAAACGAGAAAAAACGCAGCTGAATCGGTTGATCCATAGGTTAATAATGTATCTGTGGCTTTGAAGCAATTGTTTACAATCCATAATTCAATTTTTATGTAAAAATCGGAGCACAACAATTAGCTGCTAATGGTAGCCACCAGAGTGTATGCAGTTTCCAGGTTTTGGCTACGCGTCACTCTCACTCCTTATTTGGTAATGTGTGTGTGTTAGACATAGCCAAGACCGGAAGCAGCAGCCACTCTGGTGGCTATCATTAGCAGCTCACTTTTGCTCTGCGATTTTTACATAAAAATGGAGTTATGGATTATAAATGAAATCATTTTTGTATACAGAGACATTCAAAACCTATGGATTAACCGATTCAGCCGTGTTTTTTCTCGTTTTAAGGCGAGACACCCCAGGTGAATAGGGTACTTTTTTAACTTAACGGTATCAGCTAGAGATTTATCCAGTTAATTACTTACAATAAGGCCATTTTTTTGTTTTTTGTATTACAAGCTTTCTGAAATAGCATGTTTAAATATGCAAATTAGCCATTATCTCATTAAATATGCACATATTCTAACACATTTCAGTAATCGAAATCTGAACTTTTGATAAAGCTAGGTTCGAAATTCTTGTTTCATTTTGTAGTCATATTAGTATCTAAGGCTTTTACAGAAGGTATTTTGGATATCTCTTTTTATCACTCCATAAATCAGAAAATACTGTCAACAGCCCTACAATATCCATTTTCGCCATGTTTGTAGGTATACAATGTTGTATAATTCAGGCTATGAATGATATATGAACAAACCCTTCTGTAAAAGCCTTCATAATATTGATAGGAATACAACTGGAAGGTTTTGTGTATCTACTAGCTACTGAAGTTGAAATTTCGAACTCAGAGTAGGAGAAAAAATTCATTTTGAGAAAACGACCTTTAAAGATTGCGCTAGCTAAACCCTCCTGTTATTTGGATGACAGCTTGCGCATCAACGCACTCCATGAAGGTATTTCATGTTCGGGGTCATTTGTTTTTAGTATAACCTTGCTTCGTGCAAGTGAAAATTGTTGTTGTCTTCTCTGTGAAAGTCTTTTTCGCCGTTCTTTTGCCATTTCAATTTCTAGCGAAAAGCTAACCAGGAAGTGTTTTAGCACACCACGTGACGCATCTGAACGAATCACGTTGTCAGAAATTGACACCAGCCAATGAGATTTCGTTTCTTGGTTTAAGACCCCTTAGTGCTTTCACGATTGGTTGCTGATACAAAGTAAATGACCATATTTGGATCCGATGAGATTGTGCAGGAAAGACGGAGCTTTCCAGCGATACCTCAGCGGTCGCGGTACTTTATGTTACGTTAGAATGCTAACTTTTGATGAATTTAGGATAAATCTACAGACGCAAATAGACAAACTATAGTAAAATAAACACTTAAATGTGTATTTTGTACATTTTCCTTCCAAAAGCCTGAAAGAAAACATGTTATAGAATCAAAATAGCACAAAATCTCAAAATTGACCAGTGCATGAAAAACGATGTTTTTGCCTGCCGTGTCTCACCTTAATGCCATTGAACACGTCTTTTGATCAGATTGACAGCTACGGTGAGACAATCTCCCTAGAAGCTCCGCAAAGGTACGTGTTGTGATGTCTGTGTTTGCTTCCCCTGTCGCGAGTTCGGATGACTCAGTGATGATACTATATACAAAAATAATCTGTGGAACCTCATCTTTAATCGGATATCTTGTATGTGCAGCTACAATAAGTAATAAGGGTACTTTTATCTTGAGTTCTGTGCCAAAGTCCGCTTAGGGGTCATTTAGATGCTTCTTATGAGACTTGTGTTTTGTTTTGGTAAAAATGGTTTGTATCGTCAATTAGCCGAGATTATTCCCGTTAATCTGGTATAACACATTAATAGGTTCTTAAATATTAAGATCCCCTGAGACTAGTGCTGCGTACCGGTACGCCAAACCGGTACTGGACTTGTAAAAAGTGTCGGTTCAAGTCCGATTAAAACCGGAACGTCGGGAACCGGTACTTGGACTCGCAAAAAAACTAGCACGTATATTCTGGTGTCTGTGGTTCTTTAAACATTCCCTGATAAACGTTATTCAGCATCAATACACAAGCGCTAATCCCAGTGTGCTCAGTGTACAACATCACCTGTCATTTCTCCTTCGATTCACGGTTTGAAAACGTAGCATTTCGCCACATGCTAATGCTAACCGGAAGTGCAGAATTTTCAGAATAAAATGATTAAGTTAATAGTGTGAACTTCCGTTTTTTCAGAATAAAACTGATTTAAATTAAATAGTGTATTTAATTCAAAATTATTTTAATTAAATTAATTAATATATTACAGATATTAATGTAATGAAAAAACATGGTTGTGCTTTGTTCTACCTCGGGTAGGGGTATCTCGATAACTAAAGCCTTTTTTGGGGGTTTGTTCCTCTACTAAAGGCCCTGTCACACTGTCCCGAAATTGACACCCGATGGACACACGATAAAGGAAATGTTCAAATTCGGCTCTGATCGTAGCAACATCGGGCCATTCGTGTGGGCATCTTAAGCCATCGTATGACCGCCGGTGGAGTTTCTCAGGCTCTGTCAAAACACTGTCACTACACAATGATACTGTACTGATATTTTCAGACTTTGTTCTTTACTTTCTCCGTCTTTATATGTAGAACATATTACGTTTTCTCCGTAATGTTGTTTCCATAGCAGCAACAACTTCCTGTCAACTCTCCTTCAAAATAATATATTATATCCTTTTTAGTTTCACAGGAACACAAATTGAGTTATTTACATAATATGTTTACATGATTTTGTTGTGCAATAAAACAACCCGATGGACACACGATAAAGGAAATGTTCAAATTTGGCTGTGATCGTAGCAACATCGGGCCATTCGTGAGGGCATCTTAAGCCTTCGTATGATCGCCGGTGGAGTTTCTCAGGCTCCGGCAGCAACTTCATGAGCGGTGGCAAAATCTTTGGCATGCCAAACAATTGCCGAAGGACCTTGCGAAGGTTCATTTTCGTGTTGAATTTGTGTGTCAATTTTGCCCTTCGTAAGGCCATCGTGAGGGCATCTTGTTATCATCGGTGCCATCGGGCATTCCCCCCGATCAGAGTAAGGGTGAATGCACCGATGATAACACGAAGATGACACGATTTGACAAGATGCCCTCACGAGTGCATTACGAAGTTGCCGCTCATGAAGTTGCTGCCGGAGCCTGAGAAACTCCACCAGCGGTCATACGATGGCTTAAGATGCCCTCACAAATGGCCCGATGTTGCTACGATCAGAGCCGAATTTGAACATTTCCTTTATCGTGTGTCCATCGGGTGTCAATTTCGGGACAGTGTGACAGGGCCTTAATAGTGTGCTCAGGCTGCATTTGGATAATGTCAATGACCAGAAAATGGGTAAGAACCGATGTCAAGTTTCACTCCTCTCAAACAGAACATAAAATGATATCGTAAAAGCCCTCGCCACATTCACAAGAAGAGAGATAAGGAAATAATTAGAGGGGGCTAATATATTCAGTAGCCTACTCATAGATGAAACCACTGATGTATCTCATTGCGAGCAGGTCTCTTTTGTTGTGCGTTATGTTTATGAAATGGAAGTCAAAGAGCGCTTCCTCCAGGTCTGCAAGGTGTCAAAAACAACAGGTGAGGAGATGGAGAAAACAGTTATTTATTTGCTAAAGAACAATGACCTACATATCCAAAACATGCGCGGTCAAGGCTATGATGGTGCTGCCAATATGAGTGGTCAATACAGAGGACTGCAGTCAAGAATACTGAAACACAATAACAAAGCTCTGTATGTGCATTGCCAAGCTCACTGCTTAAATGTGTGTGCAAAATCAAGCCTCCACTTCATTACCTTTTTCAACCTGGTAGAGAAGCTCTGTGTGTTTTTTACCAGCTCTACAACAAGTGTGGAGTTAATTTTAGTTGTTTATTCATTTATTTTCTATTTATTTAGTTCAATCATGAAGCTTTAAGATATTTGTTTCGTAGTGCAGGTTGTAATGAAAAATAGGTCTCAGTTGGGAAGGAACCTTGGTTCCAGTATTTTGTTTCCCTTGGGACTCTTTTGACGAGGGGCCGTCAGCCATCTTTAAAAGGCCAGTGAAATGTTTGTCACTTATGTTTTGATCAGCCACAGGGCACACGGGCAGCCGGTGAGTGTTTGGTTTACACATGTGATTTTAGTGACAGACTTTTGTTGTGTATGCTCTATGTAATTTGTGTACATGTGTTTTCTCTTACTGTAAATGGTTTTGTATGAAAAAAAGCTGACTTGCTGACCATGTGCTTCTTTGTAGTGGAGAAGAGCATGTTAAATAAACATAAATCCGAAACTAAAGTTGAGTGGTCACGCCCCGTCCAACCCTTTCGGTGGGAGTAAAATCGAACAGTTATCAACCGATGCGCACCTGGAAGAAAAGAAGCCGGGTGGCGTGGGATAACAAGACACATGACAAAACAATCAACAAGGACATGAGGAGGAATCCCAAGACGACGGTCAGCTGGGAAAAATATTGTGGATGTGCCTGATGCATGCTAGCTAGCAGAAGAGTGCTAACAAGTGCTAGCTAGGCTACCAAGCTATCCTCCTGAAGTTAGCAAGCTAGGCTAGCCAGGCTAAGCTAAGCTATCAGAAGCTACCAGAAGCTACCATAAGCTACCAGAAGCTACCAAGCTATCCTAAGCTAGGCTACCAGAAGCTACCTAGTTATCCAAGCTAGGCTAGCTAGGCAAGCTAGGCTATCTGACTGAAGCAACTGAGCTGAAGCCTAGGCCTGGATCCCTGCATTACATTACATTACATTTAGCTGACGCTTTTATCCAAAGGGACTTACAATAAGTACATTCGACCAGGAAGACACAACCTTGAAGAAAACAGAATCATATAAGTACATCAGGTTTCCTAGAGCCAAACATTTCAAGTGCTACTCAACTGGCTATAAATAAGCCAGTCCTTTATTAGTATATAAGTGCTCTGTTAGCAGTTTGTTGTTAGTAATTCTATCGCTCGAAGTGGAGTCGAACGAGATGAGTTTTCAGTCTGCGCCGGAAGATGTGCAAGGTTTGCTGCAGAAGCTTACACACTGAGGAAGTGACTGCCCTGGCTGAAGCTAAAGCTTGAAGGAAGAAGAACCATCACAGCTTCAGGAAGCTCAAAGAAGAAGCTAGTAGTAGTGGACGTTGAACAACAGAATGGCTGGCGATAAAGAGAAGCAAGAATCCAGTGCCAAATTGGAAGAAGAGGAGGAGATGCTTGGAGAGCTCAAAAGAGAGCGATCTGGAGCTCAATCAGCATTCACCGGCGAATATCCTCACCCGAACCGCCAACTCATCCACAGAAGAAAAGGTGAAGGCTGAATGG
The DNA here is from genome assembly GCA_036324585.1 of Champsocephalus esox. Taxonomy (NCBI): domain Eukaryota; kingdom Metazoa; phylum Chordata; class Actinopteri; order Perciformes; family Channichthyidae; genus Champsocephalus; species Champsocephalus esox. The sequence continues at coordinate 8,378,898 of CM070494.1, read as the reverse complement.
GACAAGTTTGGTCGTGAATACTGCAACCTAATTTCAGCCAACACCGACTACATCAAAGCACTGTCTGAGGCAGACACAGAATCCAGCAGGCAGCAAGCGAACAACGTCGGGAAGATGGCCGAGGACTGCGACCAAAGGTTTGCCGAGGTCGAACAGGAAGTCAAGTCGTCTCTCTGGTCTAGATTCGCTTTGCTTGAACTAGATCCTCTCGCTAGGCCAGCTGAGAGAGACATTTCATTTAATTTCAAACCTTTATTTAACCAGATTGGTCCCATTGAGATCATAGATCTCTTTTTCAAGGGAGACCTGCAGCATATAGGTTCCACATGAAACATAAAACAATAAAGGACATTATACATTATATTTACAGGATACATAGTTATAGACATTTACAAGTGCCCATTGTATCAGCAAGCATTTCATTTACCCTAGCTTTAAAAACATGCAGAGGAATGAGATTGCCCAGTTTCAATTCTTGCTGAAGATTGTTCCAAGCAAGTGGAGCTGCGCACATCAAAGCTGTCTTACCTAAGACAGTCCTTGCTCTTGGCACATCTAACAAGACCACATCATGTGACCTCAGACAATAGCTGCTTGCAACTCTCTGTGTTATCAGAGAGCAGATATAATACGGGAGTTTACCCAACATAGCTTTATAAATAAAAGTGTACCAGTGACTGAGCCTCCGTACAGAGAGTGATGGTAAACCTGCCTTGGTATACAGTGTACAGTGAACCATGGACATGGACGTGGACCAAGCAGAGAAGATCGAGGTGAAGCGTGAAACTTTCGGGTTCTGTGAAAGGCAAACCAACTACCTGAGGGAGTCTATCGACAAGACCGACGAGTAACTGGCCTCATGGAAGAACTGGATCCCTGCAGCCCATGCAAGTGAGCTAGGAGAGCGTGTGGTGAGCCTGACAGACTGGCTCCAGTGGGAGCAAGAGTTCAGTCACTCAAAGTGTAGAGCGGAGGACCGACACAGTGCTAATGTGGCTGAATAGGAGACTGCTACTAGAAGCGAAGACTCAGTCAACGTGCCACCCAACCCCAGCGGTGAACCACCTGCCAGCACAGAACGCAGCACATGCAGCGCACAACCCGGCTCGGCTAGCGTGCCGCCGGGAACAGCAGGCAGATCCGTTGGAGCAGTTAGTGTCCCGCAAGGAGCCATGCCTAAAGTCCACCTCGCTCGTATACGCCTGCCCACATTCACTGGGTGCATGAGGAGCTTCTACTGCTGGCGATGTGACTGAGAAAGCCTTCAGAGGCAGGGAGAGCCTTCTCGGTCACCTGAGATAAAGAAGCTTCATCTCCTGGACAGCCTGGACGGGAAGATAAAGCAGAACCTCGGGCTATCCAACAGTAGGTCCGCTGACGAGATCTTCAGGCTGCTGGAGAACCGATATGGGAATAAAGGGACAATTGCATGCCAGATCATTGAGGAAGTGGACAAGTGTCCTGCTATCAAAGAAAACCAGACAAGGAACACAATTGACCTTATTCAGGCTGTAGAGAGAGCATTGTTTGACCTTATAGACCTGGGAGAGGAGGATGCTCTAAAGAACTGTCTAGTGGTGAAGTCCATTGAGAGCAAGCTTCCAGATAACATGAAGTGGGACTGGCTCATTCAAGTGTGTGACCCCATGGACGGTATAACACCAAGCAACCACTTCGACTGTCTCCTACGGTTTCTGAAGAAGCAAGAGGAAGTCCTCGAGAGGATGGAACAACTGTCGACCGTGGACTCTCCTGTGCAGTCTAACAGGAAGGAGAAGGAGAAGAGGATGGCCTTTACAAAGGCCACAAGAGGAGACACCTCAAAGGGTGCGTGCGGGGACGAGGAGCACAGAGGAAGGCTGTTTGCCTGCAAGGAGTTCCTTGGGCTTGACCAGCCAGGAAAAAAGGCTCTCTTGAAGAAGATCATCATCTTCAACGTCTGCTTTCTGGGATGCAGCAAATCCGTGGAGGGTGGATCCTGTGTTGCTTCCAAACAACAAGCGAGGAGTGGAGGCAACCTTCCGAAGAACCGAAAAGCGCCTTGAGTGGAAGACCCAGAGTGGAAGACCCAGAGTGGAAGACGGCTTATGCAGAGCAAATCCATGAGATGGTCACAAGGGGAGCTACTCCATAGGAGCTCGACAAGGAGTCAGAGTGGCAAAGAGGCCAAGAGTTTCTGAGAAGGCAGGAGGCTGGGTGGCCAGTGAAGTCAGCCAGCGTTGTAGCAACTGGCATCAGTGATGATGTTATGAGACTTCAAAGGAAAGCATTCTCAGTGGTGGTTACCAGAACTCAGTCGAAGAAGACCTCTGACCCAAGCAGGAATGGCATTGGCACTGATACAGGAGCCTCAGGGGACGATAGTTCTATAGAGCCACAGTCACCGGTGGAAATCCAAGGGCCGGTTCAAGTGGTGGAGAAACCGAAGAGGATGCCCTGGGGTGCAGCGCTTGTCAGCCTTGTGGAACCTGAACGGTTCAGTACCCTGTCGAGACTATGTGGAGTCCCAGCCTGGGTTTGACAGGTCGCAGAGACGTGGATGAGCAAAAATAATCAGGCCTCGGGTCAAGCAAAGTTGGAGGCGAAGGTCTCCGAAGTGAGACAGAAAAGGCCTGTGCTGGCCATGGAGGAGCGCAAGTCCGCCTTCCAGGAGGGGATCAGCTTACACATCTTTTTGTCCGTTCGGGTCTTGGGAGACCGGAAGCTGTGGGGTTCATAAAAACATGTTCTTACTCAATATCAAGCCACGATTATTGTTTTTATTTTAAATCGTATAATGTCGGACTTTTTTTGTCACCTGTGAGGGAAATAAATGGGGCTCAGAGCCTCAGAATACTGAAATCTGTATTTATTGTAATTTTTTTTTACAATAAATACAGTAATTTATTTGTTATTCTTTTCAAAATAACACTGTTATTTACTCACCAATAACACACAATTATCCTTGCTTTTATTTATTTGTTTAATTCCATAATCTCAGGCTTCTTTTGGCGTCTGTCAGGAACTGAATTTCAAAATACAAATAACCGGAAACAGACGTAGGCCTATAATGGACATTTTGAGAATCATTGCGATACACAGCCACTGAACTGATTACCCAAGATCCTCAGCTATGGTTTAAGCTCGCTGATTGGATATTTTAGCCGCAATGCATGTAGGGATATGCATATCAAATGGCATATCAAATGGCCGAGTGTTCTTGCTTTTCTCTTTGAAAGTCGGCATTGTAATACACGGTTCGGCTGCATTACATATTACAGATCTGCTGTAGTTCTTTATTTATAGAGCCCTGATGAGAAGACCTTTGGAAAAACTGGAAGAAATGGCGCCGAAACTGAATACTTGACGTGGATCATAAATATATCAATAATTAAACAACATCTTCAATTTCTCTTCACACAATACGTCTCCTTGCAGTATCAACAATAATTCGGCTGACTTTTACATTTGATCTAATTCGTAGATAGGTTATATTTACACCATAACGGTGCACAGCTGATATAAAAGGACGTTTTTAAAGATATTACTGATTTTCTTTGAATATAAGAATGTAAATACTCAGTCTGAAATAATATAGCAATATGCTGTACAATTATGTGAAAACATGATTAAAGCTACACATCTTCAGATGTTGTACATACATAAGTGTCCTACACTAATAATACAAAGTTATTATGGCTGTGTGTACCTTGTGTGCACCGCCTAGTGGTTAAAGCACGTTATTGAATTGTTGTTTTTGTTATATTTGATGAAAAAAATATTAAGAGTACATACTTTCATAGGGGGAAAGTAGAAGGTCAATGATAGAAATATAGAATATAACAAATCAAGAAGATACTATAAGTGATCTCAGAATGTAAAAATATATTAATAGGAGGAGGTGCAAAACAGAAAAACAAATTAACCTTTATTTAAATATTAAATAATACTTTAGATTAAGGTCTTCTTTCAAATACGATAAAACCTTTGGGGGTATCTATCCACAGATACATATTAAGCCAGACAAAGTACTTAATGTCTAATATATTGCTTTCCTGCTTTCATGTTAACTATGTTGAAGCACTTATTTAGTGAATGCTGATAACAGCATTCCAACTATTTGTTATTCTACAGACGAAAAGTTTATTATTATTCTGCTGACTTATTTTGCCGTGCTTCTTCTCCCGCATTGAACATTGCAGAAACTCTGTTTAAACATCAAAACGTTCAGCTCGGTCGGGAATCGATGGCTATTAATTTTCTCATTCATAACTTTCATAATTCCAGAGATACATCCCATAATTCATCACATTTAACATTGAAGTCAATGGAGAAAATCTTCAGACCTCAACACATCTTCATGCGACTTCAACTGCTAACTGTTCATTCATACCTTCACTCAGAAACCTCATTCCAACTTTAAAATGTTACACATCTTTCTGACATTATTTGTGTAAAACAACCTTTAAATCTGATTCTTACTTTTAGAGATATTAAACATTGTTCAGACCTTGTTAAAGAGGTTTTCTTCAGATTTTAACATTAACTAGAGTGTGTGATGTCACAGCTAGAGGGTAGAACATCTTGAAATTTGCCTTCATATATTTTTTTAAAACTGCCATAATTCCCAAACCCATAACACATAAGACATAATGTGTCATGACAAACGTAGGAAAACATCTCGTAGCTTGACAAATGACAAATAATTAAGCAAAAATAATTAAACAAAATGCCTCTTGAGGGCATGAAGTGACAAAAAAGTTCAACATTCCCCCATTAAAGCCCATTGTAATTTCAGGCTGATATTTCCTCACAGCAGCAGCCGCACACCTTTAGTTAAACTGCCAAAAAAGGTCACATTATTAACCCGAAAGTGCACACAAATTACACTTCAGATACTCAACTTCCTTGACATGCTTCACGTTTTGAAGTTTCACAGATATCTGTTACAGTTATTCCACAAAACATTCACATGTAAGAGGTTTATCTCTCATTCAGAACAATGGAAACCTTTGATCTCTGCACACCTCGTTAGCTCAAATATAAACACCTGTGTAATGGAACACGATGATGTCATAGCTCCAACTGACATGCTCAGAGCAGCAGACTTCAGATAGCAGTGTGCTAACAGTCCAGTCGTGAAGACATCTACGGGACAGTTTTGAGATTTCTTCAAATGCCGTTGCCATGGCAACACAATGCTCGCCTTGAAACACGGTTTTCTCATAACTTCAGTGAAAATACTCCAAACAGCGCAGAACTTCACAGGTTTGGTAACGATGCAGCCATCAACGCATCTAAGCGTAGTATCGGGTGTCATCAAATGTCGTTGCTATGGCGACAGACCACTCGCCATGAAACACGATGTGGCTGTAAGTCCAATCGACACGGTCCAATCGTCCCCCAATCTTCACTTGTATATCACCGGTCCATGCCTCAAGAGCTCTACGCCGAATCTGAGATCTCACCATATGCCGTTTCCATGGCGAGGGATCCCTCGCCATAAAACATGATGTCGCTATAACTCCTATGAAAATGTTCAAAAAGTGCTCAAACTTCACATGTGTGCTAACAGTCCAGCCGTGAAGACATCTACGGGACAGTTTTTGAGATTTCTTCAAATGCCGTTGCCATGGCAACACAATGCTCGCCATGAAACACGGCTTTCTCATAACTTCAATGAAACTGCTCCAAACGCCCCAAAACTTCCCAGGTTTGGTAAAGATGCAGCCATCAACGTATCTAAGCGTATTATGGGATGTCATCCAATGCCGTTGCCATGGCGACAGATCATTCGCCATCAAGTTAGTTCAGAAGTTTGCAGCAAATATTCTGCTGCTTTTCCAAACCTTTCTTTTCTTTTCTCATCACACATTCAAGCCATGAATGTATCATGTATCATTCCATTCTAAATTATTCACTTTCTTCTTACACATTACATTTCAGCATAGCAGTTTAGCGTCAGATTTTCAGCATAAAGCATTCACACTAGCAATTTCTTCAGGAATTGCATTCTCTAGTTTTAACTGATATTATACATATGAATTATACTCTTATGTATGTTGATAGTATAAGACATTTGCAGAATATGACAGTTTAATGGTGGAGGTATTCACACATATTGATAGATGTCTTGTAATGCACTCTTAAGGAACCTCAGCTCCGACCCAAGTTTTTCATTCATTGCATAACTACACCATAGTTGTGTATATGATATGTCAATAAACCTTAGAAAATCTTGAAAGGAATGTGCAAAATAGCCATTATACAGTCTTCAATTAACTATTAGTAGAGGATAACGAGTAATGAAAATACTTTATTACTCGTTTCCATTCCTGTCAATTGCAGATAAATGTTTAGTCTTCTCAAGCACCAACTATCACATATCTGGCCTGATTGTTGGCACTTGACAATCACCTGACGTGAATTTTACTCAGGTGTAACTAAAGTCTGATTTAAGGGTTGTTTATATTTCACATCATTAATCGGAATCTGCAAAGTAACTCAAATAAATGTAGTGGAGTAAAAATACCAGGTTAACCTCTGAATTGTAGTGGAGTAGAATTACAAAGTAGCAATGAGCTGTCATGTGGGTAGATATTAATGCTGCGCATTATGGACACAAGCGAATTTCACCCATTTATTAATTATATGTTTTACATTTGATAACACGAATGTGTTTAATACTGGCAACTTCTAATTGTGGGAAAAAAGAAAACGTTCAGTCGAGACGTCCCATAGAACATTTTACGAAACACAATAGCCAGCATTTGTAGTTCTAGGGGGGCGTTCCATTCCAGTTTTGCATAGTCTGGCGTGGTTTCGTTCCATTTAAAACAGCTGTTTGACGCTCTGCGTAACCTTGGCGCACTGCCACTCCAACATCCAATCCCAGAGCTTGAAGATTAATCACGGGGACAGTAGTCCTAAATGATAGCTGGGGATTATGGGTAGTGTAGTGTCTTAGGCCATCCTAAACTCTGAAATGTTTTTCGGATTTGATATAGCACTAACACCATATACCTACATGCATTGCGGCTAAAACATCCAATCAGTGAGCTTAAACCATAGCTGAGGATCTTGGGTAATCATTTCAGTGGCTGTGTATTGCAATGATGCTCAAAATGTCCCTAATAGGCCTACGTTTCCGGTTATTTTTATTTTGAAATTCAGTTCCTGACGGACGCCAAAAAAGCCAGAGATTATGGAATTAAACAAATAAATAAAAACAAGGATAATTGTGTTTGTTATTGGTGAGTAAATAACAGTGTGTTATTTAGAAAAGAATAACATATTAGAAGGAAAAAAAGATTTAAAAAAATACAGATTTCAATATTCTGAGGCTCTGAGCCCCATTTATTTTCCTCACAGACGACAAAAAAAGTCCGACATTATACGATTTAAAATAAAAACAATGATCGTGGCTTGATATTGAGTCAGAACATGTTTTCATGAACCCCACAGCTTCCGGTCTTCCAAGACCCGACCGGACAAAGAGACGTGCTGCAGGCACGAAACATACCGGGTTGAAGTATTGGCAAAGTACTAATGCAGCCACAGAGAGCCATTCCTTCCAGTCAGTAGAAGACTACAATAGAGGGAAGGTGTACTAATAATTCGTAGATGTTGTTTCTCAGAAACTAAAAAGAAGATTTAGGGGAGATGGCGAGACAGAGTCTAGTAAAATACTGAATGCACTCCACACTTTGACCAAGGCCAACAACTGGATAGGCAAAGATGCAATGGGTCCTGACTCCCTTGATGCCGTTCACATGCTTTGTGAGTTCTATGGAGGAGAGGAGCAGAAGTTGAAAACAGAGCTCAGGGGTTTTCATGCCTCTTTCCCAAACACATGCACCATGAAGGGGATATTAAAACACTAAGAGACAACAGTGGACAGAATATATTTCCAACACTGGTGGAAATGATAAGAACCTATGCAACAATTCCAGTGTCAACAGCAACAGTGGAGAGGTCCTTCTCCACGCTCAAGCTGGTGCAAGACACACTCAGAAGCCAAAGCACAGAAGAGAGGCTTTCTTATCTCCTCCTCCTCGCTATTGAGAAGGACATTCCTGTTATCCACAGTGAAGTAATAACCATCTACAGGGACATGGCCCCCAGAAGGTGGCTGCTGTAAGGGAGGAAGGAGAGACAACAAGTGAAGACACAACAAAATATTTAACAACTTCCAAGTGCAAAGAAAGATACAAGATACAAAGAAAGTTATTAACAAAATAAGTTAATAACAAAATATTTGATTTCAGATTTCAAGACCTTGTTAAATCATTTCAGTAAAGTTGCAGTATTTTTGCATGTTCTTATTCAATATTTTTGCACAGTTTTTTCAGCATTTTTTATGTGTTTTCTCCAATTAAATGAGTAGGAGAGGAGAGCAGAATGCACTAAGTGTAATTGTTGCAACTAAACTTAGGCCTACTTGTAGTTTGGAGTGTAGGTTGGTTTGCGTATTTATGTGAGAACAGCCTTTTTCAGTTGTGTGAAGATTTGTTGATTTTTAAGTGTTATTTATTTTAATACCACAAAAATAATTCAAAGGACTTAATGTTGTGCTAAAATAAACTAATTATTATAGCAATTAATTAGTAGCATAGAAAACATGCACATTGTGGCATAGTTTCATTTGTTGATGTCTGTTCTTGTGCGTAGTGAATACTAAAGAAGACCATTGTCTCTGTGTTAACTGATTATTTTGTAGAATTCTGTTCAGTATTAAACAATTGCGTGAGTTGTGAGGGTAAGTCAGAGATAAAACTATATATTTGTTTTTATTTCATTTTTAGTAGACCTACAAGCCATAGTTTGTCGTAAATTCCCTTGCACAAAGTTGAACACATTTGGGTTATATTTAAAGGGGACCTATCATGCAAAATGCACTCTTGTACGTCTTTTATACATGAATATGTGTCCCTGGTGTGTCAGGGAACTCACAAAGTGTCAGAAAACACAACCCTCTCTCTTTTCCTCCATACCCAAATCTCTAAAAACGGGGCAGCAACGGAGCTGATTATTATTTGAATGTTTCTGACGTCAGAAAAGGGGTGCTCCACCTGTATGGGCAACTATCCACCTATCACGGGAATGAGAGACCGCTCGAAAGCGCTGGAGACGCTGTAGTACATATGCCAGGCCTGTAAGTGGCGCTGTAGTCTGCCACAAAAGCAGAATCAGCCCTTGCAAAAACAGGGCTGGGAAAGAGCAAATAGAGCGAAATGAGGCATGGCTAAAATGTATGATCTGTTTGGTATTTCGAAAAAAAAACTTCACAGACATGTTTTATATACGTATGGCCCTACAATATATGTTTCAAATATAGCATGATGGGTCCACTTTAAGATTAGGTAAACAGTCATAAAGCTTAAAGGGGACCTATCATGCAAAATGCACTCTTGTACGTCTTTTATACATGAATATGTGTCCCCAGTGTGTCAGGGAACTCACCAAATTTCAGAAAACACAACCCTCTCTCTTTTCCTCCATACCCAAATCTCTAAAAACGGGGCTGCAACGGATCTGATACAGACTGATACAGATTTTAAAATTATTTGACGTCAGAAACGAGGAGCTCCGCCTATATGGGCAACTCTCCACCTATCAGGAGGAGACAGACACGGTCATTGCCGTTCGAAAGCGCTGGAGACGCTGTAGTACATATGCCAGGCCTGTAGTTGGCGCTGTAGTCTGCCACAAAAGCAGCGAAGAAGACTTCTCACAGATTCCGCCTCTGCAAAAACAGGACTAAAAAAGTGCAAATAGAGCGAAATGAGGCACGGCTAAAATGCATGATTTGTTTGGTATTTTGAAAAAAAAACTTTGCAGACATGTTTTATATAGGTATGGCCCTACAATATATTATTCAAATATAGCATGATAGGTCCACTTTAAGTATGGTTTCAATGGTTTCTTTTATTCTTATCAAATACATATGGTAAACATCTGCATTCAAAGACCTTCCATACTGGTTTGAGTTGTTTGAATGTAGCAATGTCCCTGTAAGGGATTATATTTAACAAATCCTAGCCAATCAGAAATCAGTATTTTGCATTGCCATGGCATAATGTTCCCAATTATCATTACCAAAAACATACATCATAGATCTAAACCAAGCTTAATGTTTTAAAAGCAATGTTGGTCCACATTATATAGAAAGATTGATAAAGGTAGATATAAATACTACATGTGTATATAAAACCTTTAGTTATAGGAGAGCAAGGCCATAGCACAATGTGAGTTCAGGATGTGTAGACACTTTGTGGATCCGTCCTGCATGTTCTGGAGCCAGATATTAGTGTGAAACTCAAACATGAGAAGATCAGGAGCCGTGGTGGCTTCTCTTCCCAGCCTTCATGTGAGCGCTCTGGAGGGAACGCGTCCGAGCCTGAGGGATGAGGAATGGCCTTAATGAAGGCGGACAAGCCGGAATACATGAATAAGAAAGATTTTAAATATTGATATGATGTCACTACACAGCTGCATACACGGGTTACACTGGATCGGTTAGCTCTTGATGGCCCTCGTCTAATACGGCAGCACAAGGGGGATGATTAGGCTCATCAGAGGTGATTGTGTATTCTATGGGAGGTGCAAACACAACGCACGCAACATTTGAAGCAAAGCAGCCTCCTGTCTTTCTGTGCCGCTCAATGGACGACTGTGCTATGAATTTATTTGCACACTATAAATTATTCACAGGCTGATGTGATTTACAGCTAGTGCATTTATATCATACGGCTATTCAAAGTATTAATGGGCTTTTATTAAAGGGCTTCATCAAGGTGCAGCAGGCTTTTCAGGGGCCTGGAATTAATGGTCTTTTAATTGTTCAAATACGTGTGAGGTGAATGGATGGGATCAATTTGAAGAAGTGTTCCTTTCATAAGGCCAGAGCTGTAAGCATAGTGTTTCCAATTAACACAACAACATCAAATCAAATCCCAAAACAAATACACCAAAATGTTATCCATGGAAGGCATCAGAAGTCCCACACAGGGCCAGCAGCAGAGATGAAGTGGATGTGAGACTGTTGGGTAAGTATGAGGCGAGAGGGTTGAAAAGAGGGGTATGTTCAACATTACATAAACATGAGGGATACACAAGTTTCCATGCCGTGCCGAGAGCGGCTCAGTGTTTACTGTGAGCCCTTGCAGTTAAAACAAATCTTCAGGTCAAACTTCAGGCCTGTTCGCTGAGGCGCGGGTCAGTGTTAAATTATTTAACCGGCCCGGGACTGCGAGACGAACCAGATCAAGCGAGTCGAGTGATGCCAGCAACACGCCAGAGACCCAGCGGAATCCACTCCAAAACACTGTAAACACCAGCCAGTTTCAAGCCCTGTTTATTTAAATACCAGCGACCTGCACAGATGTTGTGAAAAATCTGAAAATAACATGTTTCTTACACTACAACTCGACGTGAGGGTGAGTGAAGTGAGAGACCAGAGTCTGAGCTGGACTCTGATCTCCCTGATCAGTGAGTCACTTTGAATTGCATGTTATTTACTGTTCTGTGTTTGAGAAGTCTTTGGAAACCCTCTGAGATTTAAGACCACACACATCTCATTGATCTGCCAACAGTGATTTAGGACCGGACTACTTGTCTTGGTCCTGGGGGGCCATCTCTCAGTACCCGTCATTCAATGATATTTGATGCACATAAAATGGTGGGAAATCCTCTCTGTGGCCTTTTGGAGGGACAATGAAAGATGGAGGCAAATGAATAAGAAAGACTAGAAACCTGCAGCCTCACTCGTATCTCTGTGAGCATGTACAGCAACATGTTAACATGCTTACAGGTACAATGCTAACAACAAACAACAGGTGCCAAGTTGATGGTGTCGCAGAAGGAAATGTCTGAGGATCACCAAAAATCCTCCTTGGGAATGTCAGTAGCAGATTTATGTTGATCTATTTCAGTCTGTACCAAAGCAGAATGATGTACATTTTTATTCCTGAAAGACGCTATCGTGTCCCAAAAAGCTTCATTTAACCACGTATTTTGCAACCACTACTCTTAAACATGATTTATACTGACTGAGAAGTAATCACAAACCAAATACATTGTGCTCATAGAAGCTGGGAGATTTTTTAAAGGTAAACTACCAAACTTTTTTTTTCCTCATGAAGCTTTCAGCCTGACAGTGATGTATATGCCAAAGTAAATAATAGTTTTCTAACATCCCATCATGTCTGTTAATTTACTCATGTTACCTTTTTTATCAGGTTTATGTTATATGTTTCATGTTTTTTTTAGATTTAGTTTACTATGTTTAGTCATGTCTCACTGTATACTTGTTAAAGGTCCCATGCTGAAGCGTTTTTATGTACAAAAGTGGTGGGGCACGAACAATTTAGATGCGTATAGCTTCTGGTGCTTTTTTAAACACGTAAACCAGGGGAGGGGAACCTCCGGCATCCGGGTCGTATACGGCCCGCGAGACCATTTGGTACGGCCCTCGAGGTAATTTATAAACACACGCAAAAAAGAAGAAACATTTAAGAAATCTATACTGCAAAATAATTAAACAAGCGATTGCCTTTTTTTCCTGGCCAGGGTCCTTGAACACAACACGAGCCTAACATGTCATCACGTAGTATATGTTTCGTCTGACAGGGGTGCAGTTCTGACGGAGAGCACCAGAACGTCGCTCCGCCACTTCAGAAATGGCAGTACCCATAAGGAGCCGTACACATGCCGCAGTTTTTGCGCGGCTGTGTCTTTAGTTGAAAGCCCAGTGGCGATCTGTTCATCTGTCATACTGATCATACAGTCAATAACTTTGTTGTTAATAACAATAGCTTGGATTTATATAGCGCCTTTCATGAGACCCAAGGTCGCTTAATTTAATTGTTATTAGCATCTGGTTAGCTAGCTATGCTAACGAATATAAGAAGCATTTTCTCCAACCAGTGAGGTAAAGGCACATGTTTATATGATCATTATAGTTATACAAAAATAAGAAAATAAAGTAAACAGGTAAAACATACTATATGACAGTAAAAAAAAGTTGTTATTAACCTCTTCTACACCGCACCCCCGATACCGGGGGGAAAAAACGCGTCATCTGCAGGAAACAGCGTCTGAGGGTATCTTAATATTCAATAAACTATGAATGTTTTATATCCATGTAACGGGAAGAAACTCAGCGAACTGATATTTTTTTGTCTTCTTTAAAACCCACAAAGCTATAGCGCTGAGCCTATAAATTAGCCACGAGCGAAAAATGCTAAGGGGGTGTTGCACAGAAACTCACTCATAACACCCGTATTACTTACTGCACGTCCAACCCATCGATCTGATCGTGAGATGACACATACTTGATGGGTACATACATCATCACTCCATGATAAGAACTCGCGAAGCTATTAACAAGAACAGACATTAAAACATGTGGCGCGAGGTAGCTAGAAACGGCAACATGGCTCACCTTGGTCGTTGGCTGGTCAAAAGTGGTCTTCAATGGCATTAAAACGATGATAACTCTGCTGAAGTTAATCCATAGGTTAATACAATGTGTCTGTGTCCCTTTGAAATTATTTCTGATAATCCATAAGCAATAAACCTGCTTTCCCGTTTCCAGATGTCAGACCGAGATATAGGTTCACTCAAACCTGCATGCGCAAAGCCCCCACCTTCTTTTTTTTACCATGTGTGTGTATGGGGAAATTCCCCTTTGATTATATTGGCTCTAACGGTTAAAAAGAGATGTCAATCACCAAAATCGACCAATAGGTTCCAGAGAAACTTTAAAAACGGCCATTTCCACCCAAATCACCTCAGACGTGGAGTTTTTTTTTGCTAAACCTCTCTAAAAAGGTCAAATGCCACTTGTTTTGCATCAATCTTGATACAGGGTACTTGTTATATGTTGTACTTTGGATTCATAAAGCTTTTAGTCTACCTTACCATCATCCAAGGGTAGTTTTCACTAGAAGTAAAACAAATGTTTTGAACGGACACTATAATTTACATTTTTTTACTATGTTCAATCTGAATTTTCTTTAAAATAAAACACATCTATATTGATTCTGACTTTTCTACATCCAACTCACAGGTTTATCATTACTTTGAGAAATAAGATTATCAATGTAACCCTTTTAGAAGTGTAGTTACGGTCATTTGTTCTGGAAATGTCATTTTCGAGCCTGAGACCTGAACAACAGGCTCGGTGCTTAACAGGTTAAACTGTATTCTTGTTTATTTACCTGTTAAGACCTGAGCCTGTTTCACTCAGCCATATCTTTTCTCAGCCGCGGCTCCGCACACACACACTCACAGCCTGGCTCAGGCTGAGTTCCGCGGTGCCTCGCTGTCTCACAGACCAGGAAACGACACCAGTAATCCAGCTCACACTGTCCGCTCCTCAAGCCTCAAAGGGCGGATCAGCAAGCCCCGCAAAGTTCAGCCAACACGGCACCCAGACCCCATGTAGCAACCAGGAAACGAGCCCCACAGGGCGGAGCAGCGAGCCCCGCAACGTCCCGCCAACACGGCACCCAGACCCAACGCAGCATTCTCATCTGTTTGTCATTACTGGTGTCATTTTATGGTTGCTAACAAACGCTATTGTAACACATAAACACTGATATCTAGCTGTAACGGTGGATGACTAATCAGAACAGAGTGGGCGAGCTGACCAATCAGAGCACGGTGGGCTCATATGGAGCAGGAGCTCCAACAAGGTATGCGAAGAAACACACTCCTCAATGTCAGTCTTGGTACTTTAATGACAAAGATGTCGACACCCTGAAACAGAGCAATGCAGCAGGATAAGCTGACAAAGTATTACATACATGCATGTCATGACCAATACACATATATTCAATTACATATATTAAAGACACACTAAACAGTAGTGGAAACAGTCTTACATGAGTGAGTGGATGAACAACATGTGAACTAAAATGGCCGCTAGGCACTACCGGGTCAAAGCACGGCATATCCGGGCAGCGACAGCAGTGACGCTGCCCTCTAGTGGCCGGCGATAAACTCTTCAGCATGTAGAACAGAAAGTGAATACACATACTGTCACGATCTGTCTGTGTTATGTCTTGTCTAGATCTGTCTTTGGTTTCCTGTCTGTGTGTTCCCTCCTACCTGATTTCCTGATTGTGTTCACATGGTGCTCCTGTCTTTTCTCCTCCCTCCTCACCTGTGGCTTGTTTGTGCAGTGGCGAACCTTCAGGGCCTTCAAGCTATTCAGAGAATACCCTGGAACACTCAGGTAAAACAAACAAAAACAAAAAATCGATGTAATTATATAAATCAAATGAAATAAAATGTATATAAAATGAATAAATGAGAATCGTATCTGTGTTGTTGATCTGTAATATTACAGTGTTACGTTGATTTGTTGATTTGCACCAATCATTTCAGTGGTTTTGTGTTAGAAAAGAAAGCAACCAATCAGATCTTGTTCTGGGTCTCTGGGTAGAATATCCTTCAACCAAGGTATTCTACATCCTTGATTGTGTGTGTGTCTACAGAAGGTCCAGTTGTGATAGACACGGTTCGCCACTGTGTTTGTGTGATTTGTCTTGTGTGTATTTAAGTTCTGGTTTTTCTGTCTGTCATTGTTAGATCCTTGTTTGTCTTGACGGTGCTCACGGGGAAGAGTTCTGTTTGTTTCCATTTAACCTTGAAATAAAGGAATTTTCTGTGAAATCTGCATTTGGGTCCTGTCAGCTTCGCTCTACCTTGACAGAAGGATCTAACCAAAGATGGGCCCAGCAGATCCATTTGGTGGAGTTACTTAGTTTTACCTTTTCTTTGGCTTGCTGCTATGGTAGGTGGAGGGGAGTGTTCAGTGTTCAGCAGAAAGAGGCTGCTCTGGCAGAGGCGCACCAGATGGCTACAGAGAAGCCATGTTTCGTGAAGTTCTTACCTGGCTGGATTACGGACTTCCTCCAGACATGTGATTCCCGGCCTGCTAGCCCCAGGTATGCTAGCTCCCTGCCTCCCAATTCCCAACCATACACCATTCGTCTCGGTGTGTTCTGACTCAGCCCCTTCTTCTTCCCCATTTCCTGCTCCTGTCCAGGATCCGTTCTTGGGTACTCGTCTGGCTTTTGGAGGTCCACGGAGCCTCCAAAAGACTCCTAAGAGAAGGAGTCGCAAGTCCAGGCTAGCAACCCGAGCCCCAGAAGCCATGCTTTGGGCTCCAGTACAGGCCCCAGCAGCCATGGTTCCGGCTCCAGAACCGGCCCACACAGCCATGGTCCAGGCCTCTGTTCCGGTCCCAGCAGCCATGGTACCAGCTCCAGTTCCAGCCATGGTTCCGGCTCAAGTACTGGGCCCAGCAGCCATGGTCCCGACTCTGGCTCCTCGTCACCTGTTGGCTCTCCGGCCGACGCCAGCTACCTGTGTCCTGTCGGCGTACCGGCCGACTCCAGCACCTCGTCACTTGTTGGCTCTCCGGCCGACGCCAGCTCCCTGTGTTCTGTCGGTGTACCGGCCGACGCCAACCCCCCTGGGTTCTGTCGGTGTACCGACTGTCTCAAGTTCCTTCTCGGGTCCCCTCTCGAGTCCCCTCTCAAGTCACCTCTCAAGTTCTCTCTCGAGTTCCCTTTCAAGTCACCTCTCGAGTCCCCTCTCGAGTCACCTCTCAAGTCTCCTCTCGAGTTCCCTCTCAAGTCTCCTCTCGAGTCTCCTCTCGAGTCCCCTCTCAAGTTCCTTCTCAGGTCCCCTCTCGAGTCTCTTCTCTAGTCCCCTTTCAAGTCACCTCTCGATTCCCCTCTCGAGTCACCTCTCGAGTTCCCTCTCGAGTCTCCTCTCAAGTTCCCTTTCAAGTCACCTCTCGAGTTCCCTCTCAAGTTCCCGCCGGATTTCCTGCCAACACCATATCCTGTCCTGTTTGGGGTCCCGCCGACACCTGCTCTGCCAGGTTTTCTGCCAACACCATATCCTGTCCTGCTGGGGGTCCCGCCGACACTTGTTACGCCGAGAGTGCTGCCGACACCAGCCCTTGTTTCCTCGTGAACACCTGTCCCGGCAACACCGGTGATTATCCCGCTGACACCTGTTTCGCCGGGGATCCTGCCAACTCCCTGTCCTCTCCTGTTGGTGGTTCCGCCGATACCTGTTACAGAGGGGGTACCGCCAAAGTCTTGTCCTGTCCTGTTTGGGGTCCCGCTGACACCAACCCATTTTCCATCCAGGGTCCCGTCTACGCCTGACCCGACAGGGGTTCCACTAGCTCTTGCTCTCGATCCCAGTGCTCTGGCGATCCAGCTGACAATGGAGGGGTCCGATCGCGGCCTACGCCGTCTGCCTGCCTGTTCTCCGGAGCTGTCCTCCGGAGCTGTCCTCCGGAGCTGTCCCGTTGCCGACTTCTGGCCCGTCCTGTGCCCGGCCCCCTGAGTTCCTCAGCCGCGGCCTTCACCCTCGAGCCCGGCCCCCTGAGTGCCGCAGTCTTTGCCTGGCCCCCTGAGTTTGCCCGATGTGGCCTTCGCCCATTTTTGAACTCTGCCTTGCCCCCGGGCCGTCCGCCCAAGACCCCCACCATGAACTCTGCCTTGCCCCCGGGCCGTCCGCCCGAGAACACCTTCTCGAACTCTGCCTTGCCCCCGGGCCGTCCGCCCGAGACCCCTTCCGGGTCCTCCGCTGTGCCCCTGGGCTGTCAGCCCAAACCCGTCCTCCAGACCCCCTCCACCCACCCTTTTGGCCCTAGTTTTTTTTGTACTTAACTTTCCTTCAGAGCCCTTTACTTCCTGCCATTGTGTGTTTTCCCGCCTGTGAGATTGTCAGCCCCTCCCTTGATTGTTGCCACCTGTGTCCCATTACCTTTTGTATATAGTCCTCATCTCCCTGGGTGTTTCTCAATGTCGAGGACGCTTGCTTGGTTGCACATGTCTTCCGAGTCACTTGCTTCAGAAGCGAGGCAAGAATCTTTCCTAGCCTCGGAATACGAAGAATTGTGGAACAGGCTAACAGGTGTTTAGGTGTGTGTCATATGCGAGGCCCCGCCTTAAATAGAACGTGATTTCTGCCAAAGATTTGGGAAATTGGTCCGTGCGCAAAGCATTGTGGGGATTTTAAGACCGCGGAGTCTACACATGTGCAGCCTCGAAATGTCTCGCTACGAAGTACGCTGGGCTCGGTAGAATTCCAAGTATGCTGGACATTGGAACAGTCCTGGCGGCAGTCGATGACGTAGTATGCTTGAAATAGTGGCTCTGGAGCAGCTTTACTCGACATTGAGAAACACCCCCTGTGTCTTGTGCCAGTTCATCTTGTTTCATCTGCAGACAAGAGAGCAATTTGAAGCAAGAACCTTTGTTTTTTCCCACAGTTAAGTTTATTTAGGTCGCATTCCCACCCAATAGTCCGCTTTTTGGTGCGCACCAGACGACAGTTTGTTACATTGTTTCATTTGTCTGAAGGTTCACATAGGCAAACCTCAAACGGACTATAAACTGTAAACAAAAGTCATGTGCACGGGAATGCTGTTCAACCATTAGTCAGACATTAAGGGGGTAAAAACGCTGTACTCTGCTGTACAAGTGAGGCTAGTAGTCACAAAAGCAAATATAGCCTAGCTTATGTTTATAGTTGTTTAGATATCTGTGAATGAATGAATGATTTCAGAATGAATTAAAGCATGACCAAATAGGTATGTTACACACAGCGTAGATACAACATATATATGTCTTTAATATTGGGGGAGCTGCCACTTTTCTGCAGCGTGCCGTGCAGTTTTTTGTATAGTTGACGGAACTTTTTACTTTTACACGACACTGTTCAACACTCCGGTTAAATCCATTCTGCTCCACGCTTGCGCTAAATAAATGAAGACATCCGCGTTCTTGTGACTCGTAAATACTATGCTTCCTGTGTTTTGGTGCAGACTGCGTTTGCACCAGCGATGATCCGCTCCAGAGTTCACTAAGCAAGCGTCAGAGTCTGTTTCTTTAGTTCACATCAGAGGTCTCTGACTGCGTTCACACCAACCCAAATGAGCCGCACCAAGGGGTTACACACTCCAGGGATCCATTCAAACAGACTAAACAAGACACACGCATTTTCATTTTAGACATGAATTACACACTTATATAAAGTGTTATTCATATAACACTACTTTTTTTAACCTTTAGACTTTGGTAAACCAAATCTAAAATGCCAAAAAACACCAACAAATCAATATGTGATTGAATTATTCTTCCCTTTACAACATAATTCACAGGATGCAGACCAACTCAAGTTTCCCAGTTCAGGGAACCAATCCAGGATGTGGATACATACTATGGTGGTCCTGGATTTTAGGTGAGCGATCTGCATGTGATTGGAGACAGGATATACCATGACTTGTTTCTGTTTCTTTTATTGAGACTTCCTGTCAGCAGTGATGTCACATACTTCCTCCAAAGGTTTCTATTCTACAAACGTTAGTCATGAGAGTCCTGTGTGTATGGGGGAGCTGAGATAATTTCATGCATGTAGAAAGGATGGGTATTATCATACATACAGAGCACATGTATGTTCAGTGCTTATGGGATGTCACATAGAGCCCATTTCAATGTCCTTCCTCCCAGGCTGCCCCTGCTCTAGTCCGCCTTGATGATCCCGACCGTGAGTCCATTCAGTCAGTGTTCCCCTACAGCCGTTCCTCCTTCAACATTCTCAGGCGTAGCAGGGTTAACATGCTAATTTCATTTTATGAGCTCTGACGGATCCCACTCTCCAACATCTGTTCAACAATTATTAGACCGTTTTTTGCTATAAAAAATACAATACCCCCGAGTGTCACACAGGCAAAACCTGGAAATATATGCAGTGAATAGAATAGTTATATTTCTCAAAGGGAAAACATTATGATTATGATTACCTGGATCATTTGGCTTGGACAGAAACATCTATTTGGACTAACCTAATCCCAGTAAATCTGACCAGTAAATTGTCAGGTATGTTAAGAAAACATTTTAAATACTGCACTTAGGGCAGGGGTGTCAAACTCAAATACACAGTGGGCCAAAATTAAAAAAGCGGTACTAGTCGAGGGCCGGACTGGTTCAATGTTTACTGCAAAATGTATTTAAATGTACTTATATTAAACCTGGAACTAACAAAGCTTATATGATTGCCTATAAAAACAACATTAAACATTAAATAATCAGTTGCATTCATTTCTTATCTGCAGCTTTTCCAAAGTAATTTCTTATGATTACATTTTTCCACAGGCCAACAACAGCTTAAAATAAACAATTTCCCTCAAAGAAAAAAGCAAACATGCCCTGTTGTCTCAAGAAACAAAGTGCAGAAGGAAACATCCATTGAAACTCAGTTTGCTGCTCTGTGATAGTTCAAGCCAGATCCTTGGCATCTCATCTTGTTCATCAATGTTTGGGCTCAGGCTCTGAGCTGAGGAGACCCTCAGGATGGAGTGAAGGTGTGCGTGCAATATACCGGCGGGCCAGATCTAATAGTAATTAAAAATGATCCTGCGGGCCGAAATTAAATCTACCACGGCATGATTTGGCCCGTCAGGCCTTGAGTTTGACACATGTGCTGTAGTGTAGGGTGTAATAACTGGTAACATTACAGTTTAACATTCAAACTGTGAAAAATGACACAAAACAGGAATCTGATAACTGGATAATTACTTAAACTTTCATATTTATTTCAACATTGTCATTGGAATTTAAACCGAGTGTAAACTAGCTGCCCAGACCTTTAAAATAAGGACTATTGAATGTGTAGTGTAGAGGCTGTTTGGATAATGCTCTAATGTCAGAGCTACAGTTAGAAAAAAAGAAGCAAACCCCACCTACTTTTGCAGAGCTTCTCTGGCTGCTTCACAATGAGGAGGAACAATCCAACTTTAAAGAATGCAGAATGAAACAGTATTTTGAACAGAGGGGACCTATTCCCATTTATCTAATTTCCGCCTCCTCGACTCCTCGGTCCTCCGGTAGTGACCCGGAAATAGATTTCAGCGCGCCATGTTGAAGGAAATCTCATTACTCTAAATGCACATTGACGACCGAGCATCGAGGAGGCTCTCTGGAGGAGCTCTAACCGAGGACACACTGATGGGTCCTCCACGGCTCCTTCGTGGATGTATTTCCGGCAACAGTGATGTTTAAAAGAGTCGTGACGCACGGCCGTACTTATCTCAATCAATGACAGCTCTGCACGCATCCCCTGGATAATGTGCTACTTTTTATATTGTATTAAGTGCTTTAATCGTGACGCAATGTTTACAGTGAGAACAGATGTATAATATTTATATCACTCAGTAATCCAGGATCAGTAACTGATAACAGGCCTAAATGACAATATGTGTATGCTTTAGTTTAGTAGATATACAAACACAGATTCGATATGTTTCCAGTTCCGGTCCCAGCAGCCATGCTTCACATAACAAAATACACAACGGTTGTATCCTGATATATGATATGCTTTAGGAGCTGTACAGATGTAGCACTCCAGATCAGACTCAAATGGGTGTGTCCCAGTCAAAAGCCCAGCGGATGCCAGGGGCTGGGGGTGTTGCCAAATTGCTAGAGGGCGTTGCCCAATTTCCCCATTTGTTCAATTACAGGATTTAACCATGAGATGGCGCTTCATTCACAAAATACACAATGGGTGTTGTAGAAACATCAATATTTTAGATCAAATAAAGTATATAGTTTGCTTTATGCAGTATATTTCCTGTAATATTGAACAGTAGATTGAAGTAAATCAACTTATACATTAAGATAAGATAAGATGGACCTTTATTAATCCCGTGGGGAAATTCAGTAGTTCAAACAGCAACAGGGTGAGAGTGAAAAACAGGACAGCACAGATTCACACAGATTAATAAAATCAAAAATAAGATGAGCGATACAAAATAATAATAATAATGAGAAACTATGCAATAAGAAATGAATAAAACTAAAATGTAATTATCATATCATATATTATAATGTATTGTATTATTAAGTAATATCATACATTAACCCCATTATAGCAGATGCCACATTGAATGGATGAACACATGTATGCATCAATAATTACAACAGAGTATTTCTAAATACAAGTTGTAAAAATACTTATATGTATTTAATATTAACCCTTTGGAGTCGACCGTCACGCCGGCGTGATCAGATCACATGACCTGTTCAAGCCGGTGCCGCATAAAAACAACAGTCCGGACAACATTGCCGTGTGTTTCTGTCGAAAGTACTGGCTTGAAACTACTGTATATCCCAGTCTTTGATTCATGCAAAAAGACCCAGTAAACACGGAGATACGGTGATATAAAGTTAATACATTTCAAAAGTATGAAATATGGAAGCACATATTTGAATATCTTCGCCATATTTGATCATTTTACGAAACGGAAAATACTGGAAACTGTAGATCCTGCTCAACAGGATGTATATGTGTATTTCTGTCGAAAGTACTGGCTTGAAACTATATGCCAGTCTTTGTTTCATGCAAAAATACCCAATAAACACGGACATACGATGATATAAAGTTAATACAGATATATTTCAGAAGTATGAATAATGGAAGCACATATTTTAATATTTTCGCCGTATTTTATCATTTTACGAAACGGAAAATACTGGAAACTGTAGATTCTGCTCAACAGGATGTATTTACCAGGAAGGGGTGAGGTAATCAGGTAAACGGAGTGATACGAAACGAGACGAAAAGAGACGAAGAGGGACGGCGGGAACCGAAGAGAGACGGCGGGAAATGGAGAGAGACGAAGATATACGAAGACAGGCTGCAGGAGACGAAGAGAGGCTGCGGGAGACTTCGACAAGTGACAAGTGACAAACAAACATTGAAAATGTAGATATAGTTAGATATATTTAGAGTTTTGAAGACTCAACTATGATGAAGAGAACTCTGAACGTGAGTCAAGCTTTAAGCTTGTTTTTTGACATGGAGGAGGAGGAATCTGTGATGTTGCCCTCTGTGTCTGACAGAAACCGCTTTGAAGCGTGGCACAGATAAAGACAGAAAAAAAAGATTGTTGTACATAATGTGTATATATATATATATATATATATATATATATTTGTATTATATTTATAATAACACTTTTGCCTTATCAGAATGAAATCCCATGCTACCTCAATCAAACTTTCACATTATCATAGTCACATCCCATGTATATATTTCCAGCTTTTAAATGGTTTCGTTGTGTATGTTTGTGTTGTGAAACATTTTTAAAATCTGTTTTTACGTTTTTGTTGTGATTTTGGGTCCAAAATGTTCATATAGTAGAAGATCACCTACATCCAAACGAAATAAATAAAATTAATTATGATGAATACGTTAAGTCTTGTTCATTGTTTTTCACTTTTATTAAATGTTTGATATTTCCGGTGGAAATGGTGGACTATCGGACATTCAAAATGCAGCATATTTCCCCCAAGTGTCTGTCAAAATGCATTTTACGTTTCTAACTTGCAATATCAATATTTCAGCTCTCTTCACTCCAGAAGAGCGATCTCCCTCTCTCTCTGTGTGTGTGCGGGGGATCACAGGAGGGGGGAGGAGGAGAGCTGTGGAATGTGACTCCACACATTCCGATGGCCAATTAGTTTTAAACAAAGGGTCCCCAAGATACATATGAAACATGGGGGGGTTGGGGCTGGAGAACGGTATGGTCCTACCGTTTTCATAGTTTATATATCTTAGCACATTCATACACACTGTTCATACTGCTCACAGGCTGATATCTAGTGTATTCATACCCCTCACTGTTTATTCATCATTGAATTCATTCTATATTTTATTCTGTAGATTGTGAACATTACTTTTCACTTTACTGCTTGTTGCTCCTGGTTAGAAGCTAAACTGCATTTCGTTGTCTCAGTACCTGTAATCTGTGCAATAACAATAAAGTTGAATCTAATCTTGAGCAGGAACTAATGTAGGCTATTTACTTAGTACATATCTGACATTAACGATTAAACACGTTTGTGCATTCTTTATGAATGCAAACCGAGTCATTTCGTTTATTTTTAACGAAATAAATGTGATTTAATCCACATAATTTACTGTGTTAATTGTTTACTTAGTATTGTTTAACTTGAATGTTCTTCACTTTTTAAATGCCTCTGTGATGTGCTGTTACCCATTTCCCCTCGGGGACTAATAAACGAATACTCTGACATTAACGATTAAACACATTTGTGCATTCTTTATGAATGCAAACCGAGTCAAGCCGACTCTCATAAACGAATACTATATATTGAACGTCTATTGAATGGCCTTTGTATGTATACAGTACAGTATAGCCCAACCATTTACACCTTCCTTATTACAGGTACTGAGACAACGAAATGCAGTTTAGCTTCTAACCAGGTGCAACAAGCAGTAAGGTGAAAAGTAATGTACACAATCTACAGAATAAAATATATAATGAATTGAATGATGAATAAACAGTGAGGGGTATGAATACACTAGATATCAGCTGTGAGCAGTATGAACAGTGTGTTAATCGTTAATGTCAGATATGTACTAAGTAAATAGCCTATATTAATTTCATGATGGATTAAACCACATTTATTTCGTTAAAAATAAACAAAATGATTAAATGTAGGGTGAATTGCCCTAATGTGGAACATTTTTGCATTTCAGATTTCGGGAAGATATTGCGACATGAAGCCGATACAATAAATCAAAATCCAGTAACATTCTGAAATCCCCAGGATGTGTCCTAATCAAACCAAAAGAGAACATGCAGATATTAAACTCATAAAAGAAATGGTAGACATATTAGTACTCTTAGTGCCAAGTTGTCTCAGACAATCTGTTTTCCTAATGTGGGACAGTTCTGTGCAAAATGTGGGACACTGAAAAGTCTATATTAAAAAGCCTCAGTCACCTTCATTCATGTAATAAAAACATCTCAGGCCAGTAACACTCAAAGCTACAGTAAATGTGCAATACCATGCTATGTTACTATTTATAATGTTATTGTTGTTACAACAGAAGATGTTTTTATTTCAATTGAAGTTAAATGCATCAATCTGGTGCACTGAGGGCAAAATTAGTAGATTTGTGGATACGGCTCTCAACACTCATATGAAACAGAACTGTTCTTACAATGTGTGTTGGAAGGTATTAAATTACTATGCATATGTTATTGTGTAAACACATAGCTGATGACCTGAGAGCTGCCGTTTCATTCAGAGCGTTTAAAAAAAACGACGGTCTGATTTCAACAACTCAATGTGTGATTATTATAGCAGTAATATTAGACACTAATAATACAGTAAACTACGAACACTGTACATATTATTGTTCGCCCGTGGGATTAGGATGATCAGTAGTGAGAGCCGCTGCAGTTTCCCCCGGTCGCAATTATTGTCGTTGTTGTAAACTCACGTGGATTAAATGTAGTGCATTCATTTCAACTCGCGAACATATGATACATTAAATGAATGCGAGGATGACGATCGAACATCGTTTGTTTGACCCTGGATGCATTTCCTGATCTAAAAACATAGCGATGGTTTTGTACTTACGCCAACGTGAATTAAACATTATTTTGTTAAATAAAAACATGGTGATGTTTAGTAAATGATTACATGTCTCTTACTTAAGCACAGAATATGATCCTATCCGTGACATATATGGATTTTAACAAATATCCGCTATATCAAATACCTGTCGATCAGTTGTTTATTTCACATGAGTTTCAGTGTGGCAGCTTTTCACGGCTCCCCCTGGCGGATCCATGATCCATTGCTGCTGGTTTCATTATAATTAAATGTATTTATCAAGGGGGCGTTTCAAGTCCTGCGGGGGGGTTTTCCTTTTCAGCAGGGGCCCACCCCGTGCCGATCACGGACCCGCCCGGGTAGGCGTCTGAAACGAAGCGCTACATCTGTAGGTGTGTGTGGTACAGTGTGTAGGTCCGTGTGGTACAGTGTGTAGGTGTGTGTGGTACAGTGTCTAGGTGTGTGTGTGTGTGTGTGTGTGTGTGTGTGTGTGTGTTGTACAGTGTGTAGCTGCATGTGTGAGCGTAGATGCGGTGGACAGACGGGTCTCAGTTGGTTTGGGTTCCTTGCTTACTTTTAATAATTGTAAATAAAAAACGTTTAGCCGTAATTGCATTTCCCCATTGAAGCGACCAGAGAGGGGGCAGGATATATATCCAGTCTCTGATAGTGTTACGTTATTATGAGAGTGCTCTCATACTTTTTGATTATAAAATTGTATATATATATGTATGTAAATATATATATATAAATATATGTGTGTGTATACGTCCGCATCTGTAGCCTGTTATTGTCTCATTATACCGCACTGTCAATGAATTAAAAGTAAATAAGTTGTCATGAACACAGTTCTGTCCATCAGACAGAGTGCTGCTGTGCCTCCTGTCATGATTAATGGACCTTAATGGATGTCTCTTTAAAATAACCGCTCAAATCTCACTGTTGCCAAGCTGGTTAAAAAGCAGAAAGCTGATACCTGCATCAGAGAAGTGATCAACCAAATGGAGTCCTGAAAAAAACCGTGACCCTCTAACACAGTGGTTCCCAACCTGGGGGGGGGCGCGCCAAAGATCGCAGGGGGCACCAGGCCTCAGATGATTTGAGGCCAAATATCGTATTTAGACATCTTTTTTTTTACATATAATTGTAACGTAATACATGATTGTCGCTAAAAGCCTTGTCTCTACATTACAATACAATATAAACAAAAATTGATTAATTAATTTGAATACAAATTCAAGTTAGTAGCTAATAAAGGCATACAAATACAGAAATGTATTATTTTTTCTTTGATAGAAATGTTTCTTCTGCCCGTAAAGTGTTTAAGCATGTGTTTTAAACAGTTTAATCCCTTTGTGAATTGTTTCCACTTGCCCTTTAATTTCTTCATACAGCGGGAATCCAAATGAAGTAATCCTGAGTCCAATAACCATCAAAGTCACTCCAATAGTGCTCCTTAATTACGCTTCCATCCTCCTTTAACAAAACACTTCACATCCATCCAGTTTGTGACAGTAGTTCACAGTAGTACATTTTGAGACTTTTATTATTCAAATATTTGTTTTGATTTTCCACATATAACAAACAGCAGCACTCAGCATTCAAAAATAAAAACATTTGGGACAGCAGTGAGAATGTTATGAGAACCAATATGTTGGTATATGGTATTTAAATTGGGCTCGAGTAGAACCCCTGGATTTGGCTTGCAACACAAAGTGATACTGATCTCTGTTGGACTTGGAAGTGTCATGATTCAAAGTGTGGGCCTGTGAAAGAGGCCCTTGGAAAACAACATCTATTTTTTAACTGTAATTACTTATTTTAAAGAGATTGCAACATTATACTTTTTAACACATTTATTATGCACACAATAAAAACTTCAACAAATATATTGATCCTGGCTTAACCAGCGACCTTCACTCTGTTGTTCATAAGCTCGGTTTCAGAAAACTTGTCAGTAGTTTAACAACTATTTTAATTTTAGACTACTTCCCGTTTGATTAAAATCATGTCGTTTTGGCTGAGCCTGCTCCCCTTGCATGGTGTGTCGGCCATGTACTTGAGAAAGTGTGATATATTCTTGATGTAGAAGTCGGAGGTCGTGACCTGAAGGCTTGACTTTATCAGGCTCCGGGACCACCCACGTATCCTCTTGAGATCCCTCAAAAAGAGCCAGTCAGACAGGCGATTGAAACCGTGAGCCATGAAACTGAGGAACGACTTCACTCTGCTTAGTTTGGAGACTGTGTTTTCCTGGAGCCTCACTGGTGGGTCGATACCTACATAATGCTCCCAGTATCCTTGCAGATACTCCTCTGTGAAATATAAAACAGTACTTTAATGACAACACATGGTGTGTTACAGAAACTGCATTTGTCACATATTCAACACACTTACCCATGATCCGTGGGAATGTGATGTCCCGGAACCAGGGGGAATGTATGGGAGGGGAGGTTGACGAGGCCTCGGTATGCATGGATGCAGGCTCTGAGGAGCTGGATGAATGTGTGTGAGAGCCAGTGGGGGACTTGCTGCAGGCGGGAATGGGAGACTTGCTGCAGGCGGGAATGGGAGACTTGCTGCAGGCGGGAATGGGAGACTTGCTGCAGGAGGGACCTTTCGACTTGGACAGCCTCGTTGGTGTCGACTCTGTTCGGGGTCGTTTCTTTAGAATGACCCGCTCTCGTTCCTCCCCATCAAACACGGGCATGTCCCCGGCCCGCTGATCCATCCTCTGTCGCTTGTGCTTTATCCTCTGCTGCAACTTGCAGCACAGGGATTTCACCTCAGCAGCATATCTGTCCCGCTGAGCCCTCACTGTGTTTGCCTCCATCCTCCATTCTTTGCAGTCCGGGTTGTCACATTCATTCACCGGGGACAAGGGTGGAGGTTGTGACAGTATATCGTCATCTTCCACCGTATCAACAGCCCAAGCGGTAATCATTTCTAAGGTGGGGTTTGTCATTCGGAGTTCATAAAGCTCCTTCTTGGCCACTGTCATTTTCAGTTTATTTTGAACCAAATGTATTTCCTCCCGGGACAGCTCAACATGGTCTCTGTCCAAGTGGCGATCCAGCCTTGTACCGCGGTACTCGCATCCCACAATGGTGCAGGGATGGAGCCTAATGTTGGTCCGTCCGTTGGCCAACAACAGCAGAATTTTTCTTTCAACCAAGTTACGCACACCATGGTGCCTCTGCAGGTGCTTGCTCAGGGCGCGGTAGGAACTATTACAGATCGGACAACGGACCGCCATCCGACCTGTATTCTTGAGCATTTCGGTACCGGGAAATGTCACCAGTAGAAGGTATAGAATCGTGGGTGAAAAAGAAGGAAGCGTGAAAAGACTCACGAAAGATGCACTCAGCTTATTTTCAAATCAGTGTTTGTTTTAATTTGCATCATCGTGCGGTGTCCCATTTAGGCACTCGTTAGGCGGGCAGAGATCCCTGTCATCTTCCCTCACGTTCCTCCAGAGTCTGGTTCTCCCAAAGGATACCCGACAGTTTCGGGTACGACAACATGGGGATAACAGTACCCTCCGGGCGCTCCGTCACCCAGGGGGACGGAGGCATTGAACCCCTCGCACCTGCCCCCGGAGGAGGCAGGGGATTCAGGTACCCGGAGGGCGCACAGTGGACGACCAGGGCGAGGCCGCCACACCGCGCTGGAGTCAGAGTTCCGAGTGTTCGAGCAGGGTCCCGGTGAAGCGCAGGACGGAGCACCCGGCAGTAGCCTCCAGCAGACCCCCCCGCGCGGTTCCCTCGTCCCTCGGAAGAGGTGGAGAGGCGGAGGGGTGGGTGTTTTCATCTGCTGGCGGGTTGCCGGGGAGAACGCCCATAACGTTTTGTGAGAACCATGATTGGGGGTCCTCCAGGCAACCATTTTAGCCAAAAATAGTGTCTCGTTATTCCGTGACAACTCCCCTTGAATTCCTCCAGAGACCAGTTTCAAAACTTAAAGTTTTGTGAGAACCATGATTGGGGGTCCTCCAGGCAACCATTTTAGCCGAAAATAGTATCTCGTTATTCCGTGACAACTCCCCTTGCATTCCTCCAGAGTCAACTTTTGGAAGAACCAGAGAAAAGGGTGAAAATGGATAAATTGTATCCGAAAATAGTGTTCCAAAAGGCGGGTAGAGTCCCCTGACAACTCCCCCTACCTTCCTCCAGAGTCGGAAAAAGTTTAAGTCAACTTTTGGAAGAACCAGAGAGAAGGGTGAAAATGGATAAATTGTATCCGAAAATAGTGTTCCAAAAGGCGGGTAGAGTCCCCTGACAACTCCCCCTACCTTCCTCCAGAGTCGGAAAAAGTCTAAGTTAACTTTTTGGAAGAACCATAAAAAGGGGTGAAAATGGATAAAATGTATCCGAAAATAGTGCCTCTTGAGGCGGGTAGAGTCCCCTGACAACTCCCCTTGCATTCCTCCAGAGACCAGTTCGAAAACTTTAAGTTTTGTGAGAACCATGATTGGGGGTCCTCCAGGCAACAATTTTATCCGATCCAAAGTGCTCATGAGGCGGATACATTCCTCCATGATTTCCCCATCATGTGAAAATAGCACGTTTTTTTCTAAGTGCTCTCCAAAACCGGGTTTCTGATTTCGTGCAGATGGTAGCTTGGAAAAGATGAATGAATTTTTTGGACGGAAGAGGGGAGGTCTCGTTTCCCCTCTCCGTTGTAAATTGCAACGGGGGAGTGCAAAAGTCTCCGGGGCTTCGTTCCGAAGCGCCGAAGACTTGACCCCCTCCCCCGTTAGCACATTTTCGAGAATTTTCAAAAACTTCATTTTTGATTGTTTTAACATATAATTGACCGTTTTCTTTACTTTTTTTGCTTTCTACGGGTGGGGGCGCATGGCAGGCCGCCTATGAGCTTCCAAATTCGGCCTGGAACCTCCGGGAATTATGGGATAAGCTCCATATACTGACGACTCCCATCAAAAGTGATTGAAATGTACAGGAATCTGTCCATTTCATCCACATTCGACGACCCCATTAAAAGTGATTGAAATGTACAGGAATCTGTCCATTTCATCCACATTCGACGACCCCATTAAAAGTGATTGAAATGTACAGGAATCTTTCCATTTCATCCACATTTGATGACCCATCCAGGGTGGCCTTCTTACCCAGGAATTAGTGTCTGAAAGCTGGGTAAGATTACTGTGAATACAGGGTACACGAGGCTTTATTACCCAGGAATTAGTGTGTGAAAGCTGGGTAAGATTGCTGTGAATTTAAGGGAGATATGGCCATTTCATCCACACCTCACGACTCCCATCAAAAGTGATTGAAATGTACAGGAATCTGTCCATTTCATCCACATTTGACGAGCAGTGCAGGGTGACATTCTTACCCAGGAATTAGTGTCTGAAAGCTGGGTAAGATTACTTTAAACACAGTGTGCACATGGCTGTATTACCCATGAATTAGTGTGTGAAAGCTGGGTAAGATTGATGTGAATTTAAGGAAGATATGGCCATTTCATCCACACCTGAATACTCCCATTAAAAGTGATTGAAATGTACAGGAATCTGTCCATTTCATCCACATTTGACGACGCATCCAGGGTGACTTTCTTACCCAGGAATTAGTGTGTGAAAGCTGGGTAAGATTACTGTGAATACAGGGTATACAGGACTTTACCCCTCCCCCGTTGGCACTTAGCCGTTAGTAAAAAAAGTAATTACACATTAGTTCACAGTCGCTACAAATAAAAAAGAGAATATCCTCAGGTATCACTAATAAACAATATTACGACTTTCTGAGATATTTTCACACAATATACTTGTAACTTTTTTATAGGGCTTCAGATATTTTGCATGTCTGCAACACGGTTTCATCTTTCATCTTTCATCTTTCTTGAAACTGTCTTTCTTGAATAATGGCTGTTTTCTGCTTCTTCGTCCTCTGAATTTTCCTCCCCCATCCCTCTTCCTTCTCATCGCACAGATAGTGTTCTAAATCTCCCTACCTTCCCTGCACTTTTGTGTATAAAAGCTGAAAAAAGTAGATAAGTACTTTGTTTTAGTAGATTTTGTTAACCCCTGACTCTTAATGTCAGTTTGTAATTTTGAGGCTATTTCAGTGAAAACAAGGCTGTTTTGAACATTTGCCAGATGTATGCTTAAATTCTCTGAGAAAGTTACTGAAAAGATACACTTTTGTGTATAAAAGAGGACCACTACCATGAAAGTATTCTGTTTGAGGAGATTTCGCTAGAATTCTGACTCTTAATGGCAGTTTGTGATTTTAGAGGCTATGTCAGTGAAACAAAAGGCTGTTTTGAACATTTGACAGATGTGTGCTTAATTTTCTCAAGAAGGTTACCAAAAGATACACTTTTAATATATGCAAAACCTGTCATTTTGGAGAAACCATCTCGAGTGAGCTATAATTTGAAAGTACACAACCGGGGGGGGGAAATATGCCTGTTCCTTCAGACTTCCTTACAGAGCCCCTCCTTGAACACACATGACCAGAAAGAGGCTGTATTCTGAACCCGGCCCAGATGCTGCATTCATTTCTTGACTGGCTCTTCAGATGGGTAAGCTGTCACAGGCTGGTTAAACCCCATTCGAGGCGTCTCTTGAAATTCTTTTTTGAATGGTGAAGTGTAAATGACTGTCTTTTTTAATTTAGTTTGAGTGTATTTCTATCTTCATCTAATTCAACCCCCACTGTCTGCTGGCGGACAAAAGGGGGGAGGCTGGGAGGGGGCGGGTAGACAGTCTCACGCATTCAAAGAGACACCTAGATTAACATCAAAGGCTTTTCACCAGTGTGAAATCACACCTCACATCAAAAGGCAAAACATCAAAGGCTAATTAGATTAGATAACAAAGGGCTCTGAGGGATAGGGGCCAGACAACATAACTTCAAAGAGTCTGCCTTAATCAACACATTGAATAACTATACAACAGAGGCACTACACAGGGGGGCTTTTCACACCTACCTAATAACACACATCAATGGACTAGACTACAAAGGGATGTGAGGGGACAGGGGCCAGACAACATAACTTCAAAGAGTCTGCCCTAATCAACACATCAAATAATTAGACGACAAAGGCACTACACAGGGGGGCATTTCACACCTACCTGATAACACACACATCAAAGGGATCTCGAACAATGGGAGGCGGGACTTAGCTCATTAACATGATTGTACCCAATCACATCAAAGGGTCTCGCAATGGGGGGCGGGACGTAGCTCATTTGCATAAGTAGGGAGAGGTGTGACATGTCACACTACCTGTCACTTTTTTGACGAAAGCAGCATGGTTATAACTACTCACACCCCTTATGGAGAGTAGCGTAGCCGGCTCCCTGCAATCCCTGGCTAGCTCCATAGCTATCGATGCTCGCCTCAGGGCCCTGGAAGACTCCATCACAGGAGCTTCAACTTCCGTTGCACTCAGGTACTAGTTTTAACGAAAATGTTTGCACTCACCCTTACTGTACATTTCTTCATATCTGCAGTTCCTGCAGGGATGCACACTCGAAGTCCGGTTGCCCCAGGCGCAGCTGCAGCCTCACGGAGCGTCCGCACAGCAGCGTGCGTTGATGCTTGGCGGTGGGCGTGTCTGAAGCTTGGGGATTTTTTTTGCGAGCAACGCGACCAACAACCAATAACATAAATCTCCCGCCCCCAACATACAAAGCAATAGCAATGTTAAAATTAAGTAAACTGGATATAAAATCCCCAAACAGGCAAAAACCTACCAGTTTCACCCACTGTCTCTGCCACCTCCCTCCATGCCTCACTCCTCCGGTTTGTATCCCGGTAGAGGAACAGAGACCAATCATACAGCACCGGGTGATTCACTACCAGTGTTGGGACTAACAGTAGTAACGCGTTACTGTAACGCCGTTATTTTTGGCAGTAACTAGTACTCTAACTTTTTTCAGTAATGTACCCCCTTTGAAACATTTTCTCAGCCAAGTACCACCTGACATTTTTGATCGAAAAAGCCTATATAAATAATAACAATATAGTGATGTTCCTTCAGTGTGTGATGTATTACCTCCTTCGTGGTATGCATTACAACAAACTAAGGATATTTTCATTTTATGCATGAAAAAAAATAACATTACACTTTTATAAAACAGATTTTTCCAAGGAGTTTTTCAATTTAAGTAATATGTTATTGTGAAAAACTATAAAATACAATACACACATTTGACATGTTTATATGAGGACCCCCTTGTTGGTTCTAGGAATGTTTTATATACAATTGTGTTTTCTATTTAACTTATTTTACTAAGATTTTTTTTTAATTAACTTAAATCTCACGTACCCCCTGGGGTCCGCGTACCCCCATTTGAGAATCACTGCTCAAATGCATTACTTTTTAAATTCAGTAACTCAGTTACCGTTACTACATGGTGCGTTACTCCGTTAGTTTTTTTTATATAGTCAACAGCCAGGCGAACAGAGATGAGAACTGTACTTAAGTACAGTACTTGAGTAAATGTACTTAAATCATTCCTGCGTCACATGCGGAGACGGGCTGTGGGCGTGTTTGTGTTGTTTACTAACAAGACTATCGAATGGCGGCGGCGGAGCCCAAGTCTAGTTTCTCCATCTGGAGATATTCTCACTATTTCACTTTTGTCGAGCACAAAGAAAAGAAAGTTTCTGTTAAATGTAAGTTGTGTCCTGGTGGGTCATAGAGCCTATCTACTGCCCAAACCAGTAATTCAAATCTCTTAAAACATCTGCAAAAACAACATGTTGGGACGAAGCTAGTAACTAAGACCGGCACAGACCCAGACTCATCCAACACCACTCCACCTCCACCTAAGCAACAGCGGCTGGATTTTAACCAAGGGACTGCTAGCCAGGGAAAAGTCGATAAAGCCATTGCACGGTATGTTGTAGAACACATGCAGGCTATTGCTACAGTGGAGTCAACCGCTTTCAGGGAGCTAGTTAGCATGATACCATGTCCGGGCGGCACACAGCATATGGGATGGAAAACTACCTGGAGAAAGAATATACAAAAATGGAAAGCCAGCTAATATCGATGCAATCCAGATTGCATATAATGCATGTCAAGTTGATCAACAGATTGTATTATTCTCCAATGCAATAGGAGAATAATAGCATGTCCATCTCCATGCCTACACCGACCACCTACATCAGTACAATAATGCGCTCAAAGCAGACCGGACCAACTACTACTCACAACTGATACACTCCGGCTCCAGCAACCCCAAGGCTCTGTTCTCCACCATCAGCACACTCCTTAAACCCTGCGACAACGCCACCCCATCCTTCACAACCGCACAGTGCAATCTTTCCTCTCATTCTTTCAATCCAAAATCGACAGCATCTACAGAAACCTGACCTCCTCAACAGCCCTCCCCATCTCCCCCACTGTCTCCCCCCCCCTTCACCTCAAAGCCCCTATCCCGGTTCTCCCCTGTGACCCCAATGCAACTTTCCACCCTCATGGCCGGAATGAACTCCACCTGCACTCTGGACCCCATACCAACTACATTTGTCAGGGAATGCCTCCCTCCCATCTCCCAACTCATAACCACAATCATTAACTCCTCCCTCTGCTCTGGATCAGTCCCCCCCCTCACTCAAACTGGCTGCTGTTACACCCATACTGAAAAAACCCGGACTCACACCTGACATCATGTCCAACTTCCGGCCCATTTCCAATCTCCCGTTCCTATCAAAGCTACTCGAACGTGTTGTAGCTTTCCAACTAAAATCCCACCTCAGCTCCAATAACCTGTTTGAACCATTTCAATCAGGATTCCGGACAAAACATAGCACAGAGACAGCCCTCCTCAGAATCACTAACGACCTCCTCCTCTCCTCAGACTCCGGCAATCTCAACATCCTCATCTTCCTCGACCTCACAGCAGCGTTCAACACCATCGACCACACCATCCTGCTGTCCCGCCTGGAATCATCCCTCAACATCACTGACACTGCATTCTCCTGGTTGAAATCATACCTCACCAACAGACACCAGTTCATCCACATCAGTAACTGCACTTCCTCCACTGCCCCTCTGAACCAAGGCGTCCCCCAGGGTTCTGTGCTTGGTCCCCTCCTCTTCATCCTCTATATACTCCCCCTTGGAAAAATCATCCGTCGCCACAACCTCCAGTATCACTGCTACGCTGATGACATCCAACTGTACATCTCCACAAAAACCATCACTGCCACAACTCACTCCACACTCACCAACTGTCTCTCAGAAATTAAATCCTGGATGCAAACAAACTACCTTCAACTGAACAGCGACACATCTGATATCATCATAATCGGACCCCCATCCCGCACCAACACCACTCAGAACTTCAACCTCACCCTTGACAGCACCATTCTAACCCCCTCTCCTCACATTCGCAACCTTGGAGTAAACTTTGACAGCCAGCTCAAATTTGACAAACACACAAACCACATCACCAGGACCGCCTTCTTCCATCTGAAAAACATTGCCCGCCTCCGTCCCTCACTCACCTTCCCGGCTGCTGAAACCCTCATCCACGCATTTGTCACTTCAAGACTGGACTACTGCAACAGCATCCTGTATGGTTCATCATCCAAAATCCTAAATCAACTACAATACATCCAGAACTGCGCTGCCCGCCTCCTCACCCACACCCGCTCCAGAGACCACATCACCCCCGTCCTTCAACACCTACACCTACACCCCTTCCCGCAGCCTTCGCTCATCAGAAGCGAACCTCCTCTCTATCCCCAAGAAAACCAAGCTCCGAACCTGGGGGGATAGAGCCTTCTCCATCGCTGCCCCCACCCTCTGGAACTCCCTCCCACAACACATCAGAGACTGCACTGACCCCCCCACTTTCAAAACACTGACCAAAACACACCTCTTCAGACTGGCTTTTAATCTGTGAATTATGCTGTATTGCTGTTTTAATAACTTTTAAATGTTATTTTATCTTGTTCTAATAACTTTTAAATTCTATTTTATCATTTTTTATCACCACTGTAAAGCGTCTTTGAGCACCTGGAAAAGCGCTTTGAAATGCAATGTCTTGTTATTATTATTATTATTACTGAAATTAAGGCTATAAGGGCATTAATGGGAGCCCTTGGGAACTAAAAAGTTACTTTTTACAGTAACGCATTACTTTTTGGTGTAAGTAATCAGCAAAGTAACTGAGTTACTTTTGAAATGAAGTAACTAGCAATGGTAACTAGTTACTGGTTTTCAGTAACTAGCACAACACTGTTCACTACCGCAATAATGAATTTTCCCTACATTTTTTGTAATATGAGGAAATGACCAGCGTAGTCTCTCCCAGCATACACGCGGTTTGATTGGCTAGCGCTTGTACTGGCAGATTTGCATAAACGGGATTTCATTGGCTGACGTTTCTGTCGAGGCGACAAAAGTTGAATATTGCTCAACGCTTGAAGCGAGCAACGCTCCATGTCGCTTCTCAAAATAAAATAAAAAGTCTGATTTTCGATCTGTCCGCTCCCTGCTCCGGCCCATTCTGCAGCGTCAATAGTATCATCCCTCCAGATCTGTTCTCCCTTCACCATGCCTCCGTGGATAATGCAATAAAGATGATCAAGTTCACAGGGCACGGAGCTTGGCTCTCCAAAGCGGACATTACCGATGCCTTCAAAATCATCCCCATTCATCCGTCTCAGTGGAATTTGTTCGGTATTAAGTGGGAGTCCAAACTCTATTTCGCTGTTCGCCTGACCTTCGGGTGCAGAAGCAGCCCCTGCATTTTCAATTCCTTCTCGGAAGCGCTCTGCTGGATCCTGCTGAACATCGCCAGAATCCCCTCCGTCCTTCACCTACCGGACGACTTCCTCCTCATAGACCCGCCACAGGCTTAAACATTGCTTTCAGGAGTTAGGTGTCCCTCTCTCCAAAGAGAAAGTGTTAGGTCCCGACACACGCTCAGAGTTCTTAGGCATCATCCTCGACTCCATAGACATGAAGGCGTCTCTCCCCTCCGA
The DNA here is from genome assembly GCA_036324585.1 of Champsocephalus esox. NCBI lineage: Eukaryota > Metazoa > Chordata > Actinopteri > Perciformes > Channichthyidae > Champsocephalus > Champsocephalus esox. The sequence goes on along the minus strand of CM070494.1, from coordinate 8,341,478 downwards.
AAAATTGCAGCGCATCCGGGACATCACCAAGTCATACTGCGAGCAACAAGTTATCACAAAACAACAGTTGCTCTCCCTTCTCGGACACCTCAACCTCGCCATACGCGTCATCCCCCAGGGGCGCTCGTTCATCTCCCGCCTCCTGGACGCAGCATCGGCGGTCGACAACCTCCATGACTGCGTTTTCTCAGACAAAGGCTGCCGCTACAACAACTAGGACGGTGGTCCTCCTCCGCCTTCACAACCTACATTCGCCCGGACATCAGCGCCGTACTGGCTTCCCAAAGATCTCTCAGACCCTAACTATGGTATCTATGTATATAACTGGTGGTGGTTCATAACACGTTTACACGTATACATGTCTCATTATGGTATCGGATTTCAAACTGCTTTCCTGTCCTAGTCCGCGGGCCCCCGCCCACAGTGAATAATGCCTCGTCTCACGCTGCATCTACATGTCACGGGCTACATTCTCCTGCACGCAGGTATTGTTAGAAATTAAAACCAATGTTGTATGGCATAATGTACCTTAAACATACCGTCAGTTTAAATGCTATTTTATTCTGGGAAAAACCCGGAAGTTCTCAATACCAAGCTTTTATTCTGAAAATCCTTCATGACGATATCCTAGACTAGTGGCTATTGACGCCGTTAACATGTATTACATATACAGTTATGAACGAGATAAGGAGGAGAGAAGGCATGTGGAAGTAAGCAATGAATGTAAAATGTCGAAATCCTCTGTTTAACGCGATATCGGACACAGACGAACGAGAAGGGAAGTCTCCTACGTCACTACAGCTCACAGAGAGGAGGAGCGAACAGCCAGCAAGCAGGAAGGACGAATGCTTGTAAGCTCTCTTCTGCACGGCCACCACCTGGGAGAGGAAGCTGCAGCCTTTCTCTCCTGACTGAACAATATCCTGTTTGTAACATTACCGAACTTTTTATTAATTAAAGTACCAATTTTGAACCTTCTCAGAGACTCCATTTAGTCTCCTTTTTAAGCTTCTCTCCTGGACGCGAGAAAAACGATCATGGTTTACAGTATCTAATCCCAGGCCCGTGCTCAAATGTGTCAAATGTATACCCTGCGACGTCAGGTGTGGACTGTGTGTCCCCGGACTTCAGTCTTATGGACTGCGGGTCCCCGTAGACTTCGGTCTTGTGGACTGTGGGCCACTGTAGACTTCGGTCTCTGTTAAAAAACAAGATCCCTGCTTCGGCGACCCTCAGGTCGTTTTCAGATAAGACCGGCACTGATTTCGGCCGTCAGAGTCTCAGCATGACCCGTAAGCTCCGGCAGTGATTCCGGCCTCCTGCTGCATACATATGTTAATCTATTATTTCATCCCCAGATCACCACAGTCACCCTACAAGGTAAGAAACTCAGTTCATCTCAGTATTCTATACTTCACTGGTTTTGGGGATTTCATCGGAGCGGTTCTTTCCCTCCTGAATGATTATCCTGCAAACCGGGGCCTAATCGCCAAACACTATTCCATTCTCCTGTTGTATTATCATGGCAATCATTTCATTCATATGACGTGTAACAATAAATATGTATTCCATACATCACGTCTCTCCGGGTTGAAATGAAAGCTTTAGCGCAAGTTCAATAAGGAAGACCTAACAATGAGTCACTTACACGTCACTCTATTGCTCTCTTCCCCATCATTAAGTGCGTGGGCATTACCCCTCAGCAGCCAATTGCTGCACATGTTAAATGCCTGCTCTTTCTTCCTGTCAGTTGTCATTTCAGGTGACCACACGCAAACCTCCTCCACCCCTCTCACCTCCCGTCTCCTCCAGGACAAAGCTAAAACCTTCCTCCTTCAGACCGGTCCCACCTACTTATCACCACCACCAGTGTCTAGACCCGGGGGATTTCTACGGAGCGGTACTTTCCCTCCTGAATGATTATCCTGCAAACCGGGGCCGAATCGCCAAACACCATTCCATTCTCCTGTTGTATTATCATGGTAATCATTTCATTCATGTGACGTGTAACAATACATATGTATTCCATACATCACGTCTCTCCGGGTTGAACTTATATTGCAGCTGTAATATAAACTTTGGTTTAAATTGCGTGAATAAACTAGCTAGAGAGCTAAAGTTAATTATGTTCATCCAATGTTAGAAGGATTACCTTTTAACAAACGTTGTAATGCTTTTCTTTCATTTCAATTTGAGTAAAACATTGAAGATATCACATTGTATTGTTTTCTTTTTACACTGACTCAGATATAATAAAAAGACTACGTCAGTCGAAGCTCAGCTTTGGTACGGAAGAGACAGGACAGGCAGAGAGAAAGAGAGAGAGAAAGTGATGGAAGTCAGGGTGGAGCTGCAAAAGAATAGGCTTAATGATCCCATCTATCCATAATTTAGTCTTCATCTACAATAGGCATCATTTTAAAATACCATAAATCTATTGCAGTTATGATATATGACATAACATAACATTGTATAAAACACAATTTGTTTAGATCTTTGTTCTCTTTTGAGAATCAAACAAAACAGATTTAAATAAAAAAATAATGCAAACAAACAAGTGAAATGAACTAAATTGCTGAATTGCTGCCAATTCACTGGCAGGATCGACAAGTGAGGAGGAGCAAAACGTGAACAACGAGGGAGAGATTGAACAAAGAGAAAGAGTAGGACAGAGAAAGAGTAATGAACAGGAAGAAGACAGAGAGACTAAAGACGATGGAAGAGAGGGTGCAGGTTATGGAGAGGAGAGGGACATGGAAAATGAATGTTGACAATGTTTTGTGATCATTTTAGCCTCTTCTGCATGTCCAGATCATTAATAGTAACAATCAACTGATTCTTATGTATTACACTTTCAAAAATAATGTATGCTGCAGCCCACTGACATGGTTTGAAATCAATATATTATCCAATTTGTGACCCCCCACAGGACTTAAAAAGCACCGAACTAGATCATGAAAATCCCAACAATCTCGGGGGGTATTCCCCCAAACCCCCCAAGCATGTTTGGACCTCTGTACTTAGGAAATCCTGGATACGGCCCTGCCTGCCCAGATAGCAAAATATGATTGAATCAATGTTGAAATATGGTTAGGCAGAAATATTGAATCCATGTTGAAACCCGGACATTGAAATTAAACAGAAAGCACAAATTGTTTTAATGTTGAATAAACGTTGGACTTTCAACCATAACTGACATATAATCAATGTTGATTCAACCATCATCTAAATAGGAATCTACACGCACATGTTTGGTTGATTTGACATCGAATCAATGTTAGGAATCAACATTGATTCAACCATCTTCCAAATGGGAATCTACATATACATTTTAGTTGGTTTTATATTGAATCAATGTTAGGAATCAACATTGATTCAACCATCTTCCAAATGGGAAGCTACATGTAAATTGTAGTTGATTTTATATTGAATCAGTGTTAGGAATCAACATTGATTCAACCATCATCCAAATGGGAATCTACATATACATTTTAGTTGATTTTATATTGAATCAGTGTTAGGAATCAATATTGATTCGACCATCATCTAAATGTAAAACTTACTTTAAAATATTCAACTTTTCTAAGCATACTGTAACACATTAAAAAAGTGAATGTTTTTCACCAGTGAGTTTTCTGCGTATAGGTCTACATCTTAACAGACCATTAACAAGTGCAACATCAATACTGTACTGAATGAAGTGGTCCAAACTTGTAAACACACACTACACCATGTATTGTTGGCAGACGGTTGTATTAGCTTGTTCAAAATTACCTTGAATTACCATATTTCCAAAAATGTGTGAAATCAAACTAAAAATGACAGAAAACATGATTTTAATATTCAAATGTATTTTTTGAAAACAGGCAGCAATGCGTCCCTGAGCAAGACTCTTAGCCCGTTATTGCTCCCCAAACGCTGTGGAATACAGTGACACAAGATACCCCCATAAAAAAGAGGGTGTTTAAGAACCATTGGTGCAACTCCAAACAAGAACAGCCTGTAACACTGTAATAAAAATATAGTAAGATAGCAATAAAATAAAGCAGTATTTTATATTGAAATAGAATGCAATAAATTATAAAATATAAAATATGTGCAGTAAGCAATATTTAAACATTGCATTATTTACCATCCTGTGATCTCCATTATGTAATGCATAGAGTCTGCGTTGTGGCTGAGGTAAAGTGTCAGTGGGGGGGAGCGGGCCTTGTTGAGGTGGCGAGAGGTTCTGGTCCTGATGGAGAGAGGTTCTGGTCCTGATGGAGAGAGGTTCTGGTCCTGATGGAGAGAGCTTGACAGACTGGTGACTGGAGGTGCAGCTGTTGGTGTCCAGGGAGAAGAGCAGAGGGGAAAGAACGCAGCCTTGAGGGGAACCGATGCTGATGAGAGAGAGAGGTGTCCCCAGCCTCACGTGCTGCTTCCTGTCAGACAGGAAGTCTGTGATCCACCTGCAGGTGGAGTCGGGCACGCGCAGCTGGGAGAACTTGTACTGCAGCAGAGCCGGGATGATGGTGTTGAAGGCGGAGCTGAAGACCACAAACAGGATCCTGGCGTAGGTTCCTGCTGTGTCCAGGTGCTGGAGGAGGAAGTGAAGTGATCACTATTAGTAAACCATAATGATGGATGTTATTATCAGCAGCTGCCAATAGATCCCCTACATCTTGTATGATGGACCTTTGAAGCAGGGTTACACAAAACACAAAAAAAAATTGTAAAACAGTTATTGAGAGCATCCCAAGGGCATTGATCCTATGCTAAACCTTCCAGAACACCAACTTTCTAATACCTTAGAAACGACAACTAGCCGTTGGCACGAATGTAATGCTTCAGCTTCCTACAACTTTAAAGCTGTGTGGACGTGGCTCTATGAAGAGTCGTTCATATTTTTCTCATTATTTCATAAGTTTAGAAGGGGTAACAACAGTTACCTTTTGTTCATTTTACCTCGAACTAACTTAACTTAACTTGTGCGACTTGTTTCTGAAATCCCTTTCTCTTAAAGTGAAGACATAAAATAAAAAAACAGTGGCGCTTACCCTAAAACTAACTACTGGATAGGGTTAACCCTAACCCATATATATTTTTGTATTATTAAAAAATATATATATATAGCACCAAATTGCAAATAATCTATATCCACGGTTACTTTTCACATTGAACATGAGCTCTTTTATTAAATAAACTAAACGCTTTCATTTTAAGTTGAGTTTAGTGTTTTTGACCCTAAGAAACACTGATGCATTAATTAATAACAATAATCCACAGCTCCTCTCTCTGCTCCAGAGGATTTAAAGAATATATCAGCAGTAAACCTTGGGGAAACACTGACATTCAATATTATGTTAGAGACAAGTTAGTTATTACTGACATATTAACATATTTTCATCTGCAAGATGGAAGAATAGCTGGGTGCTGCCTGGAGAGACTGATGAGGAGTCACCGGCTGGCTTCAGCAGCTTTCCACACAAAGCCATCACATGTTCTGTTCCATAGTCTTCACTGTCCACTGTGCTCTGTCAAAACAGTGAACATCACAGCTGTCATGGTAACCCTTTGTTACACAACATACAACCAACATGCGTCAAAAGTGACCCAAATTAGTTTAAATTGTAAATATCATTGCAATAAATTACCTCCAGGAATTCCTCAATTAACCTGTTTTTGATCAACACCAATTTTCATTTTAACTTTCTTACATTTTTTAATAAAAATCATGTTTGTATCACTACACTTCTAAGGCACAACATGGGTAAAAAAATATTATTTCCTTTGTTATTCCTAGTGTTTCTTTAAATACATTGCTTTTGATTACCACAAATCATGATTTTAATTCTCCAGTTCTAATTGATGAACTAAAATAGTTTATGCCAAGTGTGATACAAATGCAAACAAATAAAGATACTTTAATGATAATTTTGTTAAAAATAATCATTTTAGCAGACCAAGCATGTATGATGAAGTAATACAACAACTATTTTAGTTCACACAGTGTGACATTAGCAAGTCATGTTAGCTTGTAATATATAGAGCAGAACTAACTAGCAAGTTAGCCAAATGTTAGTGGTTAGCAGTTTATGCTATGATAGCTGTTGGCTACTGAACATTAACAAACTGGATTCCGCTGTACAAAAGCTGTGAAACTTTACAATAAGATTGGCGACAACACTGTGACACCCTGTTGCACGTTTATGTATAATCGTCCAGCGTTGGAGACGAGAGGGTGGCGGCAGAACTGCAATAAGCTGTAAGCTAACGTTAGCAGCCACCGATTGTCCCGCCGGTGGGACATCTTGCAAGAAACAACATCTCAGGACTTCTTAAAATGTAACAACCTATTAATGATGCTTACCCACTTAACGGGAAGAAACTCAGCTAACTGACGATATTAACCATTTTTAACTAAACGAAACACAAGTCTAACAGCTAACGCGGCTAACGCTACTTTAGCACATAACTGGCAAAAGCGATCTTTTTTACTTCATGCTATCTGCACAAACGTATCATATGAAAGCTGAGATTCCACAGATTCCCTTAAAATATATGTCTCATCACTCAAAACTCACTGAACTAGAAGAAGAAACGTAACCTTAAATACAGAATTAAACATTCACAAACTAAGGATTATCTAAATACATGTCTAAATAACTCCATTAAAGTTGCAGGACTCACCAGATCTCAAGTCTTCTGTTCTCTGTTGACGTCCCGATGCCCATATTTAACGTGTAGATGTAAACCTATCCCGATATTAGTCCATAAACTCGTGAGCAGATATACAGACAGCTGTAGCTCCACAGGAGAGCGTGTTCAGTATGTGCCCCCCCCCCTGGAAAAAAATCTCCTGTTATCGCACGGTGTGAGGTTGGCAGGTCTGGCTGAAGAGCTGATTATCATCCCTAGCTCAATGAATGTTAGGGACCCAAAATAGTGTCACTACAAAGTACTACCAATCGAATCCAAATGGCCTGAAACGTGCTCCTAATTATTTTTCGGTGGTTCATTTTGGCCTCAACACTGAGTGAATTTTTCGGATTTATGCGGGATATTTCTCCCAGCCCCACACACAGACTACACCCCCCCCTCCCTACAGAGTACCCCCCTCCCTCCCCCATCGAGAAAAAAAGAAAAGAAAAGGCAAAAAGCATAGATTCAACATTGATTCAATGTTGGCATTTCAATCATTAAATTCGACCACAATACAACGTTGATTCAATGACATCTTTTCAACATTTAAGGTTGTTAAAGCCTGGACGCAGTGCGCTGACACACGGCTTGCAGTGTGACAGTGCTCTCTGGTATTGTATGACCGCACTAGCAGCCACCCAGATAGCAAAAGATGTTAAATCAACGTTGAATTATGGTCAAAAATGTTGATTTTTGGTTAAGGTTGAACATTGATGGTGGATCACACCATCAATGTTCAACCTTAACCAAAAATCAACATTTTTGACCATAATTCAACGTTGATTTAACATCTTTTGCTATCTGGGTGGCTGCTAGTGCGGTCATACAATACCAGAGAGCACTGTCACACTGCAAGCCGTGTGTCAGCGCACTGCGTCCAGGCTAGACATCCCGTGGCCCGAAATGGCCAAGGAGACCTCCAGATCCTGTTACGAGGGGAAACATTTTCCCCAAACAACGAGGACGAAGAGGCAACTCCTTCCGGTCTAGAAAATCTCTGGTTCCGGCTGCAGCCCAGGCGCAGCCAACCCAGAATTTCGGCCAGCAGTCGAGGAGGAAGAAGCGAGCGGCATGACAGCCCCTCCTTCTCCCCTCTGTGACAGAGCTGCTTTCCCCGGCTCGAAACGTGTTCCCGCTGCCTCGAGAGATACCTCAACGTCATCGTCAAGTCCGCATAAAACACATGTCACATCTTTGTTGTTTGAATAAACCATTTTCCGCTGACGCATCCAGGCTGCGGCCAAGGGCGCAGCTCAAAAAAATGAAAAGAAAAACAATAAACAGTCCGCTAACTATAAATCCCCTTTTGAGAGCAGCTACGGCCTCTCTCAAAAGGCAGATAATAAACGGGTCTGTGAAGGCACCACCGTCACGCGCATGCGTAGTGCCGGCTGGGGCTGTTAAAACACCACCGCCACGCGCATGCGCAGTGCCGGTTGGGGCCGTGAAGGCGCATGCGAAGTGACGGTGGGGATTGTTGAAATGGGGTACCACCGTGTTCAGACACTAGAGGGCCCCATAACACAACAAATAGAGTCTCAGAGGGTAAGAGACGTGACATCTCCGCTGGCTCTAAGGAGGATACAGTGGAAGACGCTCACAACATCTGCTTGGGTTTTCAAGACAGTAACACGGGGCTACAGACTCCAATTCGCTGTCACCCCCCCTCGCTTCTTGGGCATTCTGTATTCACAGGCCCGGGGCGAGTCAGCCCATATTCTAGAGAGAGAGATCTTCTCACTTCTAGAAAAGAGGGCTATATCTATTGTACCTGCCGAGCAGAGTCAGAGTGGCTTTTATTCCAAGTATTTCCTTGTTCCCAAACGAGGAGGGAACGGAATTTGGCCAATACTGGATTTGAGGGTTCTGAAACAAATATCTAAAAAGATACAAATTCAGAATGCTCACTCACACATCTCTGCTGCGTCTCGTGCGACAAGATGACTTTCAGTCGACCTGAAAGATGCGTATTTCCACATCCCAGTATATTATCCACACAGGAAATATCTGAGGTTCGCATTTCAGGGGATCTGTTACAAATACAGAGTACTTCCCTTCGGCCTGTCTCTCAGTCCAAGAGTGTTTGTACGATGTACGGAAGCCGCGATAGCCTCGTTAAGACAACAGGGTATTCGCCTGGCAACCTACCTGGACGACTGGCGGAGCAGGTGCTTTACAAGTGTCCTCGTAAAGCACCTGCTCAACCTGGGTTTCATAATAAACACAGAGAAGAGCATGCTGTGCCCAGCACAGACTGCACTCTTCCTGGGTTTACACCTGAACTCGGTACCCTTTACAGCCCGACTGTCAGCGGAAAGAGTGAAAGCTTTCAGAGCTTGTCTCTCTCAATTCCAGCTGCGCAAACATGTTCTCTTCAGAACATGCCTGCGGTTAATGGGGCTCATGGCGTCAGCCATCCTGGTCGTACGACTAGGACGCTTAGGGCGCGTTTCCACTGCAGGCCTCGCTCGGCCTCGCTCGGTTTGGTTTGGCCTTATTAGGTCCGGCTCACTTTAATGCTGCGTTTCCATTACAGTTTAGGAACTGGGGTAGTTACTATAGTAACGCAGTGTAGGCGGGGCGATCAGCTTTTTGGCGGGCGGAGCGACGCTGCATACAATTCCCGTGAGGTCATCTTCAATGCGACACAACTCACACAACAACAATGGAGCATGTGGAAGCCATGTGTTTTTTTATCACAGCAAGAAGGAAAACTTTGTTTCGGAAAAGGCTGCTTATAGCAAGACGGAACACAGAAGAAGCTGAGGGGAGACTTATGGCAATCGTACAACGCGGCAGAGACTACTCCAGGACGACTCAACGACAACGCTACTCGGTAAGCTAACGTTAGATAACTAGCAATGTGTTTCAATGTGCTTTGCCTCGGCCACGGATGAGGCTGCTGCCCTTTGGGCCTGTCGGTACCTTGCAACTGCCTCGGGAGTCCCCCGGGATAACAAATCCCTGAAGGCCTCCTTCTTCAGTCGGACGGCTTCCCTGACCACCGGTGTCCACCAGGAGGTTCGAGGGTTACCGCCCCTTGAGGCACCTAGGACCTTGAGACCACAGCTCCCCGCCGCGGCTTCGGCAATAGAGGCTTTGAACACCGACCACTCTGGTTCAATGTCCCCAACCTCCACAGGAATGCCCGAAAAGCTCCGCCGGAGGTGTGAGTTGAAGGCCTCATGAACTTTGGCCTCCTCCAGACGTTCCCAGTTCACCCAAACTACACGTTTGGGCTTACCAGGTCTATCCAGAGGCTTCCCCCGCCACTCGACCCAACTCACTACCAGATGGTGATCAGTTGACAACTCCGCCCCTCTCTTTACCCGAGTGTCCAAAACATACGGCCTCAGGTCCGATGATACGATAACGAAATCGATCATGGACCTTCTGCCTAGGGTGCTCTGGTACCACGTACACTTATGAGCATCCTTATGTTCGAACATGGTGTTTGTTATGGCCAATCCATGACTAGCATAGAAGTCCAGTAACAAACCACCACTCCCGTTCAGATCAGGGGGGCCGTTCCTCCCAATCAGGCCCCTCCAAGTGTCTCCATCATTGCCCACATGGGCGTTGAAGTCTCCCAGCAAGACTAAGGAGTCCCCTTCAGGAGCCCCATACAGGACTCTTTCCAGGATCTCCAAGAAGGCCGTATACTCTGAACTGCTGTTGGGTGCATAAGCACACACAACAGTCAGAGTTTTCCCCCCCCATAACCCGCAGGTGTAGGGAGGCGACCCTCTCGTCCACTGGGGTAAACTCCAACAACGAAGCACCTAACCGGGGACTTGTGAGTATCCCCACACCCGCCCGGCGCCTCACACCCTGAGCAACTCCGGAGAAGAATAGAGTCCAACCCCTATCCAGAAGTAAGGTTCCAGAGCCGACGCTGTGCGTAGAGGTGAGCCCAACCAGATCCAACTGGTACCGCTCCACCTCCCGCACAAGCTCCGGCTCCTTCCCCCCCCAGAGAGGTGACGTTCCACGTCCCCAAAGCCAGCTTCTGCCGCCCGGGTCTGGTCCGTCGAGACCCTCCGCTTTCACTGCCACCCTTCTGGCAGCGCACCCGACCCCATCGATGTTTCCCGTAGTAGGTGGGCCCGCGGGACGGAGAAGCGGAGGTGTTACCCACATTGCCTTTTCGGGCTGGGCCCGGCCGGGCTCCGTGGCAAGCCCGGCCACCAGACGCTCGCCGACGAGTCCTCTTTCTGGGCCTGGCTCCAGAAGGGGACCCCGGGCTTCCTCCGGGCCGGGTATCCTCACTTCCTGTGTCGTCTTTCATGAGGTCTTTTGAACCAATCTTAGTCTGGCCCCTTGCCTGAGACCAATTTGCCATGGGAGACCCTACCAGGAACACAAGGTTCCAGACAACACAGCCCCCAGGTTCATCAGGGCACACAAACCTCTCTACCACGGTAAGGTGCTGATTCTTCAGAGAGGCTGCTAAATTCATTGTGAGCAATTTCAATTGGATGGTTTTCCCATTCATCGAGGTTTAGGGTTGTTTGTGTGCCCCACACTTCACTTCCATAGAGTAGAATGGGTTCTATTATTGATTGGAGTAACTTAAATTAGAATTTGTCTTTTAATCGCATAAAATGTGCTCTCTCTCTCTCTCTCTCTGAGTGTGTGAGGACTTCGGTGGTGGTGAGCTGAGAGCGTGGTGAGGTTTGATGGTAACTTTTCGAAAAAGTTTTCACTTTTTTCTTCTTCTACTTTGTTCATTGTATGATTGTTTATTGGTCTTGTTTGTTGTGAGTGTAGTTAGTTTTTTCTTCCGTGAGAGAAGCGTGTTTCTCTGCAGGGATGGCTTCCTGTGAGATGCCGTCCCTGCGACACGGGGTGAGGGTGATCCCTCAGGAGAACAGTACGGTGGAGAGTGTGCTGCTGCCGGTGGGGGAACAGGTGGGACACGGAAACATCTCCTACGCATCCCGCATGAATAAAGCTGTGGTAGTTTTTGTAAAGAAGCAGGAGTTGGTAAGCCAGTTAATTGAAAGTGGCTTAAACATAAATGATGAGTTCATACAAGTGTCCCCACTGGCAGTGCCTTCTACCCGGATTACCATATCGGGAGTCCCTCCATTTATTCCTAATGAACCGCTGGAGAAAGAGCTTAAACGCTACGGGAGAATGGCGAGTGGTTTCCGCACGGTGAGTCTGGGCTGTAAGGACACCAAGCTGAAGCACGTGCAGTCTCTGTGGAGACAGGTGTTTATGTTTCTGGACTGCACATCGCAAACACTGGATGTGTCTTTCCGTATTAAATATGAGGAAGGTTTCTTCATGGTGTATGCGAGTGCTGGCAGTGTCAAGTGTTTTGGTTGTGGTGATGTGGGGCACAAGAAGATCACAAGAAGACTGATAGCAGCACTTCTATTGGAAGGAAACATTGGGAATGAGAGTGGAGAGGGAACCAGCGGAGTTGCTAGGCCTGTGAGCGGAGCTACCGGAGCTACTGGAGCTACCGGAGCTATGGCCCCTGTTTCCGGGGCTGACGTACTCGTGTCTACAGCCGCCGGGGCCGCCGTGCCCGTGCTTGGGGCAGTCGTGTGTGCGGCTGCAGTGCCGGGGGCCGCGGTGCCCGCTCCTGCTACACCCGTGCCCGCTCCCGCTGTACCCACACCTGGTGCAGCCGTGCTTGGGGCCGTCGTGCCCGCACTCGCCCAGTGTAGCCGTGCCTGTGCCTGTGTTGCCCGAAGCAGTGGTGCCAGGCGGGTTTGTGTTTGGTCCCATGATGGCGGGTAAAGCCGCAGTTTCTGTGGGTGTTAAGCCGTTGTTTGCAGGGTTTAATATAAAAACATTTGTGGAGGCTGAAGCTCAGGTAAGGGCTGGATGTAAAGAGGGCGTGGTGCAAATCAGCTGGTTCTGATGGAGCAGATATGGAGTGTGACTCTGAATCGGATAGTGTCTCCGTGTCTGACCGTGTTCTCAAACTGAGGATCTCTACTCTTTGAACAGATCCAGGAGTTTCTGGATGAAACTTTCGGGAAATCAGTAAATGTAAAAAATTATTCTCTCTCTCTCTCTCTCTCTCTCTCTCTCTCTCTCTCTCTCTCTCTCTCTCTCTCTCTCTCTCTCTCTCTCTCTCTCTCTCTCTCTCTCTCTCTCTCTCTCTCTCTCTCTCCTCTCTCTCTCTCTCTCTCTCCTCTCTCTCTCTCTCTCTCTCTCTCTCTCTCTCTCTCTCTCTCTCTCTCTCTCTCTCTCTCTCTCTCTCTCTCTCTCTCTCTCTTTGGAGGGGCTGTTTTTGCAGTGTTCAAGTAGTTTGTTTGAATGTAATAATTATGTTGTTTGTGGAATCATTTATTGAAAAATGAATCTGAACTTTTCGATCTGTAACGATTATAAACTGAAGCAATATACAAATTACTCCCATTAACTGAGTTTTAAACATCAGCATATCCTGTCATAGTCCGGTGATTACCTGCTAACGGAAACTTTGCTACACCATTCTTATTATTATTATTGAAACATGACCGGTAAGTTTCGAATTTGTCCGGTAAAATAAATTCTGTACACATACATTCATAATGTCAGCGGAGGGAGGGGAAGCGGTGCTGTGGAAGAGCAGAGCGCGAGGGAAAGCTGTCATCTTCCCTTTACAAGCTTCAAACATGTATTTATCGTGTGATTTTGGAAATAAAAGTTCCATATTCTGAAAGCCAAGACTTTGTTTATTTAAAATCAAACAAAACACCCGAAAAACTAGTTTTTTACGCAAATCCACGTTTATTTTGAAATGAGCCGTTGCGATTTCCGACTGATTTCGATAGAGCGGGTCACATATGGCAAATGTGTGGTTGTGGGGAACCAGGTCAATTTAAGTACTTATTTAACTATTAAATACATTGAGTTTGAGTAAAATACTTGGTTACTGATTAATTTAGGACAATATATTAAATTGCAAAGCAAAACATGCTGTAATTGATTTATTTTGTCTTTTAATATGTTTTAAAGGTTTTCAACCTGAAAGAATCCTAATGTGTCCTTGAAAAGTTGAAATAAAGAAAAGGAAAAAGGATTCCAGTTGTCCATGCGTCCTCTGTTGCCCCTCAAGCCTCTCAAATGGGCAAACACTCAAATAAATGCCAAAAACCCAGAGAACTTGACAATACTTATCAGAATAAAAGTGTTAAATAACACTGCTACCTGGTTAATAACTCTACTTTACTCAGTGGAGGCTCGTCCATTGAGGAAAGGGACGACCATCCTCCCTACAATTTCAGAGGAAAATTTACTTTGAAGAGAACAATAAATACACCTCAATTTAAAAGATAAGTCTGTTAAAATACAGATAATGGGACTGAAATGGGGCGAGAGAGGACAAGCCTCCCTTTGGGCAGGTCTAGCCAGTTCTACCAGTCCAAATAGAGAAGCTTAGCCATTATTGACAGTCTACTACGACAGCCTCCTACCTACTATCTACTACCAGGTAAATACACACTTCTACTTGTATAAAACTGACCTTTGTACGATTAATACTTCATAAAATACTGCAGATCCTTTATCTTACCTCTTTCTAATCTACACACATACAGGTATTTAACTGAAGTTACACAACAGTGTTGTTGATACAGAGTTGGAGTTTATTCACACGTCACATACTACTGTGGGTAATGTTTTCAAGAAACATTGAACAGTGCTGCCACATATGACACAGGAAAAAATGAAAAGACATTGAACCCTGTGTTGCTACAAAAGTATAAATTAGGCTTACAACTCAGATCTGAAGCTACACAGGAATCTGCTGCCAAAGTGCAATAAAAAAGACAAAATTAACCCTTTTTTGTTGCATTTTAGTAGAGTATACAAATAAAGGCCTTTAAAATAGGATGCAAGCAACACTAGTTTCTTAACCCGAATTGATAATAGACTATAATCAATTTAAACAGAACAGATGCATTCTTATACCATTTTGTACAATAATTATTATTATTATTATAATTAATAAGTTCAAACAAACTAAAACTTACAGCTGATTAATAACGGTGACTAACTTAAGTTTTTATTATATCAAAAACCTGTTGAAATGCTACGGTTATTTTTACTGTCCCCCTAAAGCGCGTGGGCAGCCTCCAGGAATGCTTCTTTCACAACTTCGCCGTCTTTGAAAGACTTCATGTGTTTTTGCTATGGTAGCAGCCTTGCTCTTGTTGTTGGGCCTGGTGGAAATGGACTGCTGTGCATTTAGCTGTCCTCTCAGGCCCCTCCCCTTTTGGGAGCGTAGGGCATAATTCGGAGGGAATTCCGTCTCCTAGCGTTTGTGCATTGTTTTGAAATGCCGCTCCTAAATTACCCTTCTCCGGTAAAGCCACGCTCGCATTGCAGATGAGACAGATGTACTTTGAATTGGAATAGATAAAAAAATAATCATCCTCCCACTCGGAGTGAGAATTATATATTTTGGGCTTTTTTGCTTCTGCCATAATTGTGGTCTTGTGTGTGTGCGGACTGTCACTCCTGTTGTTGTCACGGACAACGTCAGCGAACTAGTGCCCACTGCCCACCAGCCATGCCCCGACACATGGGGTCACGGCAATCACAAAGCTTTGATGCGTTTAAGTGCATTATTCTGGCACAGGAAAATTACGTTATAGGACATTAACGATAAAACAGAATATTGTTTCACATCTCGCAATCGACTGGGAATCTCCCCGTGATCGACCGGTCGATCTTGATCGACCAGTTGGGCAACCCAGGCATGCATCATGGCCAGTGGCGGCGCCAGAGTATTTTTGTTGGGTAATCTATGGTAGGGCTAACCCATACAGTGGTGGGGCTCAAATCAGTATTTGTAATGTAATTATTTACATACACGCTATATCGCCCGCTTGACAGTGAAACGCACGTGTGAGGCTTTTATTAGTCTACTTTTATCAGCTAAATTACATCGAGAGCAACAGGTGTGAGTTAAACAATACAATAGCCTATTCTGCTAATTCCACGTTGTTACAACATGCTACGCAGCGGCAGAAACAAAAAAAGTTGGCATATATAATTGACACGGAAAGAGAGAGGGAGAGAGAGAGAGAGTGAGGGAGAGAGACAGAGACACAGGTAAACAGAGAGAGACAGACGCAGCACACAACAGGTGGCCTGTGTCTCTATTGTCATACAAAACACTTTTTCAAATGACCCATTATTACAAAATATATTCAAAACTCACTATTCACTCTTCAGGTGGGTCGTGTGACTCTGGCACCTGTTCGACTTGTACCTCAATGCGAGGGCGTTTAAGAACAAATCTATCCATCCGAAATATACAATTAATCCTAGAAGTTCTGCTGTCTGTCTGCAATTTACTCGGCGCGAGTTTGTGGACTTTTCACTGTGAACGTGACGAATCAGTAATGCATGACGCAGACCCAACGTTTCGTGGCTCTGATTGGCTGTAGGTCTGTTCAAATTGCATTCGCAGGCATTTTGAGCTGACCGCGTCCGCGCTGTTATTATAACGCGAGAGAATGTCCACACCTTTAGTGTATACAACTCCCCCACTACTTAGACTATTCCTTGCACCCCTCTAGCATAAGCCCGAATGGTCTCAACCAGCGTCAGTAACGTGCACTTGTTGTTACAAGCAGGATCAGCTTGTGTGTTGTGGACACGACCGGTAGATTTTCGCAATCCGTGTTCTTAACATGCTTACTTTAACATAATTTTGTCATGGTCGGGCTAAGGTGGGGCTAAGCCATTTATTGGTATGGCTGTAGCCTACCCCAGCCATACCCTGGCGCCGCCACTGATCATGGCATATGACTCATCATTATCTACCTCTTGTATAACTGGTCGGCCCGGTTACATTTTCCATTTGCCCTGAGAGGCTCAGTGTGTGAGGTAAAGGACTCTTGAGTGTTTAGATAGTTCACTTTAGTCTAAGTTATCTCAGTGTGTCTCAAACGGTTTTATCACATTTTATGTAAACAAATATTTCCAAGGCACACCTTTATAATTATTAGGATAAATAAAAACAAGTTTGAAATCATTCCTATGTATACTATAAGACAGTAAACCAACAATATCCTTTAAAACTGGAGAGATTAAACAATATGGATAAATACATGTTAACTGGTAAAATAAGATATAAATGAACCAGCAAACATCTTGCCTATAGCAGCAAATTGGTCAGAACCGGCCCTGGTGTCATCCCCCGATGCAACGAAGCTTACATTATACAAATGTAGTGCAATATACAGACTGTTTAGCTTATGGTCAGTGGTGTAGTGGGCGTTGGACTTATTTGGAGCATGATCTTTTTTTTTAATAGTCTAATAAATATAAAATCATTGCCAGTGTAATCAGTTGCAAGTGTGTATTTGTTTTAATAATGACAAAAACATAATACATCTCACAGTAATTATAATACGAAATAAAAACCATTTCCTTAAAGAATTATGATTCGTCATTACGCTCGTGACACCGCGGCGAGCTGGGAGTGTGCTTATGCAATTTAGGCCTATACATTGTTTATGTAACTTATGTGCCTGTGTGTCCATGGTTTTGAGTCTGTGTGTGTTGAGAGCAGCGCCGTCTGCTTTTTGCAGTACGGTAACTAAAGTAGGACTAAGCATACCGGTAGTTTCTGTGGACCTGTCTGCCCGTTTTGTGAGTGCACTGCGTGCGTGCGCACTTGTGTGGCATTGTTTGGGATTACCTAATTAAAATGGCGTCCCCCCAGTAAAAAAATCCCCACTACACCACTGCTTATGGTGATCAGCACCCCTATGAGCTCATTCTCTCAGTGTATCATCAGGAAAACAGAGACACACACACATCATTTAAATAAGAGTTTTTAAATTAAATGATTGGTTAAGAATAAACGTCTTAAAGTAAATAACAATAAACAATAGCCCTTAACCCTGTAAGGCCCCCGGTTGTAATTGTACAACATTAATTTAAGCTATCCAAAAAAGTCAGTAAATGTTTTGTTTTTTTAAAGACCACATTTACATAGTCAAACGGTCCTTTTGTTCAGCCTCACAATGCTATTGGGTAGTGTGACGGGGTTCTATTTGTCCGTTCGAAACATAGGCTTAGTCGGTTGTTTTAAGCTCCAAAACTTTAATTATTACAGCAACAAAAATATAGCAAAACAGCACAACTTAAACAAACAAAATAAAAGTCACCAAACCAGGCCGTCCATCACTCATGGAGAGTAAACATGCTCTGGCTGTTGACCTCACTGCAACAATCTTCCGAGTCACATCCTCCAGGGCAACACCGTCCCTTTTGAACCCGTAGCCCCTCCCACAGGCTTACCGTCAACAGGTTAAACAATCAACTCAAAACCACATTGTCAACATAAAGATCCGCAAACATAAACAGGTTAACTACCTCTTAACACAATCATTTCCCATTATTAACAAAAGGACACAAAATAAATAAATTGCATGGTTCATGACATCCTATTTAAAACACGGAAGTGATGCGCCTCCGTCTTTTCCACATTCTCTTTGCTGGGGAGACGGCGGCCGCACGACGAACGGAAGAGAGCAGGGGCCTATACTACGAACCTGGTTCAACCTAACCTGGATATGTTTGAGTTAGCCGGTTGGCCTAATCCAAAACATACGCGCTCTCGCTAAACTGTACTACGACGCTGGTTATCAAGTGGATCGCTTAAGCCAGCCGTTTCCTATCTAGTTAGGTTCACATGAAAGGGGTGGTATCTGGAGCATTCGACCAATCACAGACATGGAGAAGCGTACCGACAGCGCAGCGTCATACTTCCTGAATGAAAAGTGAACTTTAATACTTGTCAAAAATGAAGAAGTTAAACTTTAAACATCCATGACTTAAACACTTTATCCAGGATCAAAGCCTTAGAGCTGCACCTGCAAGGTGAATACAGCTGGAAACAGAACAAGTGTTTGAATGCGTACATTAACAGGTTTATGATATCACTGCCCCGTCTAAAATACGATCTGACTTCAATTACATTTGTCTCGAGTGTTTCGTCAACTTATATGTTGCTTAAAATAATACTTCTGCATACAGTATGTGACACTGTGAGTGTTGCACGGCCAGATACGGCTCAGCTGACTCAGATATATGACAAACACTATGATGTGATATGCCGCGGACTGTACTTAATGTACTCTGATCCGGTTACTGATGTTGTGGCCGATATTTAAGTAAGCTTTCTTAACGCTAATGTTATAATAGTCAGATTGCTCTGAAGATGGAGGTGATATTCTATTCATGTTCACGTTCACACAGTCGGTGATTTTTGCCGGCCGTCTTTCCTGCAACGGCAGCTTTTCTGTATTTCCTTTCTCCTGTAATATGACTTGATCGCTTTAAACTCCGCACACTGAGCTCTGATTGGTCAGCAGGCGGTGCTTTCACTGAGTTGAGCTCTTAAGGCCCTGACACACCAAGCAGTCACCAGAGGACTAGCCAACGCTGAAGTCGGCTGTTGCCTGGCCGTGTTCTCCTGCGTTTTGGCCATGTGTCGCACGGGAACACACCGCACCGACTTCAGTGCATGAGTGGCAATAACTCTCCTTACCAGCAGGCGGCGGTAGTGTGTATTCGTCATTCAAAAGAGGCAATAACCGGAAGACAGAGAAGAAGAACAGACCGTGATATAAACAACAACAAATAGCGTGTGCGTTCCATTTTCCCTCTCGTCCATCTAAAACATGTTTCGTGCGGCACTGGAGCTATGAGCCATTGCAGTGTTACTTGTGGAAGACATTCTCAAGCAACAGTCCAATTCATATCTATATGCAGTGCCAAACTGCACAGCTGCAACAGCTAGCAACAGCTAGCAACAGCTAGCAACAAGATAACAACACAACACAAGGTGGAAATAATAAATTACATTTCACGTTATCGTCACTGTACACTGGCAAACAATAAAAAGCCAACAGTATCTACTAAAGAGCGCAATTGATGAAAAAGATCATCTTACCCGAGAAACCAAGTTGCGTTTCAATCTCTCGCCAGAGACCGGTTTTCACTACTCGGTTAGAGTATCTTTTCTCCGTAATATCATACAGAGCTGGCCTCTCCTGGATCAAGGTGATCAGCAGGTCCTCGTTTGTGTCGTTCCAGATCGCCATGATGAGATGAAAATGAATAGCAGTTTGTGTGTGCCTTCTTTTAAATCGTTTGTTTACGTCCCTCACTTCCGCTTCGCTTCTCATGCACTGATTCGCTAGCTGAACAGCCAATCAGAGTGATTGCTTGGTCCAACTGCCCGACCCGATGCATGGCCGATTCAACATGTTGAATCGGCCATGCATCGGGTCGGGCAGTCCAAATAAGGCGTGTCACGGCAGACGGTTCGGGACACACCAACCTGACTACGGCGCCGCAAATGCCCGACGGCCTCTGACTCCCAAAATCGGGTTGGTGTGTCAGGGCCTTCAGCCTGCAACCTAACCTGGTCCCGACCAGGTTAGCTGCTTAGCATATATTACCATGGAGATCTAGCCTGCTAAAAAGAGAACCAGCTTCGGATGACCGGAAAGCCGGAGTTTTCCCTGAATTTAGCCGGCTAAGCGAAAATCCTGCTTCGCAGTATACCCCCCTGGAGTCATCCTCATGCAGAAATCCAGGCAGGGAGGAGAGCAGCACGTCGGCTGGACGTCACCTTGATCCTTGAGTGCGAAAACATATCTTTGTTTTACTTTGGATGCTTAACAGCATAGCCACACAACAATTTATATCACAAGGGCTCTTCCATGACTGAAGAGATTACCATTTTGAAGCAATTGAGGCGTCTGCGATCCCACCTGTATCTCATTAGCACAACAACAAGGTGCAATAACACCTGCAGTGAGACTCGAGAGCACGGTGGGCAAACTTCTGGAAGTTTGAGTTTGAGTGATTTCATCCGAGAGGAGCTATAATGGCGGACTCAAATGAACGAACGCATGGGTGAGGCAGTGAGGCACGTCGGGGGCGGAGCACAAACGTGATGACGTCAGACAGATTCAGTAAAAACTAGAGCCGGGACTCGATTAAAAAAATTAATCTAATTAATTAGAGGCTTTGTAATTAATTAATCGAAATTAATCGCATTTTAAATCGCATTTTAAATCGCATTTTTAAAAATCGCATTTTTTCACATTATGTATGTTTGTAATGTTAACTACTGTAAGTTGGTCGAACGAATGCCTCCTCATCCGGAAGGAGACCCGAGCAGCAGTCGAGAGGAGCCGAGCGCATCCGCGAAGCACACGTCAGAGTTCCCGTTAGCCGGCAAATCTAAATATCGTCGGTCAAAATAATTTCCCTTGAGAGCAATACCGCTTCAGTTGTGCCACTTATGTGACAGACAAGAATAGTCAACTCTAATGTCTAACACTTAATGCTGCGGTATACTTTGTGGCCTCATCCAGTTGCATAGCGACACTCATTGTGTAGTTGTCTTTTAATAAGCAGGTATATCATTAGCTAGAACTAGCTGGATCTGATCGATATGGACATAAACGCGAGTGAAGTCTAATCTGACGGGAGAGAGAGATCAGCTGCTGCTGACGAGTCGAGACTCGACACGCAGCTCTGCATAAGCACATGCAGCGGTGAGCGGAACAAAACACACACTTCAGGTTAGAATATCACACGTAGCTATTTTAATTACCTCTCAAACTACCTAAACGAGTAATAGATATGTTTAGTTTTACTGTCGGGTCACTCATTACTAGATCCGCGAGCTGCATGATACTGGCATAATAGATTGCCCGATCGGGTATCCAGCAGGTGAGGCTTCATTGCCCGAGCTAAATGCTAGATGGCCCCGGGCCATCCTTAATGTCGAGCCCAATCCAGTGAGCCAGGGAGTTGGTTATTTTATCAGACGTGGACTTACTTATCCTGGCCCTGAAACCAGTCATCTGGTCAAAAAAATTAATCTAATTAATTAGAGGCTTTGTAATTAATTATCGAAATTAATCGCATTTTTAATCAAATATGTTAAAAATGTTTGTAATGTTAACTACTGGAAGTTGGTCGAACGAATGCCTCCTCATCCTGAAGCTGACCGAGCAGACCCGAGCAGCAGTCGAGAGGAGCCAAGCGCACCCGCGAAGCACACGTCAGAGTTCCCGTTAGCCGGCAAATCTAAATATCTTCGGTCAAAATAATTTCCCTTTAGCGCAATACCGCTTCAGTTGCGCCACTTATGTGACAGACAAGAAGAGTATGAGACAGACAAGAATAGTCAACTCTAATGTCTAACACTTAATGTGGAGAAAGAGATGTCCTGTATGGGTTGATTGTGCGTTGATCTGTTGGTAATGCCTCGGGGTTCCGGTGGGCATGTAAACAAATGCATAATGCTGCGCTATACTTTGTGGCCTCATCCGGTTGCATAGCGACACTTATTGTGTAGTTGTCTTTTAATAAGCAGGTAGTCATATCATTAGCTAGAACTAGCTGCATCTGATCGATATGGACGCGAGTGAAGTCTAATCTGACGGGAGAGAGAGATCAGCTGCTGCTGACGAGTCGAGACGCAGCTCTGCATAACCACATGCCGCGGTGAGCGGAACAAAACACACACTTCAGGTTAGAATATCACACGTAGCTATTTTAATTACCTCTCAAACTACCTAAACTAGTTATATATATGTTTAGTTTTACTGTCGGGTCACTCATTACTGGATCCGCGAGCTGCATGATACTGGCATAATAGATTGCCCGATCGGGCATCCAGCAGGTGAGGCTTCATTGTCCGAGCTCAATACTAGATGGCCCCGGGCCTTCGGGCAGTCCTTAATGTCGAGCCCAAATCCAGTGAGCCAGGGAGTTGGTTATTTTCTCAGACGTGGACTTACTTATCCTGGCCCTGAAACCAGTCATCTGGTTGAGTGTGGGTTGGGTCAGGGTGTGGTTCCTTGCACTCGGAGTCGGGCCAATGTCCACGCTAGCTGCTACATGCTTTGCATTTCGGTGATACTTTAGGCCTGATGTGCTGCGGTGATATGCAAATTCTTTTTTGCATAATTTGCACACAACCGTGCTCTTATCGACGCTTCCATCCGTCCGTTTTTTAAAACAAAATGTCCCATCCACGGGGCCGACCAAAGCGGTCTCATCAGCTTGTTCGTTCATGTTTGACGATTGTTCACCGTGGTTTGTTGTTGTTTGAAGTCCCATGCTGAAGTCATGAACGGTAGTTGGTGCTCCAGTATAATCGGTACGCCTGAAACTCATCCAGTGAGAAACGTTCCGCTGTGCAAAAATAAGTGCGATTAAAATGCGTTAATTTTTCTAACGCGTTAATTTTTGTGTAATTAATTAATCTTAATTAACGCGTTAAAGTCCCGGCCCTAATAAAAACATAAACAGAACAACAACAGGACATCATACAGCATCATTTACATAATTATCCACATAAACAGGTACCAATAGCTTCCGATTGACTAGCATCCAACCGAGCTTTAAAAACATTTAGTGGCACCAGATTGTTCAGTTTCCATTTAATCTGCAGACTATTCCAAGACAGAGGAGCTGCGCATCTAAAAGCTGTCTTCCCTAAGACAGTCCTAGCAGTTGACACATTTAATAAAACCACTGCATTCGATCTCAACCAGCCCTTGCATACAGGGTACAGTGATGGGTTAATGCTTTACAGTGTGTCACAAATCTTAGTGCACTGTGATAGGCAGCATCTAACTTGACCAGGCAATTGGCAGGTGCATTCATATTAATCAAATCACCGTAGTCCAGCACAGGTAAAAAGGTCACAGTGACTAGCCTTTTCCTGGCCTCAAGCGAGAAACAGGACTTGTTCCTGTAGAAGAAACCTAGCCTAACCCTCAGTTTTTTTTAGCAGGTTATTGACATGAAGTTTAAAAGTGAGACAATCATCAAGCCAAATACCAAGGTATTTGTAACAGGCAACAACTTCAAGTTTTGTTCCTTGCGTAGTTAGGTATATCTAAAACAGGCTCTGGTGTCTTTTTTGCTTTTGAAAAGAGCATTACCTTGGTTTTATCCACATTTAAAAGAAGCTTTAATTCAGAGAGCTGAGTCTGAATAATGTTAAAAACAGCCTGTAATTTAACAACAGCCTCTTTAATGGAAGGACCTGCACAATACATCACAGTATCATCCACATACAAATGTAAAGTTGCTTCATCCACATTATCACCTACGCTGTTAATATATATGGAGAATAAAAGTGGTCCTAAAACAGAACCTTGTGGTACACCATTAGAAATGT
Source organism: Champsocephalus esox (assembly GCA_036324585.1). Taxonomy (NCBI): domain Eukaryota; kingdom Metazoa; phylum Chordata; class Actinopteri; order Perciformes; family Channichthyidae; genus Champsocephalus; species Champsocephalus esox. The sequence goes on along the minus strand of CM070494.1, from coordinate 8,317,609 downwards.
TTAACCACTCAGAAGACAGTCCATCAAAAATGAACACATTGGGACCTTTCAGAGAGGTAGTTCACAAACCACCCCCACTGCAAGGCTGGATATGCCAATACTGAGTAGCCTCTGCTTTAAGATGCGATAATCAACAGGGTGACAAACGCTTTGGAAAGGTCAATAAACAGAGCTGCACAACTCTGCTTATTATCTAAAATACTAGTAATGTCATTTACCACTTTCATTGTCGCAGTGATGGTGCTGTGTTTCTTTCTGAATCCTGACTGATGTTTAGACAGGATATCATTTATAGATAAAAACTCCTTTACTTGTTCACTCACAAGTCGTTCGAGCACCTTAGCCAGAACTGACAATTTAGAGATTGGCCTATAGTTATTTCAAATAGTTGCCTACCCTCCTTTCAATAAAGGCAAGACATAAGCAGACTTCCATACTTTTGGAATTGCATTTGTGCTGAGGGAGAGGTTAAAAAGAGAAGTAAGAGGTGGAGCAATACAATCTGCAGCTATCTTTAAAAAGAAAGGTTCTAAGTTGTCCGGGCCAGCCAGTTTCCTGGGATCTAACTTGGATAATGCTTCATGAACAATACCAATAGTTAAATAGTACTTTGATTTAGCACTTTTTATTTGAGATGTGAAGCTATTTCTTAGCTGCCTAAAACGTAGCCATTCTACCTCTGAGCCTGATTTCCTAGCCTTAGCCCAAGCATTATTTCTCTCATGAAGTAGACTGGACAGCTCAGCAGAAAACCAGGGATTGTTTCGTTCCTTCACTCTAAATGTACGCAGAGGTGCATGTCTATCTATAATTTTCATAAAACCAAGATAAAAATAAGACCATGCAGTTTCTACATCAGCACACAGATTGATTTTACCCCAATCAAACAGATCATGTAAAAAACCCTGCTCCACAAAGTGTTTTTTGTCTCTCTTTGTGATGATACATCGTTTAACCCTTTGGACCTTAGTGTCCCTAATTGTGGCTACAACACAGTGGTCACTCACATCATTAGCAAATACTCCCACAGATGAGTATTTCTGTGGAACATTTGTTAAAATTAGATCAATTAAGGAGGATTTATTTGGGGACTTAATATTTGGGCGAGTAGGACTGTCTATAATCTGGGTAAAATTCAAAGAGGTACACAGGTTTTTAAAATCCTCTGACACAGAAGTTAACCAGTCCCAATTAAAATCACCAAGCAGCACTATTTCCTTGTAGGAAAGTTGTGATAACAGTTTTGCCAATGACGATAAAGATTCCTTGACAGCCGAAGGAGCCCTGTAGCAGCCCACCATATTCACGGCTAAACATTCTAGCTGTTTACTAACATATTTGGAAACCATATTGGTTACACAAGACTTATTTTTAACGCCACCACCTTTTCTAGCCCGGTCAGTATATATATACACTGTAACCATTTATGTAAATGTCAGAGGCCAAAATGGATTTATCTAGCCACGTTTCTGATAAGACATTGACATCAGCATCAGTCGAACTCGCCCAAATACGGACAAAATCTAATTTAGGTAACAGACTACGCACATTTAAATGAATTAAACCTAGCCCAGATCTTGATATAAGATCAGCAGGAGTAGCTATTTGATTAATACTGCTAGGTGGACCTGGATTTGGCTGTACATTTCCTGATAGTAACAACAATAAAAATACCAAGCACCTTTTCCTCTTAATCAACACACATACATTATCAGCTGTTCTAGAGTCACCAGCAAACTTCGCGAAAGTGAGATTAGAGTTTTAAAAACAATTCTGAAGGACCATCGTGGCAGGCATGTGAGAAAGACAAACATTTTCCGAAATGAATGTCTGCGACAGTGCAACCAGCAATTGTTTGTGCAACACCTCCGAAACTGTACAGGGGATGTCCACTGCGGGCGGCAGAACATACCCGAATCCAGTAGATTTTTCAGGACGACTAGCGATCTTCTCCTTGTCCAGCACAGCCAAGAAAAGGCACAGCAGAAACACGACACCCGCCATTCTCCCAGTCCAGCACAACAGTATCCACGCTGTTCCCGGAGTAAGGTGGAACCAGGCCTCAGCTACAGCAGCACAGCAGAGGAGAGCAGGTGGAACCAGGCATCAGCTACAGCAGAACAGCAGAGCAGAGCAGGTGGAACCAGGCCTCAGCCACAGCAGCACAACAGAACAGGTGGAACCAGGCCTCAGCTACAGCAGTACAGCAGAGCAGGTGGAACCAGGCCTCAGCTACAGCAGCACAGCAGAGCAGAGAAGGTGGAACCAGGCCTCAGCTACAGCAGCACAGCAGAGCAGAGCAGGTGGAACCAGGCCTCAGCTACAATGCTGTACTTTTGAGCAGTACACATTAACTTTCAAAGTCCCCATTCTTAAATCCACAATATTTAAAGTTGCAACCTGATAGTGTTGAGCACGTCCACATCCTTCAGCAAATAACAAGTGCACTTTAAGCCATTAATGTAGCCTCATACTTGAGTCCTCTTATGGTGACCTTCCCTTAGATCAGTGGTTCTCAAACTTTTTCTGTCAGGCCCCCCCTTTGGAGAAAGCTATTTTTCGGGCCCCCCCCAACACAAATAGTGAGGCTCAGTGGGGACACCTTATTTTGGGGGTGCTGTGGGGTAGCTTGACGTTTCATAGTGGGTGCTCAAACATTTAGGGTTTCCCATTAATGTACCGGGCGCTACAGTGGAATTCTCTACTGCAACAATCCCCACACATATACACAATGTACCCACGACTGTTACAATGAAGGTTTTTAAATATTTAAGTTATTTTTTTGATTTTGATATACTTTATTAATCCCGATGGGGAAATTGTTTCTCTGCATTTGACCCATCCTAGTGTTAGGAGCAGTACGCTGCCATTTTGAACAGCGCTCAGAGAGCAGTGTAGGGAACGGTGCCTTGCTCAGGGATACCTCGGTAGCACTTGGTCTTGCCGGGACCTGAACAGGTGACCTTCCAGTTGCCAAGCCAAGTCCCTATCGACTTCACCACCTGTCTACAACATGTATGACATACATAGATGTTTAAAAGCATCAATCTGGTGCACTTTGAGAGCAAAATGAAGAGATCTATGGATACATCTCTCAACACCCATTTGAAACAGAACTGTAAACAGATTTACTATTTCTTTATGGATATTTTACAAATCACTCCCTTTTAAACTTTATTCTTTTTTTTAATGTCATATCGTATTTCATACCTGTTTTTAATTTATTCTCTTATTTTTTTTATTTTCGAATCAATCATTTTTCAAAATATGATTTTTTTTTAAAGAACCATTTTTCTTCCTGGCCCCCCCTGTCATGCCTCTGCGCCCCCCACGTTGAGAACCACTGCCTCAGATAGACTGTGGAGCAAGGATGTCCCAGAATTGAAACCTGATTTTAACTGAGATTCAGTCTGGGCTAACATTCGGCAGGTGTCTCGCAATCCTGACCACTACCAAATCCACCTGAACTATGCGCATAGAACTTACCTGACACCCAGACGGCTGCATTGGATGGCTCTTCTGGCAGATGCTCTGTGTACCCTGTGCTTCATGGGGGCTCCTGGTACATTTCTCCATATGTTCTGGGAATGCCCGCCTGTTGCTAGCTTTTGGAATGGAGTCTCCTCTAAGTTGTCCGACATATTTTCTTTGACTGTACCTGTATCTGTGTCTGTTTTTCTTTTTAATGACTTATCTTAGCTGCCGGCTACTGGGTACCATAAAAGACCTCTCTATGCTGGCCTTACGGCTGTCAAGAAATTGGTTGCTATGAGGTAGAAACAACCCGACAAGCTCTCAGTGACCTGCTGGTTACTAACGTTTCTTGACATAGTCTACATGGAACTGTCCACTGCACGCGTGATTGGAGTTAAGGAGTCCAATATCAGTTTATGGGTGTCGACAGCTGAAAAATTGAAGTAGCGGATCTAGCTATCTTAACTGATATAGTTGTTTGCAGTCATTGGTCCTGAGAGGTCCTGGGATTGGGGGTGGGAGGGTTTATTTATGTTTTTTTAATTTTGTTCCCCCTTAGTTTTGTTCTCTTGTCTGATTGTTGTTGTTTGTTTTTTCTGTAGTTTTTGTAATTTGTGTTGTGATTGTACATTGTATGTTACTAAATGTGTGTGAATACAACCATTTGATCAATAAAAAAAGATAACAGCAAGAATATGAACACTGTGTTCACATGCTAATGCCCTCAAGCAAACCGTTTTTAATTGGGGCACAAATGATGTTAAGTTTCGATGACCCAGTATAATAGACATCATTAACACATAGTACTAATGGGCAATACCTGTGCATTATTAGGTGATTAGTCTGGATGTGGTTTCCTGTTGATCCTGACTTTATTTTTGTTCTCTTGTGTGCCCTTTCCAGGACAGAGTATGTCATCTGCACCTTTCCACACAATCCTACGACCCGTTCTGCTCGGCACGTTCATACTGGGATGCTTTGTGACTCTGTTTTTTATGTATTTTATACCATCCACCAGCTGGTTATCAGGTCGTTTCGAGTCAACAGTATCCCCAGACTGGGAAAAGAGCCTCTTCTCCACCGTCAATGATACAAACGTGACCACCGTGCTGATCTGGCTCTGGCCTTCTGGAAAAACCCATGACGTGGGCATGTGCAGCTCCTTATTTAACATCGAGGGATGTTTCATCACCACGGACAGGAACTTCTACAACAAGTCGGATGGGGTCATCTTCCATCACAGAAGCATTGGTACCGACCTGTCCAAACTGCCGCCTGTCCAGCGACCATCCTTCCAGAAGTGGGTATGGATGAACATGGAGTCGCCAATGAACTGCGCCCAGCTGCCTGGGATCGAGAACATGTTCAATCTGACTCTCAATTACCGTAAGGATGCTGACATTGAAGTGCCTTTTGGGTCCATCGTACCAGCAGAGGGCGAGGAGGACTTTGTCCCACCCAGCAAAAACAAACTGATCTGCTGGATTGTGAGCCACTGGAACCAGAAACTTGTGCGTGTGAAATACTACAATGAGCTGTCCAAACACATTGAGGTTCACATCTACGGACAAGCCTTTGGGAAGCGCTTGGCTAAACAGGACTATTCTCCCACCATCGCCAGCTGCAAGTTCTACCTGGCTTTTGAAAACTCCATCAGCAAGGACTACATTACTGAAAAACTGTATAACCCGCTCTCTATTGGGTCAGTGCCAGTGGTTCTCGGTCCTTCCCGGCGGAACTACGAGAACTTCATCCAGGGAGACGCCTTCATCCACGTGGACGACTTCACCTCGCCCAAGGAGCTGGTCGATTACCTGCTGATCTTGGACAAGAATGAGGAAATGTACCTCAGGTACTTTGAGTGGAGGCGGCACTTTAAAGTAAAGATGTCCCTTTTCTGGCGAGAGCACTTATGCCTGACGTGTGATTACCTGCGTAGCCACAAGGAGTACAGGGCATTCAGTAACCTTAACAAGTGGTACTGGGGAGACTAGTGCAGGTCTCTGTTCTTGGTCCTCTCCTCTTCTCCCTGTACACAAACTCGCTCGGATATGTCATTAGCCCGCATTTCATACCACTGCTACGCTGACGACACCCAATTAATTCTGTCCTTCCCCCGCACAGAGACCCAGGTCGTCGCACGCATCTCTGCTTGTCTAGCTGACATCTCTACAACACTTTTTCTTAATGCATATTTTACAAATCACTCACCTTTTAAACTGTAGTATGAGTTGGAATTATGTCATACCTGTTATTTTGTATAACTATAATGATTATATAAAGGTGTGCCTTGGAAATACTTGTTTTGCATCAATCTTGATACAGGGTACTTATTATATGTTAGTATGGATTCCTAAAGCTTTTAGTCTACTATCCCATCATTCAAGGGTGGTTTTCAATATAAGTAATGGTTTATTTTTTGGACGGACACTATAATTTACATCTATTTACTATGTTCAATCTGAATTTACTTTAAAAACATCTATATTGATTCTGACTTTTTCTACATCCAACTCACAGGTTTATCATTGCTTTGAGACAAAGGATTATTAATTTAACCATTTTAGAAGTGAAGATATAGTCAATTGTTCTGGGAATGTCATTTTCGAGCCTGAGACCTGAAAAACAGGCTTGGGGCTTAACTGGTTAAAATATTTTTACCATAATGTCTAATTGTGCATTGTATTATATTGCCCTATTTGATCTAGTTTAGCTTTTCTTGTTTCGTTGTTTGTAATGGCAGAGATTAGGGATGAATAAAGTACAACTATAACCATAATGATATTAAAGCATTTCAATCCATAGAAAGGTCTGTGCCACGCAATTTCAGTAGAAACAGGAACACTTTATTGCCCTTTTGTTTTACAGTCACGATTCCCACTAGCTGCTTCCCGCTCAATCAAAATCAAAAGACCCCCAACTTCCTCCCAGACACCCGCCCAAAAAGCCCAACACTCAAGCAAAGGACCCAAAAGCCTTTTTGCGCTTATCGTTGGCACTGATAAAAGACTGGCATATTCTTTCAAGGTCCAGTCTGTCCAGTTTCTTCTGGTGCACATGACATATGGCCACATTATTCAGCCTTGTTTGACTCATCGATGATCTAAGCCAGGGGTTCCAACCTTTTTTCCCAAGAGCCCCCCCAATTGACTCATGTTGGAAGTTGTGACAGTAGTTGTAGCATTTTTGAGACTTTTAAACTTTAATTACCGCTGTTGCGCCCCCCCCACACAGACACACGGCGGTAATTAAAGTTAAAAAGTCTCAAAAATGCTACAACTACTGTCACAAACTGGATGAATGTGAAGTACTTTGTTAAAGGAGGATGAAAGCGTAATCAAGGAGCACTATTGGAGTGACTGATGGTTATTGGACTCAGGATTAATTAATTTGGATTCCCGCTGTATGAAGAAATTAAAGGACCGCGCAAGTGGAAACAATTCACAAAGGGATTAAACTGTTTAAAACACATGCTCAAAGTAAGCCAGATTTTGCCGATGTGTTTATGTGGATTCAAAAGTCGTAAATATCTACAAAATGGAGGAGACCGATCTGATCGGAGCAACTGTGACAAATAATCCATCTGAAACCGGCATGGACAATAACTATGTTTTAAAAATGCGCTTATCCATTATCATTGTTATGCGGATGATACTCAACTATATTTATCAATCAAGCCTGATGAAATTAATCATCTAAATAAAATTCAAGACTGCCTTAAGGACTTAAAAACGTGGATGACCTTAAACTTTTTGATGTTAAACACGACCAAAACTGAAGTTATTGTACTTGGCCCGAAGAATCTACGAAACAAATTATCTAAAGATATACTAACTATGGATGGCATTAATTTGGCCTCCAGTGAGACTGTAAGGAATCTTGGTGTTATATTTGATCAGGATTTATCCTTTAACGCCCACATAAAATCAATTTCAAGGACCGCCTACTTCCATCTACGTAACATTGCAAAAATCAGGCATATCTTGCCTCAAAACGATGCAGAGAAACTAGTCCATGCATTTGTTACTTCGAGGCTGGATTATTGTAACTCTTTATTATCAGGGAGTACCAAGAAGTCAGTCAAGTCGCTTCAGCTGATTCAAAATGCTGCAGCTCGTGTACTAACCAGAGTTAGGAAAAGGGACCACATTACTCCTGTTCTGGCTGCCTTACACTGGCTCCCTATAGAACACAGGATAGAATTTAAAATTCTTCTTCTCGCCTACAAAGCCCTTAATGGGCAGGCGCCATCTTACCTTAAAGAACTCATTATACCCTACTGTCCTAATAGGGCATTGCGTTCCAAGAATGCAGGGTTGTTGGTTGTTCCTAGAATCTCTAAAAGTACAATGGGAGCCAGAGCCTTTTCTTATCAAGCTCCACATTTGTGGAATCAGCTTCCAGTTTGTGTTCGGGCGGCAGACACCCTATCCGTTTTTAAGAGTGCGCTTAAGACCTTCCTTTTTGATAAAGCTTATAGTTAGGGCTGATTAGATTCAGCCCCTAGTTTTGCTGATATAGGCTTAGTTTGTCGGGGGACATCTTACTTCTTCCTTCTCTCTGTCTATACCTGTGTACTCTCATGTTCCGATTAACCCAGCTTCCCCAAATGTCTTTCCTTTTGGTGTCTATATACGCTGGGATCCGGAGTTATGGATGATCCTGCGGTCCTGTGTCCTGGATCGCGAGCGCTGGATCTTGAGCCGTGGCTATGTCCTGGATGGATATCCTCGTGGATTCATCTTCCTATTATACACACATGCATTTCCAAACATTTGGACTACCTATGTTGCAAATGTATTATCTTTTCAATTTACACACGGCATCTATTGCACGTCTGTCCGTCCTGGGAGAGGGATCCCTCCTCTGTTGCTCTCCCTGAGGTTTCTCCCATTTTTCCCTTTAAACTGGGTTTTCTTTGGAAGTTTTTCCTTGTACGATGTGAGGGTCTAAGGACAGAGGGTGTCGTATTGTCATACTGATATTCTGTACACACTGTGAAGACCACTGAGACAAATGTAACATTTGTGATATTGGGCTATATAAATAAACATTGATTGATTGATTGATTGATTGATTGATTGATTATCCAGACAAGCCCAGTTTGGAAACTTTACGGGCAGAAGAAACATTTCTATAGAAAGAATGATACATTTCTGTCTTTTTATGCCTTTAATAGGTACTAACTTGAATTTTTATTAAAATTAATTTATCAATGATTTGGTATATGTTATTGTGATGTAGGGCAAGGCTTTTAGTGACAATCATGTATTGCCTTACAATTATATGTACAAAAAAATAAATTAAAAAAAGTCTAAAGATGATATGTGGCCTCAAATCATCTGAGGCCTGGCGCCCAGGGCCGCCTTAATGCACGGGCTTACCTGGGCTGAAGCCCAGGGGCCTACGGAGATCAGGGGCCTATCATGAGCCAATAAAAAAAAAGTTTTTTATTTCGGATGTTTTTAAAAACAATTTAAATAAACAAAGTCTTGGCTTTCAGAATATGAAACTTTTATTTCCAAAATCACACGATAAATACATTTTTGAAGCTTGTAAAGGGAAGATGACAGCTCTCACTCGCCACTCACTCCGGCTGACATTATGAATGTAAGGCGTATAGTAATCATAGATAACACGGCAGGGTCCGTTACAGTTTTTTTTCATCTGGTTTCAAATAAACAAAGTCTAGGCTTTCAGAATATTAAAATTGTTTCGGCAAATTCAGATGATAAATACAGCTTTGAAGCTTCGGCATAATTACAAGCGGAGAACGGAGTAACTTGACGTCACAGCAGGCAGAACAACAGCCGGTGTTTCTCGTGAGTGTTTTTTCCCGGGAAACAAACAATACACACAAACGCAAAAATACACAAACACACACACTCGCGAGCTTCACCAGTAATCCAAACGAAAATATCTTCCCTCCGTAGTATTATGATCATTTGCTCTGCTAATCAATGAGATCGATGGATTTTTCTCAAACATGATGACTCCGAAACAGTCAGTGGGCACCACTCAACAGTCAATCAGAATGAGAATATGTTTCACATGTGACTTATTCAAATTGCGAGTGATTGAGTGACAGATGAAGGTTGTTCAGGAGAAAAAGTTTGAGAAGCAAAAGTTTGAGAGTAGCGCTTGGGAAAGGAAATTGTTGAGAGAAAAGGAGATTCGAGACAAGCAGCTATTACAAATAATGCCGGTTATTTTAAACCTGTAGGCCAGGATGAGGAGGAAGGACAGATGAGTTCTGTACCGAGCAGTAGCGGTGCCGGCCTCGGAGCCAAGGAGGCCGCCTGGTTCTGATAGCGATGGAGTAGCGGGAGAGGAAAAACAGACAGGAGGGACATTGGAGGAGATGGAGAGGACGACGAGGACTTGCTACGTGGAGGGGAGCCAACGGCAACCGGACAAATACATGAGGGAGGCCCAATACGTCACACATCTGGAGGAGAGGACCAGGCGCGCGCAGAGCAGAGAAGTGCGATCACAGAGCCTGCCGAGGCTATATGACTTTGATTTGTTGTTTAAATAGGGGGCCTACAAAACCCAGCCCCAGGGCCTGATGGCAGGTTAAGGCGGGCCTGCTGGCGCCCCCCAGGTTGGGAACCACTGATCTAAGCCATGTTTTAAAGAGCCTGTGACAGCCACCCAACAACTGTTGTGCAATGAAATATTGGGCTACTAGTAATCTCGAACCATCAGTTTAAAAAAGAAAAAGCGATACCGTTCCGATAAATATCAATAATTTCGAACATCGCGGGGAAATTCCTTCGACTCATTTTGAGGTTTTGGGGGAAGCCGGAAGTGACGTCAATGGGGGAACGCTTCACTGTGCCTGCGAGAGATCCAAACACGGACAAAGTGTGTTAGTAGTTATAACCATACTGTTTCAATCAAATTAGTATGCATATAAAGTGACAGGTGGACACGCCCCCAATTATGCAAATGAGCTAAGTCCGTCTGCGATTGGCCAATGAGATAAGTTCCGCCTCCCATTGTCCCGCCTCCCATTCTTTGATGTGTGTGTTATCTGATTGGCGTGAAAGGCCCCTGGCGTAGTTCTTTGATGTATTGATTTCTTTGATGTCTTTGAGTTAAGGTATTTGTCCCCTGACCCTGAGAGTTGAATAATTAGCCTGCAATCAGATATGAATGAAATGCCCCAGGCAGTCCCTTTGTTGTATAGTTCTTTGATGGATTGATTAAGATAGTCTCTTTGAGTTAAGGTATTTGACCCCTGCCCCTGAGAGTTGAATAATTAGGGACGGGTGGTGCAGTGGTCTGTGCATCCGATCATCAGATCAAGGGGGGAGTGCTGGGGAACTCCAGTTCGAAACCCGCTCCTGCCGCCACTGCGTCAGGCCGTTTTGTCCTTGGGCAAGACACTTCACCCGGAGTTGCTCCTTTGGGTATTGTCCACAGTACATGTATAATACTCATGTGTACTTGTAAAAGCGCCTCGATGACCTTGAGGCGTGAAGATGGACGGTGTGGCGCAGTGCGCTGTGCAATGAGGTGAAACCCGTCGCTGCTGCGTCTGTAAAGCCAGTGTGTCCTTGGGCAAGACACTTCACCTGAACTTGCTCCTGTGGATATTGTCCACAGTGACCATTGCATGTATAACAAATAATGTGTATGTGTAATGTGTATCTGTAAAGCGCTTTGAGCACTGGAAAAGCGCTATAATAAATATAAGGAATTATTATTAATTAGCCTGCAATCAGATATGAATGAAAAGCCCCAGGCAGTACCTTTGTTGTATAGTTCTTTGATGTATTGATTAAGATAGTCTCTTTGACCCCTGCCCCTCAGAGCCCTTTGTTGTCTAATCTAATTAGCCTTTGATGTTTGCCCTTTGATGTGATGTGTTATAACAGGCAGGTGTGATTTCACATTGGTGAAAGCCTTTGATGTTATTCTCTCTATAAATGACTACCCTCCCAGCCTCCCCCCTTTGCCCCACCCCTCTTGAGGCTATGACCAGCAGAGGAGTGTATAGAGATATGCTCAAAACTAAATTTAAAAAAGACAGACATTTCCACCCACCAAGTCGCCTTTCAAAAAAGAAAAATGGCCGAGGGACGTCTCGAATTGGGTTTAATTAGCCTGTGTGACAACTTGCAGCCACCCATCCGAAGAGCCAGTCAAGAAACGAATGCAGCATCTGCGAGGGGTTCAGACGCCTACCTGCCTGTCAGCCTGTGCACAAACTTATCTCGCGCCCTCTTTTGGTCATGTGCGCGTTCATGTGTGTTGGAGGAGGGACTCTGTGAGGAAGTGACAGATTTCCCCCCCGTTGTGTACTTTCAAATTCTAGCTCACTCGAGATGGTTTCTCCAACATGACCTACCCCCTACCTTTAAGAACAATTAACAAACAAACACACACACACACACACACACACACATACACACACACACGTTTGGAGCTGGCCTTTTGATGTGAGGATTTGAGATAAGCATGGAATGTATGCTGATTTAGGGCACTATCTGTGGGATGAGAAGGAAGAGGGACGGGGGAGGAAAATTCAGAGGATGAAGAAGCAGAAAACATAACTTGTTTGTAAAACGGACAGCACGTCAGTTTCAAGAAAGATGACACCGTGTTTATGCAGACATGCAAAATATCTGAAGCCCTATAAAAAAAAGGTACAAGTATATTGTGATATTGTGTTGAAAATATCGCAAAAGTCGTAATATTGTATTATGTATTAGTTGCATGTTGTATTTTGCTAGAAATCACTAGGTAGTTTTTTCAAAAAATATAATGGAAAAAAGGAGAGAAAGACAAAAATCTAAATATCACAGTATGTTGAAAAAATATGAAAAAAGTAATGTTGTGTGTAAAATAACATGAAAGAAATCAAAGTAATGTTAGTTATGTAACGTTATCAAGACTGCTGTGTTTCATCGAAACAGTGTTAAATTCACAAACTTGCCTTTTAGAGAGACATAAAGAAAACAAATTCCTTACGAATATTTTACCCGGTTAAAAAGGTTTGCATCCATTAAAGTGTAACTAAAATAATCTTAGTAACACAAGAAAAGAGAATAAAGCATTGATGTCAACAAAACTGGATTGCTCCAATGAAATAATAAATAAATGATTTCAAAAAAGTGCTTTTAAAGAAAATGTATTCAGAAGTATTTTATTTTCAGAAATGTTTTAAGGTTTTTGCATACATAAAAAGTGTATCTTACAGTTCCTTTGTGAGAGAATTACACACACATCTGCAGAGTGTCACTAAAAAGTTTTACACAGTGACTGACATTCTGTATGGGGGTTCACACCTGAGCTGCTGCAGGGGGTGAGTATGTTTGGCTCTCGGGGGGATGGTGTGTTAAGAATCAGATTCTTAACGAAATCTTTACACATAAATCTGCCGAGTGTCTGTAAAAAGTCTTAAAATCAAAAAACTTGCTTTTTAGAGTCAGCATCCTAACACAATCTACTAATACAAAGTACTTCATGCTAGTGGTCAGCTTTTTAAACACAAAAGTGTATCTTTCAGTAACTTTCTCAGAGAATTAAAGCATAAATCTGTCAAATGTTTCAAAACAGCCTTGATTCACTGACATAGCCTCAAAATCACAAACTGCCATTAAGAGTCAGCATCTTAACGAAATCTACGGACACAAAGTCTACTTTATTATCTACTTTTCAACTTTTAAACACAAAAGTGTATCTTTCAGTAACTTTCTCAGAGAATTTAAGCATAAATCTGTCAAATGTTCAAAACAGCCTTGTTTCACTGACATAGCCTCTAAAATCACAAACTGCCATTAAGAGTCAGAATCTTAACGGAATCTAATAAAACAGAGTACTTTCATGGTAGTGGTCAGCTTTTAAAAAGAAAAGTATATCTTTCAGTAACGTTCGCGTAGAATCTGAGCGCAATCAGCACCTGCAAGGTTGGGGAGAGCGCAGCGTTTCGATCTGATCCGTGCTGGAGTTGAGGGGAGATCTTCTCGATTAAATCAAAAAGGGCTTGTCTGCCGAAACGAAACCTCTCTATCAGTTCACTGAATAGATGTCCAGTGGGTTTGTTCGATCACGGACGACTCTCTCTTCTTAATGCCCTTTCATTGTTAAACATGTAAACAAGACGCCCTGCCATCGTTAATAATAATATCCTTCTTGCCTGTTTTACGTTACTATGGATACTAGTCTGTCTTTCCGATTTACGCCTGCTCCATACTAGGCGTATAAGTTACACCCGGGCAACGCATACAGGGCTTAAGTCTAAGTGGTGCACTAGTCATAACTTTAGTTTGATCTTAACCTTTGGTTCTACGTCAGACGTAGAGTTACGCCCAGCTTATGCCCAGCTGGTGCACTCCACTCCTGGAGTCTAAGGGTATTTTCTCGATTTTTAGATGTTTTCTTAAATCACCTTTTAAATGTATTTCTTCTAACATGGCACCCATGTGTTACATATCAAAATGTTCAGGACAATCTCGAGTATTGCTATATATGAATACTACTCACCTTAGAGCACTGTTTGATGAGATAAGTAGCTCAAAAGATTAAAATTTGACATCCGATTTTCGGAAAATCTTCAAAACTCTTGTGAAAACACAAATGTACTCATGTGATCGAATTGTTTTGGTGTTTTAGATTTGGTTACCAAAGTCTTAGGATTACAAAAGTAGTGAAATATTTGAATTACACTGTATATAAATGTGTTATTCATGTGAAAAATGAAATTTTATAAATTCGAATTCTGAGTAAAACAGCTGTCAATCACTCTACTTTCACCACAGCAGGGACTGAGATACATCAGGACTGAATAATGACTTCATATTACAGACCAAGGTTCATGTAATGTGTAAAAAAAAAGAATTGAGCATTAGAACTTTTTTTTTCAACCAACAATTTATTATAATACCAACAATGTATACAAATATAACTGCAACATCTCACTATTTACAATATTGAACATCAGCACTTTATTTCCTTCAACCAACTATTCATTATACATACAAATAAAAACAGCAAATATACACTTGTTACAATATTGAACACCAGAGCTTTTTTTCAACTATTTGTAAAAAACACTTTCACTCACCACTCAACCCAACCATGGATAAGCGGGAGAAGATGATGGACTTTCACTCAGATTAAGTCCTCATGCCATGCCTCAAAGCAGTTGCGTTCCAGTGAGACACACAGGGCAACATCACACTGCTTGCACTTCCAAGGTGTGTCCTTTCTCTTGCCTTGGAAGTAGCAATGTTCGCATTTCCTGCGACCTGTGGTGGCCCTGTCGCTTGCTGCCTGGCCATCAGCAATGGGCACAGGAAGGTGAGCTGCAGGTGCCCGGACAGGAGGTGTATGGACAGGCTTGCCACAGAGCTCAGCACTCAGCTCCTCCATGAATGCTCTGTGTGTCATGGGCTTCTTCTGTTGTGACAGACAGACTTCCTTGTACATAATGTAGCTGTTTGTAGTGGCAATATCCAGGAAATGATAAAACAGGCTCCTGTACCAGCGCATGGTCTTGTGCTTTGAAGAGTAGTACTGTATGAGCTGATCTGACAGATCAACTCCACCCATGTGTGCGTTGTACTCAGCAACAGGTGTGGGACAGGGGGTCTCTACTCGGGCCCAGGAGCCATCTCTCTGCTTCTGTCTTCTCTGCACGGTGTTGCCAGAGTATGCTTCATGGATGGTGGGGCAGACAGCTACTTCCCTGTTGTCCATCCACTTCACAAATACCAGTGAGCCCTCCCTGATCCATCTTATGGAGCCTCTTTTGGATTTTTTTTGTCAGGGCGTTAGTCTGTCGCCTTGGGCAGTCCTTGCGGTTCTCTCTGTAGGTCCCACAGGCAGCGCAATTTAGGGCATGGAGAGCCTTGAACAGCTTCGGGCTGGTGTAAAAATTATCCATCTAAATATGGTAACCTGTTCCGAGGTAACCTGCCTGCACCAGAGACATTACCACATCATACGACAGGCCATGTCCGGAGAGGATGTCACTTTTACCAGTGTAAACAGAAAAGTCTATTGTGTAGCCATTCCTCGAATCAGCTATGACGAACAGCTTGAATCCCCACTTGGTTGGTTTGGCCTTCATGTACTGGGTCATTCCAGTCTTAGCCTTGGAGGCAACCATCCTCTCATTCACAGCCAGGTATTTATGGGGATGGTAAAAGGCCTTACACGCAGTCTTGATGGTGTCTATGAGGGGTCTCAATCTGAACAGTCGGTCATGGTGGGGTGTGCCCTTTTTGCTGTCGTTCTGGAAATCCTCATCAGGGTCGCTCAGATGCAAGGTCCAGGATATTGTCCTGTATCTGTCACGCAACATGACCTGTGCTGGCAGAGGCACTGACCAAAAATGATCCTTCCTCCAGTTGTCCAATACATTGTCCAGTTTCAGCAGGGCCATGTATAGAAGCAGCCCCATGTATTTATAGAAATCCTCTACAGTCAAGTCAGTCCATTTGTAGGTTTTACCCTTTCCCATCTCCTGTGCAGCCCGCTTGTTTGTGTTGGTACAGAGTGTCTGAACTGTTAGTGCACTGAAGAACAGCTTGAACAGGTCAAGGGGTTTGTTTGATACTGTTGAGCTGAGCTGTGGCCCGGGTGTGCGAGCAGGTTGAAACCTGGAGACAGGGGGAGCAGTGTCAGGGTCTTCGTCTGTCTTCCAAGACAGTGGAGTTGGCTGCTGTGCAGGTGGGGGTGATGGTGCATGGGCAGCTGGTGGCTGTGTGGGAGGTACGTGTGCTCTACGAGACCTCTTTGCTGTCCGGGTTGATGGTGATGTCTGTGGTGGAGCTGAGGTGTATCTTGACCTTGTCGCAGGCAGAGATGGAGGCAGCTGTCGTGATGCTGGTCCGCTAGTCCTTGGTGGGGATGGCAGTGGTGAAGGCCCTTGATCCACGGTAGATGGTGGCAGGCACACCTGGAGGCTTCTGGATAAATGTCATCTGTGGGCCGCTAGGCCCAGGCAGCTGTGAAACCTCTCTGTAAAACAAATAAAAATGGTGGGACAATAATTATTATAAGTGAATTATAGACACACACGCGCGCACGCGCACACACACACACACACACACACACACACACACACAGTACTCCCCATTACTACATAGCACTCCCCACAAATGGCAGGCACACATATAAATACATCTATGACAAAGTCTCATCTGTACAGAACAGTATGATAAAAATAAAAAGACATGTCTATAAATGTCTCCATTGTGGGACAAATAAAGGATTATCTCATGCATCTACACATGTAACCTTACTTATACACACAAAAAAATAAATGGCTGATGAATCTATTGTTCATTTCCGTGCTCCTCCCCACAAAATGGCAAATGCACATGTAAATAAGTCTATGACAAAGTCTCATCTGTACAGAACGGTATGATAAAATAAAAGACATGTCTATAAATGTCTCCGTTGTGGGATGAATAAAGGATTATTTGTATTCATCTACACATGTAACCTTACTTATACACACCAAAATAACGTTTACACATAAATAACATTTACACAGAGTAAACGTTTACTAATCAAGAGTCTATTTTGTCCCGAGAAAAAGTTCATGAGGGGAAAATAAAAAGGTTGATAAATCCATTGTTCATTTTCGCGGTACTCCTCACAAAATGGCAAATGCACTACAAGTTATATTTACACTTACCCATCCTCAAATGGATCCCTGCTGTCCCTGTATTCTTCTTCTTCAGAAGAGTCGAAGCCTTCAGGTTCTGATGAGCCATCTTCTTCACTGCCGCTCGCGAAAAATAAAATCCAGCGCGTCCGCAACGGTAAAGTTCCTTCGAGCCATTTTCTCTATCTTCTTCATAGACTAAAAGACTGAAACTGATGGGAGACACCTGTTATATGTTTTTTTTATTGGTGGGTAGGTCCTTAGATTTCTCGAGTGTCCATTGGTCATTTCAGACCGACATGGCTGCCGGCCGGCCGAGATGTCCTTGACTGACACACACATCCACCAATCACACACAGTGTAATGCTGAATCAAGCTGCTATGAGCGGAACTATTGGCTGCTGTGCCCTGGGTACAGTCTCACAGGAGATACTCTTGAAAAGCTACGATTCTAGCGATTCCGCAGATATCTGAATCATATTTCTACTCCTTACAAGCGGAAATCTGTGATTAAATACGTAAATAAATGTGCACTTGGACGCGCTGGCGCGTCCACCGACTCCAGAGGGTTAAGCATAAATCTGTCAAATGTTCAAAACAGCCTTGTTTCACTGACATAGCCTCTAAAATCACAAAATGCCATTAAGAGTCAGAATCTTAATGGAATCTAATAAAACAGAGTACTTTCATGGTAGTGGTCAGCTTTTAAAAAGAAAAGTGTATCTTTCGGTAACTTTTTGAGAGAGTTAAGCATAAATCTGTCAAATGTTTCAAAAACAGCTTTGTTTTACTGACATAGCCTCAAAATCACAAATTGCCATTAAGAGTCAGATGCTTGACGAAATCTACAAATACAAAGTACTTCATGCGAGTGGTCAGCTTTTATACACAATCGTGTATATTTCAGTAACTTTCTCAGAGAATTTAAGCATAAATCTGTCAAATGTTCAAAACAGCCTTGTTTCACTGACATAGCCTCAAAATCACAAACTGCCATTAAGAGTCAGAATCTTACCGAAATCTTCGGACACAAAGTACTTCATTATCTACTTTTCAGCTTTTGAATACAAAAGTGTATATGCTTGACGAAATCTACTAAAACAAAGTACTTCATGCTAGTGGTCAGCTTTTATACACAATAGTGTTTCTGTGAAGGAAATATTTTAATGTGATCTGTGCATTAGGAGACTTTTAGTGTTTTCTCCTATGTGTCCTGTTTGTAATTTGAACAGGGCAAAGGTCAAGAGGCCCTGCCTTTCCTGTGGGGGAAGTGTGGACCATGCACGATGGCTTTAACAGATCGGTTCTTTGTCTTCAACATGTCTGGTATCGATTAGATGGGAGCACGGGAATATAGGCCACTCCTTTATTCATGTATAGATCTGCGCTGTGTTTCTTTTTCTCCTCAGAGTTGGCTTGGTCTTTCCATGATGAAAGTTGTGTGAAATACCTTGTAAACGCTCCGGCCGTATGACTCTCAATAAACTTCAGTGGTTGATTAAGCAGATTCCAGTTTCCATTCTTTCATCACATTGCTGAACAGAAGTTTTCTTCATACATTGGCGTCACGGACAGTATACCAAAAGATCTTCAGAGGCTGGTAAGTACATTTCTATTTTGAGATTAGCTTGCCAGTATCTGGGGTTGACGGTATCATAAATTACCTGAAAGAACTGAGCTGCTGCAATTTTTTTTGGTTTATCTACTCGTTTACATTTGAAGGATTAATAAATAACCTTGGAAATCGGTGTCTAGGGGACGTTGTCCTGGTCGATTTTCCCTGTGGTTGTTGCTGGGGCATGTGCTTACAGAACAAACACGGCTCATGTAAAAACAATGAGAATATTTGGGGCTAATAAATAACCTGGGAATATCGACTTTCATCGATTTCCTCTGTGTGTGATTCTCGGAATTAAATTACCGGACAATTACACACAGCAAATATTCGGAGAACTTGAATGAGAGCATCAGTAAAGGGGAGCTTCTGCATTAGAAGCAATGTGAATTCTGGAGATTTCAGAGGTTAAACAGCATTCCTGCTGCGCTGCCGATTCTCTCCCCCCTGTGGAGAGCCGCATGCAGGCAAAGAGAGAGGAACAGCACATAGTCATTATTTCCACAATATTGCCATTTTTGAACTAAAGAAAGTGGTTAAACGTGGTGTGAGAATGTCATATATGAATTTCTGAATTTAGCTGTTGTTTTTTTTGGAAGAAAGGGTGAGAAAAATAAAAATTAAAGTCTATGCTTTTGGACGAAAAAAAGCAAAGCACCACTAAAATAAGCATAGTGGTTGTTGATTTGAGAATACATTAGTTACTGCTCTTCAACAGATTGGAACAGCACATAGTCATTATTTCCACAATATTGCCATTTTTGAACTAAAGAAAGTGTTTAAACGTGGTGTGAGAATGTCATATATGAATTGCTGAATACAAGGATTATGAGTAAGAAGGCACTCATAATTAAACAGATATTTGTCTACCCCCTCTAAAAGTCTCCCTAATTCGGATTAAAACTAAGCTGGAAGAGTTTTTTGTCACACTGGTGATTGTTGAGAGTTTATGTTTGTTTGTCTAAATTGCAGTGTTTGTTTTATTGTACTAACCGTTAAACATGGGTAATACTGACTCCACAAAAGATTCGGTTGATGTGACAAAGGTAACTTTCACTGTCACTGTGGACTAACGGCTCCGGGCCTTGTATATTGCACATGTCTTTTATTTTGAAAAGTGTTCCCCCTCCCGGTCTTTCTGTTACTCCTGATAATGTTCACCTGGTGCCCTGTGTTGTCCCCCTCACCTGTGTCTAATTGCTGATTAGTGGGTGTGTATTTAGGCTCCTGTTTGTTGGAGGCCTGGTAGTGTGTGTGAGAGCCTGATTGAGGCTGTGCTCATGTGAACAGTAGATTGAAGGCTGTGTCATGTTTATGAGTAATAAATGCCCACACCGGGATATATTTGAATTCTCTGCCTCTTTCTCCTTGCTTGGTCGGGCCGCTCAACGGTCAGCTTCACAGTTGATAAGAGGAAAAATAATTCACGCACCAAGACACTTCCAAAAAATCCTATTACAGACAGCCACTACACGCACATGTTTTCCCCCAATATGATGTCTGGAATTGTCGGAAGAAACTTGGATTGGACTAAAGTTATGCCGTTCACCTCGTTACTTTGTGAACACTCACAACAGAATAGTCAGAAAGGAAAGATTCCGTTTGATTGGCCGTTAACGGGTACTTTTGACATGGCCGTGTTGTGGCAGGCATTCAAATTAATTGAACATGAGGCAAATTGCTCCTGGGATGTAACATATATGAAGCAATGTGTTAAAGCTTGGGTGACTATTGCAGAAAAAAGAGGTTATGATGAGCGGAAAAATGAAAAATCAGTTGGCACCGAGCGAGGCTCCATTGAGCTCAAGGCTTTAATTGATCGAGTTTCTAAATGCGCGGCGAGCTGTCATTTGCTTAGCCTAGAGGCTGCTTTTGATGTTAAATCAGAGAACATGTCCAGAATTAAGGAAAGACACGGAAAGGACGTTGCAGCCATTGCGAAATCAGTTATGTACGATTGGTTAAAAAGACAAGGCAAGTTGGCAAGGCAAGTTTATTTATAGAGCACTTTTCAACGCAAGGCAATTCAAAGTGCTTTACAAAACAAAAACAAAAAAAATTAAAGACATTAAGCATTAAAAAAAGAAAATCAAATCAAATAAACATTAAGAAAAAATACATGGATAAAAGTTACAGTGCAGTCTAAAATATAAATAGTTCAATTAAACATTACAAGAAAAAGTACATGGATAAAAGTTACAGTGCAGTTTAAGATATGAATAGTTCAAATAAAAGCAGCGACAAAAAGAAAAGTCTTCAGCCTGGATTTAAAAGTAGTCAGAGTTGCAGCGGACCTGCAGGTTTCTGGGAGTTTGTTCCAGATATTTGGAGCATAATAACTGAACGCTGCTTTACCATGTTTAGTTCTGACTCTGGGGACAGAAAGCTGACCAGTCCCTGAAGACCTGAGAGATCTGGATGGTTCATAGTTTAGCAGGAGGTCAGTAATGTATTTTGGGCCTAAACCATTCAAAGCTTTATAAACCAGCAGCAGTATTTTGAAATATATTCTTTGACACACAGGAAGCCAGTGTAAAGACTTCAGAACAGGAGTGATGTGATCCACTTTCTTAGTGTTAGTGAGGACTCGAGCAGCGGCATTCTGAATCAGCTGCAGCTTTCTAATAGATTTTTTAGTGAGAACTGTGAAGACACCATTACAGTAGTCCAGTCTACTGAAGATAAAGGCATGGACAAGTTTTTCCAAATCCTGCTGTGACATTAGTCTTTTAATCCTAGATATGTTCTTTAGGTGATAGTAGGCTGATTTAGTAACTGTTGTAATGTGACTGTTGAAACTCAGGTCAGAGTCCATGACTACACCTAGATTTCTGGCTTTATCTGTTGGTTTGAACATTGCAGACTGAAGCTCAGCGCTAACTTTTAAACGTTCTGCCTTGGCTCCAAAAACCATTACCTCAGTTTTATCTTTGTTTAATTGGAGAAAGTTCTGACACATCCAGTCATTGATTTGTTCAATGCACTTACTCAGTGTTTGAATTGGAGCATAGTCTCCTGGTGAAATTGTTACGTAAATTTGTGTGTCATCTGCATAGCTATGGTAACTTATTTTGTTGTTCATTATCTGAGCCAGTGGTAGCATGTAGATGTTAAAGAGAAGAGGCCCCAAGATGGAGCCTTGAGGAACCCCACATGTCATATTTGTCAACTCAGATGTGTATTTACCTATAGAAACAAAGTTGTTTCTGTCCTTTAAGTAGGATTTAAACCAATTTAGAACTGTTTCCGAAAGTCCCACCCAGTTTTCCAGTCGGTCTCGTAATATGCTGTGGTCAACAGTGTCAAACGCAGCACTGAGATCTAATAATACTAACACTGAAGTTCTGCCACTGTCTGTGTTTAAGTGGATGTTGTTAAAGACCTTTACAAGAGCAGTCTCAGTGCTGTGGTTTGGACGGAAGCCTGACAGGAACACATCGAAACAACCATTTAAATGCAAGAAATTACTCAACTGTTGAAAAACAACTTTTTCAATGATTTTACCTAGAAATGGCAGGTTTGATATGGGCCTGTAATTGTTCATTACTGAAGCATCTAGATTATTCTTTTTTAAGAGCGGTTTAATGACTGCAGTTTTCAGGGCCTGTGGAAAAATACCTGAGTGAAGAGATGTGTTTACTATATGAAGTAGTTCTGAGGCCATGCAAGGCAAAACATCTTTGAAAAAAAATCCTGTTGGAATAATATCAAGGCAGCAGGAGGAGGATTTCAGAAGTTGTATAATGTCTTCTAAGTTTTTATCATTAATCTGATGGAATTGTGTCATGATGTCTGAATTGATGTTAACTGGACACAGAGACAACACATTTGCTGTTCCTGATGCAGAGGCACTGACTGCTTGTCTGATTTTCTGAATTTTGTCAGTGAAAAAGGAGGCAAAATCATTGCACGCCCTGGTGGATAGAAATTCAGAGGCTACTGACACTGGGGGGTTAGTTTGTCTGTCGACGGTAGCAAACAAGGCACGTGCGTTGTTTTTATATTTGGTAATGATGTCAGAGAAGAATGATTGTCGTGCCTTTTTCAATTCCAAATTATAAAGGCCAAGTCTCTCTTTATAAATTTCAAAGTGAACCTGGAGATTTGTTTTTCGCCACCTGCGTTCAGCTTTTCGACATTCTCTTTTTTCTGTTTTAATGGTCATGGCCTTTCTCCATGGAGATATTTTCTTCCCAGTCACTTCCTTTACCTCAATGGCATCTATAACATTTTACATTTTTTAATTAAAATGATCTACTAGCTCATTTACTGAGGTGTTAGCAGGGGCAAGTGTGGAACAAAAATTCTGAGTAAACATTTCCCTAGTATTTTCAGTTAAACATCGCTTTGTGGTTAACTCTTTTTGAACAGAAATAGAGCTCTCAAAGAAAACACAGGAATGGTCAGACAGTGCAACATCAGTCACCACAACCTTAGAGATATTCAGACCCTTTGAGATAATTAAGTCCAGAGTGTGCCCCTTATTGTGCGTGGGCTCCGTCACATGCTGAGTCAGTCCATAGCTATCAAGAACACAAAACAGTTATTTAGCCCCTCTGTCCTGGGGGTTGTCAACATGGATGTTAAAATCACCAACAATGACTAGACGGTCAAAGTCAATACACACTATAGACAGCAGTTCAGTAAGGTCATCAAAAAAGCTTGCACAGTATTTGGGTGGTCTATAGATATTTAGGAACAGAGCTCGAGAGGAGCATTTCAGCTGAAGGGCCACATATTCAAAAGAATCAAAGTTCCATACGATGTCTTCCTGCATTGAATGGAATCATTGAACAGAATAGCAACTCCACCCCCTTTCTTATGCATTCTTTCCTGACTCATAAAACTAAAGTTGGGAGGGGTTGATTCGATAAGAACAGCTGCACTGTTATTTTGTTCAATCCAAGTTTCTGTTAAAAACATAAAATCAAGATTGTGCTCAGTGATAAAATCATTGATTAAAAATGTTTTTCCTGCCAAAGACCTGACATTTAATAAAGCTAGTTTAAGTTCGTTAAACACACTATCAGTCGTGTTTTTTGTAACAAGCTGTGGCTGACATGGAATCACTGCTAAATTAGATAAACTCACACAAACGTTTGAGTGCTTCCTGTATATAAGATGATTCACCGCTCTTAATCTATTACCTTTCAACACAGATATCGGCAAAGCTACTGGCAGGCAGGGCCCGGGCATGTCCTGGAAAGAGTTGAGAGTGCCATACGCCCTTCAATCAATCAATCAATGTTTATTTATATAGCCCAATATCACAAATGTTACATTTGTCTCAGTGGTCTTCACAGTGTGTACAGAATATCAGTATGACAATACGACACCCTCTGTCCTTAGACCCTCACATCGTACAAGGAAAAACTTCCAAAGAAAACCCAGTTTAAAGGGAAAAATGGGAGAAACCTCAGGGAGAGCAACAGGGGAGGGATCCCTCTCCCAGGACGGACAGACGTGCAATAGATGCCGTGTGTAAATTGAAAAGATAATACATTTGCAACATAGGTAGTCCAAATGTTTGGAAATGCATGTGTGTATAATAGGAAGATGAATCCACGAGGATATCCATCCAGGACCGATGATCCAGGACCACAGCCACGACTCAAGATCCAGCGCTCGCGATCCAGGACACAAGACCGCAGGATCATCCATGACTCCGGATCCCAGCATATATAGACCCCAAAAAGAAAGACATTTGGGGAAGCTGGGTTAATCGGAACATGAGAGTACACAGGTATAGACAGAGAGAAGGAAGAAGTAAGATGTCCCCCGACAAACTAAGCCTATATCAGCAAAACTAGGGGCTGAATCTAATCAGCCCTAACTATAAGCTTTATCAAAAAGGAAGGTCTTAAGCGCACTCTTAAAAACGGATAGGGTGTCTGCCGCCCGAACACAAACTGGAAGCTGATTCCACAAATGTGGAGCTTGATAAGAAAAGGCTCTGGCTCCCATTGTACTTTTAGAGACTCTAGGAACAACCAACAACCCTGCATTCTTGAAACGCAATGCCCTAGTAGGACAGTAGGGTATAATGAGTTCTTTAAGGTAAGATGGCGCCTGCCCATTAAGGGCTTTGTAGGCGAGAAGAAGAATTTTAAATTCTATCCTGTGTTCTATAGGGAGCCAGTGTAAGGCAGCCAGAACAGGAGTAATGTGGTCCCTTCTCCTAACTCTGGTTAGTACACGAGCCGCAGCATTTTGAATCAGCTGAAGCGACTTGATTGACTTTTTGGTACTCCCTGATAGTAAAGAGTTACAATAATCCAGCCTTGAAGTAACAAATGCATGGACTAGTTTCTCTGCATCGCTTTGAGGCAAGATATGCCTGATTTTTGCAATGTTACGTAGATGGAAGTAGGCGGTCCTTGAAATTGATTTTATGTGGGCGTTAAAGGATAAATCCTGATCAAATATAACACCAAGATTCCTTACAGTCTCACTGGAGGCCAAATTAATGCCATCCATAGTTAGTATATCTTTAGATAATTTGTTTCGTAGATTCTTCGGGCCAAGTACAATAACTTCAGTTTTGGTCGTGTTTAACATCAAAAAGTTTAAGGTCATCCACGTTTTTAAGTCCTTAAGGCAGTCTTGAATTTTATTTAGATGATTAATTTCATCAGGCTTAATTGATAAATATAGTTGAGTATCATCCGCATAACAATGAAAGTTTACAGAATGATTCCTTATAATATTGCCTAACGGAAGCATATATAATGTGAACAAAATAGGTCCGAGCACTGAGCCCTGTGGCACTCCATGGCTAACTTTGGTTTGCGTGGAAGATTCATCGTTGACACGTACAAACTGAGAGCGTTCAGATAGATAGGACCTAAACCAGCCTAAAGCAGTTCCCTGTATGCCAACTAAGTGCTCTAGTCTTTGCAATAGGATATCATGGTCGATAGTATCAAATGCAGCACTGAGATCGAGCAAAACAAGAATAGAGACAAGTCCCTTGTCTGAGGCTATTAGAATATCATTTGTGACTTTAACCAGAGCTGTCTCTGTGCTATGATGTGTTCTAAAGCCAGACTGAAAATCTTCAAATAAATCATTGTTTTTTAAGTAATCACACAACTGTTTTGCGACCGCTTTCTCAAGAATCTTTGAGAGGAACGGAAGATTAGAAATAGGTCTATAGTTGGCTAAAACCTCTGGATCGAGGTTGTGCTTTTTAAGAAGCGGTTTTATCACTGCTACTTTGAATGATTGTGGAACATAGCCTGATAATAAAGACATATTCATAATATTTAATAAAGAAGTGCTAATTAATGGAAAAACTTCCTTCAACAGCTTAGTTGGAATTGGGTCTAACATGCACGTTGATGGTTTAGAAGAGAGAATCATTGAATGTAATTGTTCAAGGTTAATGGCTGAAAAGCATTCTAGTTTACTATCTCGTGTAATATTAGAACTTACGATTCCAGGAGCTGTTGATAACATTATACTGGTCGAAGGCAAGAGGTCATTAATTTTGTTTCTAAGAGTAACAATTTTATCGTTAAAAAAGCACATAAAATCATTACTACTGAGTGCTGTGGGAATAGAAGGCTCAATGGAGCTGTGGCTCTCTGTCAGCCTGGCTACAGTGCTGAAAAGAAATCTTGCATTATTCTTATTCTCATCTATTAATGAAGAGTAGTATGCTGCTCTCGCTTTACGCAGTGCTTTCTTATATTCATTGAGAGTAATATGCCAAATTAAACGAGATTCTTCAAGTTTGGTGGAACGCCATATCCTTTCAAGTTGTCTAGACTTTTGCTTTATTTTGCGGGCCTCGGCATTATGCCATGGAGCCAATCTATGTTGCTTTATTTTCCTCTTTTTCAAAGGAGCAACAGAGTCTAATTTTATTCGCAGCGCATCTATAGCACTATCAACAACATGATCAATTTGGGGTGGTGTACATTTTGTATAAGTTTCCTCCCTTACATGCAGACATGTTATCGAGTTAAGTATTGGTGGAATCTCTTCCTTAAATGTGGCTATAGCACTAACGGATAGGTTTCTGCTGCAAGAGCTTTTGACTAATGCTTTGTAGTCTAGTAACAGTACTTCAAAAGTTACTAAGAAATGGTCGGATAAAGCAGGATTATGCGGTTCGACTAATAGTTGCTCAATTTCAATACCATAAGTCAGAACAAGGTCGAGAGTGTGATTATAGCAGTGGGTTGGTTTATTTACACTCTGACAGAAACCAACAGAATCTAATAGAGTTAAATGCAACAGTAAGGCTATTTTTATCATCGTCAACATGAATATTAAAGTCACCTACGATAATTACTTTGTCTGTTTTAAGAACCAAAGTTGATAAAAACTCAGAGAATTCTGATAAGAATTCTGAATAAGGACCTGGTGCACGATACACTGTAACAAATAAAATTGGCTGCAAAGTTTTCCAGGTTGGATGCGTAAGACTAAAAACGAGGCTTTCAAAAGAGGTATAATTACATTTTGGTTTAGTATTGATAAGTAAACTTGAGTCAAAGATTGCTGCAACTCCACCTCCTCGGCCCGTGCCTCGAGCAATATGAGTGATGACATGGCTGGGTGGAGTGGCCTCATTTATGCTGACATATTCTTCATGTCTCAACCAAGTTTCAGTGAGACAGCATATATCAATATTATAATCTGATATTAAATCATTTACCAATATTGCTTTAGATGCTAGAGATCTTATGTTTAAGAGACCACATTTAATCTGCCTGTTTTGTTGCACTGTAGTAGTTGTTACATTTACTTTTATTAGGTTATTATGTATGACACCTCTATTAGGTTGTACCTTAAATTGTCCTTGGGCAGACACACACACCGCTAATATTGGGTATTTTATTGGGTTCGGGATTCCTATGGGTGACTGCCTAGGAGAGAGCGCAGAGAAGCGTGTAAGACTGCGACTCTGCCTCCTGGTCTCAACTCCAGTTTGTCATGGATTACGTCCACAAAGCCCTGCAATGTTTGCCGAAATGAGATCTGCACCTTTCAAAGTAGGGTGAATGCCGTCTCTCTTAATCAGACCAGGTATTCCCCAGAAGGCTGTCCAATTATTTACGAAGCCCACATTGTTTGCTGGGCACCACCAAGACAACCAGCGCTGAAATGATGACATGCGGCTATACATGTCATCATTGATCAGATTGGGGAGGGGACCAGAGAAGATTACGGTGTCCGACATTGTTTTAGCAGAACTACACACCGACTCCACATTAAGTTTGGTGCATTCTGATTGGCGTAAACGAACATCATTACCACCGACGTGAATAACAATCCTACCGTATTTGTGTTTATTTTTAGCCAGCAGTTTAAGATGCGCCTCAACGTCGCCCGCTCTGGCCCCCGGAATGCATGTGCATTCCGGGGGCCATCGCCCTTGAGCCTGGACCCAGCAGATATCAGTTTGCAGATTGTTTTGGTTTGGATGATTGTGGTAGGCATGGTGACGAAGCCGGGGGAGATGGTGCGCGTCTCTGCTTTGGTGATTTTGGTGGGCATCGTTGAGGAGCGGGGGTAAAGGACATGCTGCCAGCCCTGCGTATCGCCTTAGTCTGGTCTTTGAAATCCAGGAAGGAATCGGTGCCAGCCCTCTGTATCTCCTTCTTGTGTTCCACGATCTCCAGGAGGGTGGGCGAGGGTGAAAGGGTGAACGGAGTATCCTCAAAGGCGTTGACAGGGGGGGGGCGGGGGTGACGGGCGGTGGGGACTCCTCCGTGTGTTTCATAAGTCTCCCATAATCAGAACATTCCTCAGGTGGGTGCAGTGATACTTCTTCAGGGTTTTCTGCGCCATGTGTTGTGTCTATCTCCTGTTTTGATTCCTCTTGCCGCTTGTCCTTGGCAGAGGGAACAGATTGATGACGCAGGCAGTTGAATATGTTCGAGATAAACAATGTCACTCCTGACTTGTTCAGGCAAACTCCATTTGCCTTGAAAAGATGTCTGCGGTCCCAGAAAAAGTTAAAATTGTCAATAAAATGCACAGAATGGTCAGTACAGGCAGTTGAAAGCCAGGTGTTCAGTGCAAAGAGTCTGCTGAATCTCTCCACTCCTCTTCTGACTGGCGGTAGAGGGCCACTGATGAACACCTCTGCATTTAGAGAGCTGGCAGTTTCCAACAGACATTTAAAGTCTTTTTTCAGCACTTCTGACTCTTGTTTCACAACATCATTTGTTCCAATGTGTAGTACCACATTCTTCACAGTCAGATGTTCTGCCCCAATATGCAGGATCTTCTCAGCCAAGTCAGAGACCACATCCTTGGGAAAACAGAGTACTTTGTTGTTGTTCTTACTACACAGACCTTTTACATCTCTTACAGCAGAGTCACCCACAATCAGAGTTTCAGGCCCAGTCGTTAGCTTTCCCTCTAGCCTTTTACTTTTGGAGTAGCTAATGGTCCTTACCCTGCTGTGTGAAGAGGACGGGTTATCCAGGTCATCAGAAAGAGATCTCCGGCTCTCGGTCAGCGGAGCGTATCTGTTCTGGATTGGCACACTTGGTTGTTTAGGAGGATTTTTTGTAATTCTTCCTTTAGCAGCTGTCCACTGCTGTTTAGGGGTTGAAGAGGCGCTCCTCTTGGGTGATAACAATGCAGGCCAGCCGGTCGCATCACATATTTCAGAGTGTTGGGCTCTGCCCGTTATCCTTCCTCCCAAATCCCATGACAATGATTTACTCTAAGGCTTTGCACCCAGAGAGTTCCAGGGAGGACCACCACTTGTAGATTTATGACCCGGTACACAGCCCTCCTGTTCCTTGGAATCCTTGTAGCTGCTAACTAGCTGTGAGTTAGCATACCCTTTTCCATTATTTTGCAACACTAGTAAAGTGGTGTCATTCCCACAACATAGTCCATTCACTTCCACGTTAACTTCCAGCCGTTGCATTTTCATTTCCAGCACGGCCATCTTCTGTAGAAGTTTGTGGAAGTCATCTGTAGAGAACGGAGGCATTTTTCTACCAACTAGCTTCAGCTAAATAGCATGCAGTAGCCTACCAGGCTTTAGCTGTTGCTAGGCCACGCTACTGCAAGACTGGGGTCGCCGTAAAAATGTTGAAATATGGCTGAAAACCACCGTCTATTTACGAAGATGAACTGTCCCAGTGATAGGTTAATGTCCAGGAGCCGCTGCTCGAAGTTTTCAGAGAATAATAATAGGAAAATCAGCATAAAAAGTAAGCGGAGGCAGGAGCAAGCAGAAAAGCGTCTGCACTGTAAGAAAGATAAGCAAGCGACAAGGGAAATCTCCCAGCACCGCTCAGCTAATTTCCATTCTAACAGACGCTGGGCTGCTGGAGGAAAAGCAGGCTGTAGCTCTCTGCACACAAATAATTCACACAATAGGACTCTCAAATCCTGGTGCAAGAAGCTCTGATGATGATCTGTTAATGACAGCTGCAGCTATCATGAATCAAAATGGGTTGACATATCAGGCAGGACAGTATAGACAACAAGAAAGTGAGCAGCAGGAACACAGTGCAGCGGACAGTGGAGAGGAAATGTCAGATAGCAGCCCATTACACACCCCCACTTCTGGTTCCGCAACAAAAATGTTATACAATCCAAACACGCCGTACGGCATCAGTTTTAAAACATATGTCCCATATAGAATTATCACAAGACTGCAAACATCTCAGGATAATAATTCTGCTGAAGCTGTGACCGCACCAAAGATTCTGATAGGAGAAGTTCCAGTTTATAAGCCTTGGACACCCGCTGAGGTCATGGATGTCACTAATCACGCTCCAAAGCCCAGATGAGTATCTGTCGTGGTTGACTAATGTCTGCTCAGTTTATAACTGTTTAGTTCATGATGTTAAACAGCTGATAATCCTAACATACAAGGCAGATTGGCCCTCGTGCAGAGAGACGAGTTTAAATTCCCTGTCTGTACGCCTGCAGGTGACTGGCCTGCAACACAGACGCGTGATATGTGGATCCAGACCGTAGCTGCGGTGGCGATTAGAACATGCGCTAAAACTCACACAGATTTTTCGCTAGTGACGGCTTGCGTACAGAACCCAACAGAAACGGTCCCAGAATTTCTCCAGCGTTTCATGACAGTGTGGGATAATAATGCGGGCATTAAAAGGGAGGGCAATGATTTGTTCGCCATACAGAGTTTGTTACATAATTTAATCCCTGAAACAGCTCAGGCGTACATGATGGCGACTCCTGACCGGCAAGACAAAACCTGGCAAATCACAATAGCCACAATACACGCGTTACATAGAAATCAGATATTTCTGACCCCCAGAATTGCCCAGCTGATGCAAAAGTTGCCTCAAAATACACAGGCTTATCAGAGTGCGGATAACTCCCAGCAGTTTCAGGGACAAAAGCGCACACAGCAGTATCAAAATTCAGGGAAGATCACAGGGTTATCAAGACAAGGGCAGAAAGCAGCAGAACAAACATTCCAAAAAGTTGATGCCATGTCATGTTTGTGGTGCAACAGATCACTGGGCGGGGCAGTGCGAAAGGCGCTGGGGAGCACAGCAGGATACACAACCCTTGCCTGCTCTCCCCCAGCCCCCCCACCATCCTGCATTATTGCCCCCCCTCCCCTTACCAGTCACTACGACAGGCAAGCTCAACAGGGGCAAAACGGTCAGCAAAGTCAATTTAATAGACGATAGGGGTGCCATGAAGAAATAGGATCAAACTCACAGCATTTCCCCATTCAAACAATTCGCCTTCGTGAAGATCCGATTATGCCCGTTGATTTTAGTGGTAAGGCGGTAGATATTTTAATTGACAGCGGAGCAACATTATCAGCAGTGCGCACGAAGGAGAAAGTGTGTGAAGCAACTCATCATTTTGTTACAACAATGGGAGTTTCTGGCATTCCTATGTCAGAGCCCGTTTCAGAGAAAACTAATATTTCAATCGAAGGGTCAAATGTCCAACACTCTTTCATTATTTCAGATGGAAGTCCTATTAATCTAATGGGATTGTTTTTGACTATTCCTGACAGCAAAGTCTATCAAGCTGTCCAATTCATTCAATCATCTCAAGACAGCCTTTATTGTTGGTCATTTCCAGATTTCAAAATGATTTCTGTTTTCTCAACAACAGGAATTCAGAAAATTGCTTGCATTTCCCCTGTGTGTGCTTCCTTAATGTCCCTTATGCGGCCTGTGTTGAATTGTCACTGCACAGCTGCTTTTAACCCATCAGATGACTATGCGCTATCAGTAAGAGGTTTTTGCAACAGCTCAGATCAGTTGGAATGTGTGCAGTTTCTATTTTTAGGACCCCAGGGGTGCGCATTGCCCCTGAGGCTCACAACCACACAGCAGGCTCTTTATGCTGCAGACACGATCCCTCACCTCACACTAGTGGTCACTTTAGGAAGTGAACCTGAGGAAGTGGGGGCCATGGCAGCCCACTGCCATGCTCTGCTGAAGGCTGCAAAAGCTTCTCTCCCTCACACACACACACACACACACACACACACACACACACACACACACACACACACACACACACACACACACACACACACACACACATAATCTAATTAACCTCAGAGAAGAATATTACATGCTGCATCTCTCTGAGCAACTTTCTCTCCCTCAAAGCACATTTCTTCATTTACAGCCACCTGCACTCACACAATATGGACCCCCATCAGATTTTTCTGAGGTTCCGGCCACATTATGGGCTAAACACAAGAATCATGTGGGGTTTGTTTGCTCAGCCCCTCCACACAGAGTCACACTCAAAGCCAATGCCAGATTGCCAGCTATCAGACAGTACCATTTACCCCATAGAGCCATTTTGGGAATTGAAGGAGTCATCCAATCTCTGCTCGATCAGGGTGTATTAATCTACACGACCAGACCGTGTAATACTCCGATTCTGCCCATACCTAAACACAATCACCCTGATGAGTGGCGTTTTGTCCAAGACTTGCAAGCTATTAACGCTATTGTCATTCCGACAGCTCCTATAGTGCCTGACACTAATTCGATTATTGCATCATTGCCGCCAGATTCAAAATATTACACAGTGATTGATTTGTGTTCAGCATTTTTCTCTGTTCCTCTGCATCCAGACAGCCAGTATCTGTTTGCATTTACTTTTAAAGGTAAACAAATCACATACACGCGCCTCCCACAGGGGTATGTTGAATCGCCTACTGTGTACGCAGCAGCGGTTAAGAGAGATCTGGACACTTTGGTCCTTACAGGAGGTAGTACCTTGCTTCAGTACGCAGATGACCTGTTGTTAGCTTCTCCCAACATGGACGCATATCGCATCAACTCCATTCTGCTCATGAAAAGACTTTCTGAATGTGGACACAGAGCATCCCTGGCTAAGTTGCAGTACTGCCAGACTGAGGTCACATACCTGGGTCACATTCTGAGGGATGGACACCGACTCCTCTCGCCAGCAAGGATTTGCCTTTTGAACAAAGTGGCACCACCCCGCACAAAGAAAGACATGCAGTCTTTTTTGGGAATGGCTAACTATTGCAGACACTGGATATACGAGTATGCTGCTATGGACTCTGTCCTGCGTGCTGCCACTCTGCAGGCTGCTCCTAACATTGTTCAATGGTCTGAGGACATGCACACAGCTTTTCAGGACTTAAAGCGAGCCCTGACATCAGCTCCTGCCCTGGGGCTCCCTGATTACCATCAGCCGTTTCACCTGCACGTCCATGAGAAGGGGGGCTTTGCAGGGGGCATCTTGGTACAGAAGCATGGCTCTAATTTCCGGCCTGTTGCATACTACTCATCTCGACTCTCCCCTGTGGTACTTGGTATGCCTTCATGTCTGCGGGCAGTGTCCGCAGTTGCAATTGTTATCAAACAATCCTCTCCTATTGTACTGGCCAGTGACTGTGTAGTACATGTCCCACATGCAGTTTTGCATATTCTGAACACCTCTGCTACTCAGCATATGACAGCAGCAAGGCGATTTGGTTATGAAGCAATAATTGTTTCAAGCCCACACATCACACTTAAACGCTCCCCCCCTCTAAACCCAGCTACGCTGGTGCCAATTCCAGATTTTGAAATAACACATGACTGCGTCACAACGATTGACATGTCTTCTTCCCCTAGAACTGATATGTTGCAAACTCCTATCCCTAATTCAGATATGATTCTATACACAGACGGGTCTGCGAGCAGGCCGTCTGACACAGTACACTTAGCAGGCTATGCTGTTGTGAACGACTGGGAGGTTTTAGAAAGCCGGGCCTTGCCAAATGGCATGTCGGCTCAGGCCGCAGAGTTGTATGCTCTGCTGAGGGCGTTTATTTTGGCTAAAGATAGAGTTGCAACCATTTTCACAGACTCCAGGTATGCATTTGGTGTGTGCCATGATTTTGGTGTCTTGTGGAAAATGCGCGGTTTCTTAACATCGGCCGGTAAGCCTCTTCAACATCATGCGTTAGTAGCTGAGCTGTTAGACGCTATCATGCTCCCTACACAACTAGCAGTAGTTAAGTGTGCTGCTCACACAAATTCTGATTATCCTATTTCGCGTGGAAATGCGTTAGCCGACACCGCGGCTAAACAAGCAGCAGTTTCCTGCTCTTCTATGGTGCTCCAATGCCCCTCAACACAATCCGCAGAACCCATTTGTTTGCCTTCCTTTAATGATGTCGCGGACATGCAAGCCCGCGCTGATGTTAGGGGGAAAGATTTATGGCTAAGACGAGGTTGTACACTTGACGCTGAGTCCAGCTTGTGGCTCGACCCAGACGGACGGATGGTCTGTCCACGTTCGTTCCTCCATGTTTTGGCACATGTTGCACATGGCAAATCACATGTAGGAAAAGGAGGGATGAATGGGATTATAAAGTCACAATGGTTTGCTCCAGGCATTACACTAGCTACACAGACCCTTGTATAAATATGCATGATATGCCAGCAGACAAGAAGAAGAAGAAGTGGTCAAGTTCAGCATGAACACTTACCGCCCCCCTCGGGGCCCTTTGTAAATATGCAAATTGACTTTTCACATATGCCACCATGCCAAGGATTCAAATATATTTTGGTAATAGTGTGCCAGTTCTCTAAATGGGTAGAGGCCTACCCTACCAGAAAAGAAGACGCTAGAACAGTTGTAAAGTGTCTTCTCAAAGATGTTATTCCTAGATTTGGTGTGCCCACAGGAATTAACAGTGACAGAGGTCCAGCATTCATTTCTAAGATAACCCAGAGTCTAGCTACAGTGTTAGGGTTCAAATAGCAATTACATGTTCCCTATCACCCACAGAGCTCAGGCCAGGTTGAGAGAATGAACTTGACTATAAAGGAGAAACTCACGAAAACAATGTTGACCACAGGACTAAAATGGGTAGACGCGCTGCCGCTAGTTCTGTGTTCCATTAGAAGTTCACCAAATGCAATGACAGGGCTTAGCCCACACGAAGTATTGATGG
This sequence comes from Champsocephalus esox, assembly GCA_036324585.1. Lineage (NCBI taxonomy): Eukaryota > Metazoa > Chordata > Actinopteri > Perciformes > Channichthyidae > Champsocephalus > Champsocephalus esox. Next base: position 8,282,479 of record CM070494.1, on the reverse strand, counting down.
GAAGGGTAATGTTCGCAGGATCTAGCCCCCCAGTAAGACCCCACGAACTCACTCTTTTGTGGACAGATGATTACATGACTAACTATGTCAAATATCTAACTGACATGTTGAGAAAGTTTCACAGGCAGGTGGCTGACAGGCTCCCCCAGCCTGGAGAGGAGCCCACCCACCCCTTTCAGATTGGTGATAATGTACTAATCAAATCTCTTGAAAAAGATGCTCTGTCTCCCAGGTGGAAAGGTCCTTTCCAGGTGTTAATAGTGACCAGAACAGCCCTGAGAGTACAAGGGAGACCGGAGTGGATTCATGCTACCAGATGTCGTCTCTCTCCTCTACCGGATGCTGGCGTGTGAAGGCAGTCATCATCATCGTCATGCTGGGTCTACTGTACCTGGCCAAGGACGCCCTGCTAGATGAAGCTGTGGAAATCCCAACGACAGGTGGCGAGGGAGCTCGCCCGTCTGAGGAAGAAAATAAGGTGCTCTTATCTAAGAGCGCAGATGACTTGACCACTCAGGGCCCAGACCCTGAGGGCAAAATGACACCAACGGGCAAATCAGTGCCTAGCGACAAGGACAGGTTGTATCCAATCACCACACAGACATTCAGTATGGAGCAAGAGACACAAAGAGAGAGAAAAGGAGGAAGAATCAGGAGGATTGTCTCCCTCCCTGATCATAAATCAGAGACTGTTTCTTTTAACTGTCCAGCTTCAATATGTGATTCATCTAATTGTATTATTGTATTTCCTGTGTCCTTAGTTTACTCAACATGGGAGATATATCCAAGGGACCAGTACCGTGGGGACGGGGTCGCATCACAGGGGGTAAGAATAGCACTCAACACCATTGAAGAAATGCCCCCAGAACTGTGGTGTAGCACTGTAGAACAGTTTAAGACACTGATAAGGGATAAAGCAACATGTAGAATGAGGAAACCAGATTACCAGGTTCCCAATCCAGGTGCTACTGCATGCAACATTTCTGGACCAGATGGAAAAACAAATGTTCTATCCACTCCACTTAAATACTCAACAGGTGATGTAGATTTTTCAAAAAAGGCCTTAATCACTCTTTTTAAACGAACTAAAACCAATTCTGCAGTAAGTTTAATGTTAGACTACGCGCATGAACGCAATATTAGCAACTGTTGGCTGTGCCAAAATATGCCAGAAGCTATGCATTCTCCTATGTTTAGCTCAATTCCTTTCACGAAAGCTGAATAGGAATTAGTGAGCTGGAATGACATAGATTCCAGAATTAGCGATGAGGCTGAGGACTGCTACACTCCTTCCTATCCAACAGACTCTGATAAACCGTTACAGTATGAGGGTCTCTCTCATTGTTGATACAGTAAATACAAATTACCTGCCTGATGGTTTCAAATGATTGATGTTTTTAAAACTAATATATGTGAAGAAATACATTAACCTAGCTTTTGAATACAGATTCCAGTTAGCTCTGGTACAAACTAATTGTTCAGTTAATTCCACAAATCCAACATGCACAAAACAACCACACATGGCATCTTTGTTCGTTGAAGCTTTAGTGACAGTGGTGCCCTGGTTTGGCTCCAGAACAGTGGACTCCGTTGAGGTTAAAATACATGACTCTACGCAACCAATACCCCTAGGCAATCCCCCTACACGTGACTGCTCAATATATGTTCCCCCAATTGTAGTACATGAATGGAAGAATGTGTCCATCTGTTTCCAGAATGAAGCAGGATCTCAAACCTCTCCAGATGTGGGACACAGTGACTGTAATACCATAGTGAGGGTAACATTTGCCAGAATTCCCCTCCCACAGAGAGTTTACTTAGTTTGTGGGGACCGAGCGTATGGTTGCGTGCCTTATGACATTTGTTATGGCACCTGTTATCGAGCCTACCTAATTCCTTTAATCCGTAAAGTAGAGGCTAATGAGATTGCAGCGATACTTCCCTCTCTACACAGGAACAGCAGGTCCATTACTAAAGGACAACAGATAGCGAGCCTATTTTTGCCTTGGTACGGCATTTATGTTAGTCAGCAGGAAATCATGGCGTTATCCAAAGTAGTGGAAAATCATCTAAATGTATCTAACACAGCGATGTTAGCTGAACACAAAGAATTGCAGGAAGTTGAAACTGAGTGTTGCTCTTTTCTCTCTGATGCGACGCCTGAAGTTATGGATATGGTTCATGATACTGCTAACGGGATAAAATAATTGCATGAAACTCATGGGTTTACATTTGGGGATTTAAGTGGAACTCTTGGATCCTGGGGAGCGGGGTTGGTTACATTTGTTGTTACTGTTTCAGTGTTTATCTTGGTTGTGCTAATCCTAGTGATTTTTTGATCACTGTCGTTAAATTAGCCATACGCAGGGTTGCCAAGACTGCCCTCCAGGCCCCACAGAGGCTAGTGAGGTATTCAACTGTAGATGACACAATGTTGATGTACGACGCCGAGCTTCCAGACCCATGGGTCTCCATCGCAGTTGCTGCACCATGGGTACCCCCTTTCAGCGATTGATAAATTGATTAAAGTTGACACTCAGAATAAAGAATAGATGTTTTGATTTTTCCTTGAATAAAGAACAGATGTTTTGATTTTTCCTTGAATAAAGAACAGATGTTTTTGATTTTTCCTTCCTCAGGTTGTTACAATAAAATGTCTGATTTTTCCTTTTCAGATTTTGAACAAATGTATTTGAATAAAATGTATGTACTGTTAAGTGCCTTACTCTTGAATAAGCGTACTGAAGTAAACGTAAAGTAATGTTAAAGATTGAGGACACTGTACCTTTACAGATTACAGATTGATCGATTAATCACTGTGAATGTATACCTTAACTGGGAATCTTAACTGGATCTCTTATGATTCTGATTGTATACCTCAATTGGATTTCTTATAATCCTAAATTCTAATTGTGTTTTAATAAGTAATTGCCTTGAAGTAAATCTTTAAGATGTAAACTGATTTTGAATTTGTGTTTGATGAATGAGATTAACTGAGTGATAAATGATAAAATATCTTGTTTTTGAAACATATATTTTACTATTATATTTGTGTATTGCATGTGTGTTATTATTGTGCTTTTTGACAAAAGAAGTCAAACACTGAAGAGAGATGATTTTTCTATTGTGGTTGTCTGTATCAACCATTGTGATTGACTGTTTCAATCTTATTCTGATTTTGATGTAATTAATGTAATGGGAACCCACACAACTCTGAGGACGTTTTATTTGATTTAAGTAGTGACTGAAATATTCTTAGACTAATGTTAATTGGTTATCAATAAATTGATAAAAGAAAGGATATGTGAAGGAAATATTTTAATGTGATCTGTGCATTAGGAGACTTTTAGTGTTTTCTCCTATGTGTCCTGTTTGTAATTTTAACAGGGCAACGGTCAAGAGGCCCCGCCTTTCCTGTGGGGGAAGTGTGGACCATGCACGATGGCTTTAACAGACCGGTTCTTTGTCTTCAACATGTCTGGTATCGATTAGATGGAAGCGCGGGAATATAGGCCACTCCTTTATTCATGTATAGATCTGCGCTGTGTTTCTTTGTCTCCTCAGAGTTGGCTTGGTCTTTCCATGATGAAAGTTGTGTGAAATACCTTGTAAACGCTCCGGCCGTATGACTCTCAATAAACTTCAGTGGTTGATTAAGCTGATTCCAGTTTCCATTCTTTCATCACATTGCTGAACAGAACTTTTCTTCACAGTATCTTTCAGTAGCTTTCTCAGAGAATTAACGCATACATCTGTCAAATGTTTCAAAACAGCCTTGTTTTACTGAAATAGCCTCAAAATCACAAATGCCATGAAGAGTCAGAATTTTAACGGAATCTAATAAAACAGAGTACTTTCATGGTAGTGGTCGGCTTTTAAAAAAGAAAAGTGTATCTTTCAGTAACTTTTTGAGAGAATTAAAGCATAAATCTGTCAAATGTTTCAAAAACAGCTTTGTTTTACTGACATAGCCTCAAAATCACAAATTGCCATTAAGAGTCAGATGCTTGACGACATCTACTAATACAAAGTACTTCATGCTAGTGGTCAGCTTTTATACACAATAGTGTATACACACAAGTGTAAAGTACTTCATTATCTATTTTTCAGCTTTTGAATACAAAAGTGTAAATGCTTGACGAAATCTACTAAAACAAAGTACTTCATGCTAGTGGTCAGCTTTTATACACAACGGTGTTTCTTTCAGTAACCTTCTCAGAGAATTAAAGCATAAATCTGTCAAATGTTCAAAACAGCCTTGTTTTACTGACATAGCCTCAAAATGACAAACTGCCATTCAGAGTCAGATGCTTGACGAAATCTACTGACACAGAGTACTTTCATGGTAGTGGTCAGCTTTTTAAACACAAGTGTATCTTTAGGTGACTTTCTGAGAGAATTAAGCATAAATCTGTCAAATGTTCAAAACAGCCTTGTTTCACTGAAATAGCCTCAAAATCACAAATGCCATTAAGAGTCAGAATATTAACGGAATCTAATAAAACAGAGTACTTTCATGGTAGTGGTCAGCTTTTAAAAAAATAAAGTGTATATGCTTGACGAAATCTATTAATACAAAGTACTTCATGCTAGTGGGCAGCTTGTATACACAATAGTGTATCTTTCAGTAACTTTCTCAGATAATTTAAGCATAAATCTGTCAAATGTACAAAACAGCCTTGTTTCACTGACATGGCCTCAAAATCACAAACTGCCATTAAGAGTCAGAATCTTAACGAAATCTACGGACACAAAGTTTACTTCATTATCTACTTTTCAGCTTATGAATACAAAAGTGTATATGCTTGACGAAATCTACTAAAACAAAGAACTTCATGCTAGTGGTCATCTTTTTTTCAAAAGAAAAGTGTATCTTTCGGTAACCTTTTGAGAGAATTAAGCATAAATCTGTCAAATGTTCAAAACAGCCTTGTTTCAATCAATCAATCAATCAATGTTTATTTATATAGCCCAATATCACAAATGTTACATTTGTCTCAGTGGTCTTCACAGTGTGTACAGAATATCAGTATGACAATACAACACCCTCTGTCCTTAGACCCTCACATCGTACAAGGAAAAACTTCCAAAGAAAACCCAGTTTAAAGGGAAAAATGGGAGAAACCTCAGGGAGAGCAACAGAGGAGGAATCCCTCTCCCAGGACTGACAGACGTGCAATAGATGCCGTGTGTAAATTGAAAAGATAATACATTTGCAACATAGGTAGTCCAAATGTTTGGAAATGCATGTGTGTATAATAGGAAGATGAATCCACGAGGATATCCATCCAGGACCGATGATCCAGGACCACAGCCACGACTCAAGATCCAGCGCTCGCGATCCAGGACACAAGACCGCAGGATCATCCATGACTCCGGATCCCAGCATATATAGACCCCAAAAAGAAAGACATTTGTGGAAGCTGGGTTAATCGGAACATGAGAGTACACGGGTATAGACAGAGAGAAGGAAGAAGTAAGATGTCCCCCGACAAACTAAGCCTTTATCAGCAAAACAAGGGGCTGAATCTAATCAGCCCTAACTATAAGCTTTATCAAAAAGGAAGGTCTTAAGCGCACTCTTAAAAACGGATAGGGTGTCTGCCGCCCGAACACAAACTGGAAGCTGATTCCACAAATGTGGAGCTTGATAAGAAAAGGCTCTGGCTCCCATTGTACTTTTAGAGACTCTAGGAACAACCAACAACCCTGCATTCTTGGAACGCAATGCCCTAGTAGGACAGTAGGGTATAATGAGTTCTTTAAGGTAAGATGGCGCCTGCCCATTAAGGGCTTTGTAGGCGAGAAGAAGAATTTTAAATTCTATCCTGTGTTCTATAGGGAGCCAGTGTAAGGCAGCCAGAACAGGAGTAATGTGGTCCTTTTTCCTAACTCTGGTTACTACACGAGCCGCAGCATTTTGAATCAGCTGAAGCGACTTGATTGACTTCTTGGTACTCCCTGATAGTAAAGAGCTACAATAATCCAGCCTCGAAGTAACAAATGCATGGACTAGTTTCTCTGCATCGTTTTGAGGCAAGATATGCCTGATTTTTGCAATGTTACGTAGATGGAAGTAGGCGGTCCTTGAAATTGATTTTATGTGGGCGTTAAAGGATAAATCCTGATCAAATATAACACCAAGATTCCTTACAGTCTCACTGGAGGCCAAATTAATGCCATCCATTGTTAGTATATCTTTAGATAATTTGTTTCGTAGATTCTTCGGGCCAAGTACAATAACTTCAGTTTTGGTCGTGTTTAACATCAAAAAGTTTAAGGTCATCCACGTTTTTAAGTCCTTAAGGCAGTCTTGAATTTTATTTAGATGATTAATTTCATCAGGCTTAATTGATAAATATAGTTGAGTATCATCCGCATAACAATGAAAGTTTACAGAATGATTCCTTATAATATTGCCTAACGGAAGCATATATAATGTGAACAAAATAGGTCCGAGCACTGAGCCCTGTGGCACTCCATGGCTAACTTTGGTTTGCGTGGAAGATTCATCGTTGACACGTACAAACTGAGAGCGTTCAGATAGATAGGACCTAAACCAGCCTAAAGCAGTTCCCTGTATGCCAACCAAGTGCTCTAGTCTTTGCAATAGGATATCATGGTCGATAGTATCAAATGCAGCACTGAGATCGAGCAAAACAAGAATAGAGACAAGTCCATTGTCTGAGGCTATTAGAATATCATTTGTGACTTTAACCAGAGCTGTCTCTGTGCTATGATGTGTTCTAAAGCCAGACTGAAAATCTTCAAATAAATCATTATTTTTTAAGTAATCACACAACTGTTTTGCGACCGCTTTCTCAAGAATTTTTGAGAGGAACGGAAGATTAGAAATAGGTCTATAGTTGGCTAAAACCTCTGGATCGAGGTTGTGCTTTTTAAGAAGCGGTTTTATCACTGCTACTTTGAATGATTGTGGAACATAGCCTGATAATAAAGACATATTCATAATATTTAATAAAGAAGTGCTAATTAATGGAAAAACTTCCTTCAACAGCTTCGTTGGAATTGGGTCTAACATGCACGTTGATGGTTTAGAAGAGAGAATCATTGAATGTAATTGTTCAAGGTTAATGGCTGAAAAGCATTCTAGTTTACTATCTCGTGTAATATTAGAACTTACGATTCCGGCAGCTGTTGATAACACTATACTGGTCGAAGGCAAGAGGTCATTAATTTTGTTTCTAAGAGTAACAATTTTATCGTTAAAAAAGCACATCAAATCATTACTACTGAGTGCTATGGGAATAGAAGGCTCAATGGAGCTGTGGCTCTCTGTCAGCCTGGCTACAGTGCTGAAAAGAAATCTTGCATTATTCTTATTCTCATCTATTAATGAAGAGTAGTATGCTGCTCTCGCTTTACGCAGTGCTTTCTTATATTCATTGAGAGTAATATGCCAAATTAAACGAGATTCTTCAAGTTTGGTGGAACGCTATATCCTTTCAAGTTGTCTAGACTTTTGCTTTATTTTGCGGGTTTCGGCATTATGCCATGGAGCTAATCTATGTTGCTTTATTTTCTTCTTTTTCAAAGGAGCAACAGAGTCTAATTTTATTCGCAGCGCATCTATAGCACTATCAACAACATGATCAATTTGGGGTGGTGTACATTTTGTATAAGTTTCCTCCCTTACATGCAGACATGCTATTGAGTTAAGTATTGGTGGAATCTCTTCCTTAAATGTGGCTATAGCACTAACGGATAGGTTTCTGCTGCAAGAGCTTTTGACTAATGCTTTGTAGTCTAGTAACAGTCCTTCAAAAGTTACTAAGAAATGGTCGGATAAAGCAGGATTATGCGGTTCGACTAATAGTTGCTCAATTTCAATACCATAAGTCAGAACAAGGTCGAGAGTGTGATTATAACAGTGGGTTGGTTTATTTACACTCTGACAGAAACCAACAGAATCTAATATAGAGTTAAATGCAACAGTAAGGCTATTTTTATCATCGTCAACATGAATATTAAAGTCACCTACGATAATTACTTTGTCTGTTTTAAGAACCAAAGTTGATAAAAACTCAGAGAATTCTGATAAGAATTCTGAATAAGGACCTGGTGCACGATACACTGTAACAAATAAGATTGGCTGCAAAGTTTTCCAGGTTGGATGCGTAAGACTAAAAACGAGGCTTTCAAAAGAGGTATAATTACATTTTGGTTTAGTATTGATAAGTAAACTTGAGTCAAAGATTGCTGCAACTCCACCTCCTCGGCCCGTGCCTCGAGCAATATGAGTGTTGACATGGCTGGGTGGAGTGGCCTCATTTATGCTGACATATTCTTCATGTCTCAACCAAGTTTCAGTGAGACAGCATATATCAATATTATAATCTGATATTAAATCATTTACCAATATTGCTTTAGATGCTAGAGATCTTATGTTTAAGAGACCACATTTAATCTTCCTGTTTTGTTGCACTGTAGTAGTTGTTACATTTACTTGTATTAGGTTATTATGTATGACACCTCTATTAGGTTTTACCTTAAATTGTCCTTGGGCAGACACACACACCGCTAATATTGGGTATTTTATTGGGTTCGGGATTCCTATGGGTGACTGCCTAGGAGAGAGCGCAGAGAAGCGTGTAAGACTGCGACTCTGCCTCCTGGTCTCAACTCCAGTTTGTCATGGATTACGTCCACAAAGCCCTGAAATGTTTGCCGAAATGTTTCACTGAAATAGCGTCAAAATCACAAACTGGCTGTCAGGATTCACATGTTTTGTCACGTTTGTAGTTGTGTATGTCTGGTTATGGGTATTTTCCTCCTTGTATATTGTCTGGTCTTTTTCCCTGTGTTTTTCCTCCCGTCGTTAGTTTCCCTGGTGTGTCTAGTTGTCTGATTGTTTTCACCTGTTACTCCTTGTGTGTCTCCTGTGCTCATCAGTGTTGGCCCCGCCCCTGATTGTTCCCACCTGTGTCTAATTACCCTGTGTTTAAATCCCCCTGTCTCCCAGTGTTCATTGTCGGTTCGTCTTGTGTCATGACTAGTTCGTCGGTGAGTGTTCTGTTTTGTCTTTGTTTATATCCTTAGCCCTAGCCTTGAAATAAAGGAGTTTGTTCAGTTTATATCTGCATTTGGGTCCTGCTTCCAACATACACCGTAACATTACGAAACAACCAAAGATGGACCAAGCGGATTCAGCTTTTTTGATGCCACAGGCGGCTGCTAAGAGAAGGAGGCGCAAAGCCAAGCCAGCAGCCATGCCTCCATGCTCCAGTACCGGCCCACGCAGCTTTGCGTCCATACTGGATTACCTGGCTTACACAGCCAGGGTCCAGGCTTCCGCTCCGGACCTTACAGCCAGGTTTCCGGCTCCAGCTGCCACAGCCCCATCTCAAGTTTCCTCTTGAGTCCCCTCTGGAGTCCCCTCTGGAGTCCCCTCTGGAGTCCCCTCTCCAGTCCCCTCTCCAGTCCCCTCCTTTCGTCCCTCCTCTCGTCCCTCCTCTCGTCCCTCCTCTAGGTCCCCTCGCGAGTCCCCTCGCGAGTTCCCTTCTCTAGTCCCATCTCTAGTCCCTCCTCTAGTCACCTCTCGAGTCCCCTCTCCAGTTCCCTCTCCAGTTCCCTCCTCTCGTCCCTCCTCTCGTCCCTCCTTTAGTTCCTCCTCTCGTCCCTCTTCTGGTCCCTCCTCTAGTTCCCCTCGCGAGTCCCCTCTCGAGTTCCCTTCTCTAGTTACTCCTCTAGTCCCCTCTCTAGTTCTCCTCTCGAGTCCCCTCTCGGTTCCCCTCTCGAGTCCCCTCTCGAGTTCCCCCTTGGTTCCCCTCTCGAGTCTCCTCTCGAGTCTCCTCTCGGGTCCCTACTCCGGGTCCTGTCCCGTTGGGGGCTCCGTCGACTACTCTCCTGCCCGGGGTCCTGCCAATCGTATGTCTGTCCCGTTGGAGGCCCCGCCGACTACTCTCCTGCCCGGGGTCCTGCCAACCCTTTGTCCTGTCCCGTTGGAGGTCCCGCCATCTACTCTCCTGCCGGGGGTCCTGCCAACCCTAGGTCCGGTCTCGTTGGAGGTCCCACCGTCCACTCCCCTGCCGGGGGTCCTGCCAACCCTATATCCCGTGCCGTTGGAGGTTCTACCGGGGGCCCTGCCAGCCCCATGTCCATCACCTGTCTCGTCGGAGTTCCTGCCAACTCCTGGTCCACTTCCGTGGGGGATCCTGCCGAAGCCTGTCCGACCGGCTCCGGTTTCTGTCCGGCCGACACCGGGTCCTGCCCGGTCTCCGGAGCTGTCCCATCAGCGCTTTCCTGCCCGGCCTCTGGAGCAGTTTGTCGGTGAGTGTTCTGTTTTGTCTTTGTTTATATCCCTAGCCTTGAAATAAAGGAGTTTTTTCAGTTTATATCTGCATTTGGGTCCTGCTTCCAACATACAACGTAACACTGGCTGAAACTGTACAGTGAATTGGAGATATTACAGCACAGAGGTTTCTACTACGACACAGATAGTATAATCTATGTGACAAGACGGGGGGGGGAGACCACATGCATCCTTTTTTGATTTGACCACTTTAAACCTTTAGGAACAGTCCACCATAACAACTTCTTATGACAGTGGAGGGAGACCAAAATATGTTAAAAAAAATTGTCCTTGTCGGCTGAGTCATCGTGCTCGTCCTCCTCCTCCGACGCGTAAGCCAACAAAGGCATTTGGTAGGAAGGGGAAGGGGCCGCTTCTCCCTCAAAAAATGGGTTATTAAAACAAAGTTCCTCAAAAAATGGGATATTGAAACAAAGTTCCTCAAAAAATGGGATATTGAAACAAAGTTCCTCAAAAAATGGGATATTAAAAAAAACTCTGCACCGGCTATATCAACCTGTTTCAGCGGAGAGTGGAGTCCTCTGTGCCGTCCTGGCTTGCCGTGTCTTTGTCCCCCCGATCCACTGACGGCGGCTTCTGGGCTGCCTGCTAGAGAGATGTCTTCCGGATCCTCCTCCTCCGGCCCACTGATGGCGGCTTCCGGGTCGATGCTGGAGAGATGTCTTCCCGATCCTCCTTCCCCGTCCCGCTGATGACGCCTCCCGGGTCGACTGCTGGAGAGATGTCCTCCCGATCCTCCTCCTCCGGTCCACTGATGGGTGCTTCCGAGTCAACCTCCTCTGCAAGGTCCTAGCAGGTGGTTTCCCTGCCGCACACTGGCACCAGCTGTCCCCCTTTCCTCCTAGGCGGACGGCATGAGAGATCCGCTGGGTCACTCGGTCGGGGCCGGAGAGCCTGGGGTTGAGCCACTTTGGCCTGATGACCTTCAGCCAGACGAACTCCGCTGTGTCGGCTTCCTGCTCCTCAGGTCCCACTTTTGGCGTCAGCAACCTGTGTGGAGAAATCTGATGCCTATCCCTTAAGCCTACGCTCAGGGCTCCTGGGCCCTCAGCTGTTGGACCCACCACTGCGTAGGCCACTTGGAGCCTGTTGGTGGGGTGTCTTAAAACAACAGCCGTCTGTGAACAGGTTTTCTAAATTAATTGTAGACCTATCTGCCAGTGCAGCTTCAGAATCTTAATAATTGGACTGTGCCAACAAAACAAAACCCCAACATCTTTAGGTGAACTAAATAACATATTTCAATAGCTCTGAATTTCTGACAAGCATCTGTGTTATTCATAAATGAAATCCTTGATATCCTATTTAAAATCTAAATATAATATGAACTGCTAATGTTTCTGGTAAAGAAACACACTAATGCTATGGATTCAAAATCATGGTACTGACAAAGTGAATGATTTCCTGGTGATACTGATTTTACCTGTCAGTGCTTAGATATTATCAAGCTGAAAAAATGAAGACAGAATTCCAACAAACTGTCATCAAATGAATGAATTTAGATGAAATGTATATCCCCATAATGACCTAAACAATAACGTCTATGGCTTTTACTTATTTACATGATGTTGTCTAAATTAAATTGTCTCATTACATTACTATGTTTTAGCTTTAACTGTAATATGTTCTTTCTACATTTCAAACCTCAGTTACTTTAATACCTGTTTAAATATTACAAAATGGTTTCATTATCACAGGGCAACTTCTCTGGTATTCTGGAATGACATCTCTCACAGTAGCCCCTTGGCCACTGATTCTGCATCTGTGTTACCTGTTATCACTCAATCAATATTAGAAACATGTCAACATCCATCAAACAGTATCTTATCCCCAGATATGGAGCAGGTCAATCCAGAAACTGTCAATCAATGCCATTAGTCACTGTCACTGTCACTCTGACCATTGATTCAATGGTCAGATTGAAAAATGTAGATTGTGAAGTTTACACTCCCCCTTTTTACACATGAACTCATGTGTAACAAAATCCTGTATGGGACGAAAACCTTCAGGTAATGATCGATTATAAGAAAATACCAAACATCATTCACAAATGTACATCCATCATTTCCCACAGAGCCACAGAATAATGTGTTCGTCCAAAAACATGCTTGATTAGTCATTGTTTTAAATCATGCAGTTGCAATGATCACATGCAGACATACACTCACATTCACACTCATCTTGGTCAGGTTCACCCCAGAGTCAGTCATTGACAGTGCCTTCTCAAGTTACACTGTCGGTCAGGGTCAAAGGTCAGTTGGTATCAGTCTTTTTGGCCATGTGTCGTGCTCTGCAGAGACTTTGATATTTCAGCATAGGCCAGTATCCGTTGTCTACAAAAATCAGTCATATATGGAGAGCCATCATTTATTAATTCACGATTACAACTATAATTTTGCAGATATCTCTAACTTTTCATTGGGACAGCTGTTCCCCACATACCCTGAAAAGTGTAAGCTAAAAAATGTCACTTCCTTATAGTACTACGACTGCAGTTTATTAACACCTAATCTATATTAAAATGTCTAATAGATCTATTTCAGAAACTTGTGCATATAATTATTATCTTGAGTCAAAACATTATTAGGATCTGTAAAGCTCTGCTATGCATTTCATAACTCATTATATTAATTTATCTTCAATTCTGGTCCACTTAAAGAACAATGTTAACCTATTTAACAGTGAGTGGAACCTTGGGTGTAACAATCACTCCTTCCTTTATAAAGGATTTAAAAACATAAGTCATTTCGTATGTCCATCTGAAAGCCCTCCTATGGTAATAACTATGGCACAATGGTGAAATCAATACTTTATAGATTGGAATTATATTTGGCTTGGCACCAGCTCTCCCTCTAACCTTATCCATACAAATACAGATTTGTCCTATAGAGTGGTTCCTAAAATTATCCTTTTATTGGTGATAAATATTGTAACAAATGAGATCAGTACTTTATTCACAGGTGAATAAAAATGTCCATCCATCCATCCATCTTCTCCCGCTTATCCGTGGTCGGGTCGCGGGGGTAGCAGTTCCAGCAGAGAGCCCCAAACTTTCTTTTCCCTGGCAACATCAACCAGCTCTGACTGGGGGATCCCAAGGCGCTCCCAGGCTAGCGAAGAGATATAATCCCTCCACCTGGTCCTAGGTCTACCCCTTGGTCTCTTCCCAGCTGGACGTGCCCGAACCACCTCAACTGGCTTCTTTCGACGCGAAGGAGGAGCGGCTCAACTCCGAGTCCCTCCCTGATGACCGAACTTCTCACCTTATCTCTAAGGGAGACACCAGCCACCCGGCGGAGGAAACCCATCTCGGCCGCTTGTATCCGCGATCTCGTTCTTTCGGTCATGACCCATCCTTCATGACCATAGGTGAGGGTAGGAACGAAAATGGCCCGGTAGACAGAGAGCTTTGCCTTCCGGCTCAGCTCCCTTTTCGTCACAACGGTGCGGTAAAGCGACTGCAATACCGCTCCCGCTGCTCCGATTCTCCGGCCCATCTCACGCTCCATTGATCCCTCACTCGAGAACAAGACCCCGAGATACTTGAACTCCTTCACTTGGGGTAAGGACTCATTCCCTACTTGGAGTGGACAATCCATCGGTTTACTGCTGAGAACCATGGCCTCAGATTTGGAGGTGCTGATCCTCATCCCAGCCGCTTCACACTCGGTTGCGAACCGATCCAGTGAGTGCTGAAGGTCGCAGACCGATGAAGCCATCACAACCGCATCATACGCCGGTCATACGCCTTCTCCAAGTCTACAAAACACATGTAGACCGGATAAGCGTACTCCCAGGCCCCCTCCAGGATCCTTGCGAGAGTAAAAAGCTGATCCGTCGTTCCACGACCAGGAGGGAATCCGCATTGTTCCTCCTCAATCTGAGGTTCGACAATCGGCCTGACCCTCCTTTCGAGTACCTTGGAGTAAACTTTCCCGGGGAGGCTGAGTAGTGTGATGCCTCTGTAATTGGCACACACCCTCTGATCCCTCTTTTTGAAAAGGGGGACCACCACCCCGGTCTGCCACTCCTTCAGTACCGTTTCCGACTTCCACGCAACGTTGATGAGACGTGTCAACCATGACAGTCCCTCAACACCCAGAGCCTTCAGCATTTCCGGGCGGATCTCATCCACCCCCGGGGCTTTGCCACTGTGGAGTTGTTTGACGACCCCAGTGACCTCCCCCCGGGAGATTGGCGTTGATCCCCCGTCATACTCCAGCTCTGCCTCTAACATAGAGGGCGGAGTTGTCGGGTTCAGGAGTTCCTCAAAGTGTTCCTTCCAACGCCCTAACACTCCATCAGTTGAGGTCAACAACGTCCCATCCTTACTGTACACAGCTTGGATGGTTCCCTGCTTCCCTCTCCTGAGGTGTCGGACAGTTTTCCAGAACAACTTTGGTGCCGCCCGAAAGTCCTTCTCCATGTCTTCTCCCACACCCGCTGCTTTGCCTCGGCCACGGATGAGGCTGCTGCCCTTCGGGCCTGTCGGTACCTTGCAACTGCCTCGGGAGTCCCCCGGGATAACAAATCCCTGAAGGCCTCCTTCTTCAGTCGGACGGCTTCCCTGACCACCGGTGTCCACCAGGAGGTTCGAGGGTTACCGCCCCTTGAGGCACCTAGGACCTTGAGACCACAGCTCCCCGCCGCGGCTTCGGCAATAGAGGCTTTGAACACCGACCACTCTGGTTCAATGTCCCCAATAAAAATGTCTTGAAGAATAATTTGTTAACATGATGAAAAGATTGAAGCATATGGTTCTACTCTGGCATGTCTCCCCCTTTATCCCTCAGTGTGTTTTAGGATGATTTTTCCACATGTATTATGCACATAATAAAAACTTCAACAAATATATTGATCCTGGCTTAACCAGCGACCTTCACTCTGTTGTTCATAAGCTCGGTTTCAGAAAACTTGTCAGTAGTTTAACAACTATTTTAATTTTAGTAATGTCTATAGACCAATTGGTTGATATGAGAAATAATTTGAAGCAGTTTAATAAAGAATGTTAAACTGAAATTGAACTTCAACTTATATCAATTATCTGAATCCAGTGGCCAGTTGAATAGATAATCAACAGTTTCCATTTTGCAGCAACAGTGCAAACGTTTTCAACAACAATTAGTATTATGTCTGAGTCTAGTTCTGTCTTATTTGTTTCGGAATGTGTTCAATACATTACGTTTGTATTCATTATTACCATACAATACATACATTTAAGAATAAATTAAACCAATAATACAACATTGACCTAAAAAAACAGATTTTGCAACTCTGATCTCCTCAGGCAGGTCTATGAGGGTCTCGGGCGCAGGACGGGGCATAGGGTTTATACAAGGTCACAAACATATCTTAACATACCAACAATACCATTTAAGAATGGATTCTTAAAGCAATATAATCTTATTTTCTTCTTACACCTAGCGCTCACCCTGAACAGTGGGCTTATTTTTTACATTTTCCCCTGCACACTCAGAGGCAGGACATAAAAACACTCTTTTGCTATTTATTTTCATTTTGCAGCACATTTATACTACCAGAATGTTGCTTTATTTTTCTCAAGTCATTTACTTGTGGTGAGATAACTAAAGTTGAGGTCATTTTACCCTGTCTGGACTGATTCATTATTAGTTGTTACAAAACATACACAAGACGGCGGGTAGACAAACCAATATAGACCCCCCATACAAACAATCAGACAAACAAACATGAACTCGTAATAAACACCAGCAAAGCTCATCCAGCTCAATTTAGTCCGAATTAAGAGGTTTCAGAGGGGGTGGGGAATTATAGATGGGGCGCCTTGACTCACGCGTCCACCCTTGTATACAAGGCCTAGATCGGTGCCTGAAAGCCATCCAAGAGCGATAACTAGCTTATCCTCTTGCGACACCACTACTCTATTCTAGTGGCGCTGTGCCCCCCCGATCAGGAGTGCACAGACTTTTTCCTCTACCCTTTCTCTCCAATAACAGCCCAGTTGACTGTAGTCCTACTCGACCAGCCTATACACTTGCTATCGAGTTCATCAAAACGATGAAACACAGTTTTGTTCTACACTTGCTTGCCACTGCCCACCCGTGATCAATTAGCCTATCACTTTATGTATGCACCCCGGACCGCCACCAGCTCTTCCAGCAATAATGTAGGGAACGCTTCCAAGCAATGTAGAGAATGTTCCTCCAGCAGAGTAGAGAGCTGTGGCGCATCGGGTGATGCACGCACCTCGCGCTGCCCCGGCCTTGCCAGCAATGTAGAAGACGTCACAAACAACGAATGCTTTTAGACCATCTTGTTTTTAATAGAGACGGCGGTGGTGTGAGTTAAAGCTATAGACAAAAAGCTGTGACTTTCTCCCTCTCAGCTGCCCCACAAACACGGGGAGGTTTTACACACACACCCGAGCTTGCAGCTGGAGCCGTGTTGACAGAGGTGATAGCAGTAATATCTCCGGCTGCTTATTTTCAACTGCTGTGTTGGCCGCTGAAACCCCCAGAATTCGGCGATTCGTTCAATACAAATCTTTACATTGCTTTCATTCAGAAGCTCCACTTTACTGATACCTTTCTTTAAGGTCTCTCGAAACATGACCAGTGCATGCCTGTATGGCACTTCTGTCCCGAGCAGCACACACAGAGGAAATCAGCCAGGACTGAGTCCCCAGACACTGATTCCCTGGGTTTATTATCCCCAAATGTTCATTAACCAAAAACGAAACACAGCCGCTCAGTTTCAAAGGTAATTTTAGGATACCGTTAATCACAGATTCTGGTAAGGCAATGTCCAAATGTAGATTTTAAATTACACTTACCAGTTCTGAAGATTTGTTGGAATCCTGCCGACAACGCCAATTTGTAAGGGAAACTTCTGTGTAGCAGCAAAGCAGTGGGAGTCACCGACTCAGGAAAGAGACACGGGAAGAGCAGGAGCTTTGATGTCAAACACTGATGGTTTATTTGGAGCTTTGGCCGGAGAATTTGTAACAGCCTAGTGAGGCCTGTTAACATCACATTTATATTAAAAGATTCGGATTCCCGGCCACACCAATACAGTGAGAAGGACAGCACAATAGGTGTAAAATGGTTTATTTATACAAAGTTACTTTAAAAACACTCCTTTGAAAAATAACGTATGGTTAAAATAATGTTCAATAAATATAAACCAGTTACTTAAGAATTACAGTTCTAGCAGGGGTTGATAAAATCCTGAAAGTCCTGTCCGCTTGGAAGTAAACTCAACTCCGTGTTTTTGCCAGGCAGAAGTGCAAGGTTCAAGTCCCTTCCAGGAAATCCAGTGCCAGGATTTCCACGTTGCCGGCCCGCCGCACTTTGTCCGTCAGCCTCTGGTCGTGGAGCCCTCGGTAAACAACAAAAGGAGACTCAGGAGAGGGGACAATAATGTAACTTTCGTGACGTAAAACTAGACGCCCAAAAGCAGGAGAAATAGCCACTTCCCTTTATCTGGAGTTTGTTTGAGCGTTTAATCCGATGGTTAGAGGAGGGTCTGGTCCAGCCGACAGGAAGAGGAACTGCAGGGGTCCGTTCTTTGCGAGGAGCAGGAAGGATCCGGTCCGGTCCGATTATTCAAAATGTCAGAGTTCCTTATTTTGAGACTGAAACGTGCACTACTGTTCAAATATAAATAACAACAAACCTGGAATTATGCATTTGGGACTTTTTTTTTCTTTTTCTTGTTGTACCGAACCGTGACCCCCAAACCGAGGAACGAACCGAACCGTGACTTCTGTGAACCGTTACACCCCTAGACGGTATAGATCTTAACCAACAGTGTTTTGGTGAGTTAAAAAGTGATTCAATGCTAGCTCCACTGTTAGCCTTTGATTTTATAAACGAACCATATTTTATGAGTGAAATATGTGCCTATGCAAAGTAGAAGGAACAGCTATCAAAACAAATGCAGTGCTATTAAAACTACAATATGTGAGAACTAGTTCCCACAAGGGTCTAGAAATTGATGATGAGATAAAGAGAATGCTGAAGACCTGGATTTGATGAGGCAAGGCAAGTTTATTTATATAGCACTTTTCAACACAAGACAATTCAAAGTGCTTTAAAAATGAAAGACATTAAGAAAATGGCATTTAAAACCAGTCATTAAAAAGAAAAGATAATAAAATAAACATTAAAAGAAAAAGTACATGGATAAAAGTTACAGTGCAGTTTAAGATGTGAGTAGTTCAATTAAAAGCAGCGACAAAAAGAAAAGTCTTCAGCCTGGATTTAAAAGTAGTCAGAGTTGCAGCGGACCTGCAGGTTTCTGGGAGTTTGTTCCAGATATTTGGAGCATAATAACTGAACGCTGCTTTACCATGTTTAGTTCTGACTCTGGTGACAGAAAGCTGACCAGTCCCTGAAGACCTGAGAGATCTGGATGGTTCATAATTTAGCAGGAGGTCAGAAATGTGTTTTGGGCCTAAACCATTCAGTGCTTTAGGCCCAAAAACCAGCAGCAGTATTTTGAAATCTATTCTTTGACACACAGGAAGCCAGTGTGAAGACTTCAGAACAGGAGTGATGTGATCCACTTTCTTAGTATTAGTGAGGACTCGAGCAGCGGCGTTCTGAATCAGCTGCAGCTTTCTTATAGATTTTTTAGTGAGACCTGTAAAGACACCATTACAGTAGTCCAATCTACTGAAGATAAAAGCATGGACAAGTGTTTCCAAATCCTGCTGTGACATTAGTCTTTTAATCCTAGATATATTCTTTAGGTGATAATAATAATTCCTTACATTTATTATAGCGCTTTTCCAGATGCTCAAAGCGCTTCACAAATACACATTACACATATGCATGCAATGGTCATGTACTGTGGACAATACCCACAGGAGCAAGTGCAGGTGAAGTGTCTTGACCAAGGGACACACCGGCTTTACAGACGCAGCAGCGGCGGGTTTCACCCCTTGATCTGATGATCATTGCACTGCGCCACACCGTCCATCTTCACTCCTCGAAGTCATCGAGGTGCTTTTACAAGTACACATTAGTATCATACATGTACTGTGGACAATACCCACAGGAGCAAATCCGGGTGAAGTGTCTTGCCCAAGGACAGTAGCCTGATTTAGTAACTGTTTTAATGTGATTGTTGAAACTCAGGTCAGAGTCCATGACTACACCTAGATTTCTGGCTTTATCTGTTGTTTTGAACATTGCAGACTGAAACTTAGCGCTAACTGTTATACGTTCTGCCTTGGCTCCAAAGACCATTACCTCAGTTTTGTCTTTGTTTAATTGTTCAATGTACTTACTCAGTGTTTTAACTGGAGCATAGTCTCCTGGTGAAATGGTTATGTAAATGTGTGTGTCATCTGCATACAGTAGCTATGGTAACTTGTTTTGTTGTTCTTCATTATCTGAGCCAGTGGTAGCATGTAGATGTTAAAGAGAAGAGGCCCCAGGATGGAGCCTTGAGGTACCCCATATGTCATAGTTGTCAACTCAGATGTGTATTTACCTATAGAAACAAAGTTGTTTCTGTCCATTAAGTAGGATTCAAACCAATTTAGAACTGTTGCCGAAAGTCCCACCCCGTTTTCCAGTCGGTCTAGTAATATGTTGTGGTCAACAGTGTCAAACGCAGCACTGAGATCTAATAAAACTAACACAGAAGTTCTGCCACTGTCTGTGTTTAAGTGGATGTCATCGAAGACCTTTACAAGAGCAGTATAGGTGCTGTGGTTTGGACGAAAGCCTGACTGGAACACATACAAACAGTTATTTAAATGCAATAAGTTAACCAACTGTTGAAAAACTACTTTTTCAATGATTTTACCTAGAAATGGCAGGTTTGATATGGGCCTTTAATTGTTCATTACTGAAGCATCTAGGGGTGAGCAGAGGACTTCTGATAAAAACTACCTCGTCCTGGTTATTATGGAGAGAGATAGATGGGGGTGCAGCAATTGTGCATGCAAGAAGAAGAAAACGGATTCAAAGTTTCCACACAATAGGAAAATAATTGTCTAGTGGCTAGTTCCAAGATTTCAGATTTACACGTGAAAAATGCATTATGTTTAAACCAAGTTTAATTCTGTATCCAGGAAATACAGCTCTAAATGACACGTTCTAAACAGCAGCTGTCCACCCCCCATTTGCAGACAGTTAATGTGTTGAAGCCATATTTCACCGGTCTGTAGCCCTGCCTGCATTAACATACACCAGCATGTGAGAAATGTGTGAAATAATGTGAAAGAAAATGTAAAGACAATACCCCGCCTAATGTAATTGCTGTGCCTTAATTGATTAATCTACATTGTCATGTCCACGCAGGGAGACTGGTGACGGAGCCGCATGACAGATCCCTTTAATAAAGTTGCTCTTCACGTGTCAGGATATATGATCATAATTGCATGCCTGGGAATCATTTTCAAATCAGTATCTCCTGTGTAAGACAGGAGAGTGTAGAGAGCTGCAGTGTGAGGAGAAATGACTGTATCACACATCTAAGCTCTAATCAATTAAACTCCAAATTAGACATGATAGAGCCCTAATTACAATGATCAGAAATAGAGATAATCAAATAGTTACTATTATCCATGCCAAGCTTCAGATAAATATACAGAAACCATCTTAGATTTTCAAATGTAACGAAAAATAGTCCTTGGGTGCTTTAGCATCAGTGTCAATGGATGGCACACCTTATGGCATAAGGAACCTATGTGTGGAGATAATGATAGTGCTGAGGGAGGGGATGATGAATATCTGCCCAAGGCCTAATGGGGGCTTTATTCAGATGAGGGCCAGGGAACCGGACGGCCACCTTGTGCCTTCACCCCCCCCCTCCGGAAGGTATAATTCCCTGAATCCATACGACCCCCCTTGCACTCCACTTCAACACATAGCAACTTCCTCCGCAACTTGACAGGCTGGAGGGATGACCCTGAGAATCACATTATGTATATTTCTTTAGCGGTCGCTGCACATTTGCATGTAGAAGACAGTTAAAATAAGGCCATAAATCAGCGGGCAAACATATAAATGGATTTGCGGTGAGATTGAAACGCCCGGCAAGTCTCCTGAGCAAATGTTTCAAGCCTGGTTGTCGCCGGGTTCGGAGATATCAGCTGTCATTAACTAGCTCAGGCCTCTCTGACCACTCGGCTTGTATATTTGCTTCATTACACGACTGGGGGGATGACTGCACGACTGGCTGCTCCCAATAAATCTACCTGCACATTGTGATACGTGCTTTGTTATCAGGGGAGAAGCACTTAAAGTCCAAGCTTTATCTTATTTCTTCAAAAGGTTGTTTGTCTAATGCAAAGGAAGCAATATTGGTGCCTAAAACAATGTGCTTGTCAAACGTGGATATCTATGAAGACTCACGCCTGGTGGTATATAACGTAGAGATGTAATGGGCGGTTTAATGTATGTTTTTTCATCATCAAGAAGTAACAGCAGAAACGTACATTTATATACTCAATCCGTAAACATGTGCTGATGACTGCAGCAAACTTTACATGAGGACTTTAGGGCAAATCCACATCAAGGTGAGTACATTTCATGACTTCCTGTGGACTATACCATAACACCATAGTGAGGCTGGCCACGGCATTGTCTCATTAATAAAGGGATATACGCTAAAAAAATGGCGTACGCCACTTTCTACGCAATGTTTGCGATTTATAAAATACTAACTTGACGGGAAAATGTGCGGTCCTCCACGCAAACTCTGACACTGATGCACAAAAACGGGAGAGACGAGAAACTGCGACACTGTTGGCAGAAGGAAGAATGGAGAGAAATATGTGGAAATAATACCATCAATAAAACGTGACCTCATTTATCATATGAAGAATTCATTTTCAAACATTGATTAAAGCCAATCTTAAAATGATTCAACAAACGCCTGTTTGAGACTCCTCAGTGCACACAAAAACATAACTTGGAGAAATAAATAAATACGGATATGTTATTTAAAACCACCTCGAATATGTTGTGTTAATGTTATGAATTGTTTTCTCATAAATGATGCGGTAAGCAGGAGGACAGAATTACGTCTAAACTTACGCCGTTTTGCATTTATATAGGTTGTAGATACGAGCATGGTTTTATATACTATCACGTTTAATCGTGTTTTATGCCGTTTGCCAAGACTTGATAAGTCGCTCGTAAAACACAGGAGGTATGGAAGCTAAGAACACCATGTGGTCAATTGTACAGCTAATATAACACAACACATTAGTTGTATTTCCTCTAACTGGTGGATATAGAGTTGCTGTGTTGAGACGCACAGGCTGCAGTGGAGACGCTGCGCACAGCTGATCGACAGCTGGGACACAAACCACCAAATACAAAAACATAATTCAGATCCAGTCATCATGACTCCACTCCGGTGGGATTCCCTGATCACTTCTTACAGTTTCTCATCAAGGGGGGTCTCCTGTCCCCGGTACAAACACACTGCCTGAGGAAGGCTGTGTATTCTTTTTGTCATGAACCTTTTTTGGACCACTGATTTATTTATGTTGGTGACGATCCGACCTCCATGCTGCTACTCTGGTTCAAACTGCATCCACCAAACAATATGATTTATCTCCACCTCCCCAAAATAACCAGAATCTGACACGGTGTGAGACGTCTTTTTTAGCTGTTCTGTCGTCATTTCCTGCGATCTTCTTCATAAAGTCAGTCAGAATGAATGAATGGGCGTTTTCTTTGACTATTTTAAGGCAAATATGGGTGTTACGTGAACCCCGCAAAAGCTGCACCGCATTTCGAGTCGATTGTGATTTATAAAGGGAAACCGGCGTAGGAAGTGCGGTACGCAATGTTTTGTGAATCGGAAAATGTCGGAACATTTCTGTACCTATTTTTTTGCTTTGTACGACGGAAGCAACCTTCCCACGTGAATCCTACGCACGGCGTTATAAATGAGGCCCCAGCACAGTGAATATGAATTGTTACCATCAAATCGGAGGTACAGTGTCACACGATTGAATAAGGTCAGACTGAAGACCTGAGTTAAGTTGTTTAGTTAAATCCCAGGTCAAATGTACTGAACGTTAGAGGGTCGTGAGCATGTTCTCTCTTCATGTGATGTCATGTTAAATGTCTGTTTCCTTGTATCACTTCGTAATAGTTATCCGTGTTTGATGTTGTAAATGGAGCTGCTATGATGCAAGAAAACTGTCAGACTTGATCTGACAACAAAGAATGATTGTATCGTACCAGAAAGTCTGTACGGACGTTGCTCAGAAGATGACCTCTTTGGATCCTGTCTCTAATCTTTTATTTCATACTAAAGTTTGTGGAGTTTCATGTCCAGAAACGTTTACATTTTCTTTAAACTTAACATAACAAACAAAGGAATCTCTTTCAGAGATGCTCCTGCTTCCAGGGAAGGAGTCTCCCATCAGGTACCTCTCCATCATCATTGAGAACCCCATTACCCTGTGACCCACGTCAGTGTTGGATGTTGAAAAAGTGGTGGCAGTTTTGGCGTTATATATTTAAAATATATATTTAAAATAGTTATATATTTATTATTAGAAATTATTCCCTGTGGTTTTGAAATAACAATCAAGTATCCTTGGGGTGTCATTTTGTCCATATATAGACATGTAGTTGATATGTTAAGGCTTCGCGTCCTATTGAAGAATAATAATGTTTGATATGAATGTGTTGCAGCAGACCTCCATTGACACACAAGACAAAACAAACACACAAAATCAAACTGCCCTGAATATTGATACACACACAGTATGAGCTACTGTCTCAGCAGCTGTAGAGTGAAACCCAAGTTGGTCGAACTCTTGTTGGAGCATTAGCAGGGATTGTTGTTCTCCCATCACACAGATGCCTCTTTGTCAACATGCAGCCGTCCAACATGTCACAGCGGTCCAGCACAGACTACTCCAGTCACCGCAGAGCATCAGCCAGCCGGGCCCAGATGTTCTCCAGCAGCTGACTGAGGGAAAGCATGGCATGTCCAGTCAGAGAGGCAGCATCCTCCATGTTGGCCAACACCTGCCTGTACAGCTGCTGCGCCTCAGATTCCACCTCACTGCATCCACACAGCTACACAAACGGCAGAAGCATCTTTATAAAAGTTGTTGGAAGCCAACCTCCACCAGTGACATTGTCAGCGCCACATATGGCTCTGCAGGAGACAGTAGAAGGTGTAGCCTGTGCAGGGCTGCCCCTGGCCAACTTGTGGCCCCACGCAAAGTGATATGATGAGGCCCTCTTTGTCGCGAGCGTCGTCGATGGGGGTGCTAGTGGAGCACTTACGAAACTGTGGCGCACTTACACTGTAGGTGCGCCGCATTTGCGCTTCAGATGAGGCTCCCTCCGCAAAATGAAGAACCCTCGACGAGGTGAGGCCCCACGCGGTCTGCGTGATCAGCCTGTCGGGAGGGGCGGCCCTAAGCCTGTGGTTCTGATACAGCCTTATAAGTGTGGAGGTGGCTGCTTAACACATGGATAGATGTGGTGCACTTGGTGAGGACTCGTTTCACTTTCGGGGGTTTCTAAATATGGTCAAGTATATAACACTGGAAAAACGAACTTCATTTCATTTAGTTTCAAACCTTTATTTAACCAGATTGGTCCCATTGAGATCATAGATCTCTTTTTCAAGGGAGACCTGCAACTTAAATAACCAAAGGAAAGAAAGGAGAGTTAAAAGAAATGTGGCATGAATTGTGTTGAAAGCCAAAGTAAATAGCTGTTTGGAAGGGGTTGTATTGCTGAGTCTCCTGTCACCTGATGTTTTCGTGTATTGGTTGGTAGCGTATTAGTAGGCACAATTTTGTAGACCGCTTACTCATTTGTACATGTCCATCTCACTTATGTCAATGTCTGTATTTGCGGATGTCACTTGTGAAAAATATGTAAAAACTCAATCATGATATTTCTCATTTCTGTATTCCATTTGAAAATGTGGCTGAAGCAACAGTTTGGCTTGTGTCTGTGATCTAATGAGTGTACATGGTGGTGTGCGGTGTAGCGGTAAGTAGTTGATCTAAAACCTTCCATATCAAATGTCCGGTCACTGACTCTCATGACACACTCACCCAAAGTTCTCCCTAAAACCCCTTCAGTGTTAAATGGAGGGCGTAAAGGATCCTAACGGCATGTATGACAGAAAGACAATGGCCCGTGTGGGGGAAACGTGTGCCATTAAAGCGTCAATTATCACTGTGCACACTCCCACATTTTGGGATGAATATCTGAGGGGATTCTGTCAAACTGTTTAGGATCAAACTGTGCAGATGCCTGGGTCTTGCCTGATACATTACATCAAGCTCAAGTAATCCACTTCCACACACGTGTTGGGCGTGTGTGGTGCACCATTTATAAACAGCAAGTCACCGGGGGCGGTTCACAAATATTCCGAGGGTGTTCTCGGGAAGTCCTTTCGGGGGAGTGATTTAGAAACGTGTCACAGCAATATAAAGCTTCACCTCAGTGAGGATGAGCTGAGCAGCAGTGCTAATGGCATCAACAGCTCAATCGACACGCCTGCATGGAATCATGGAAACAATATTAAGACACTTTTTAAAAGAGCACTGTTCAAAACAAAGTTTACAATGTGCCGGAAATAAAATTGAAAAAACACAAATACGGAAAATAATCAATGCAGCCAAAGAAATAAACAAAAATGAAAGAAAATCAAAAAAGATATTAAGAATCTATGACATAAAGGCAGTACACGGAATTTAAAAGCCATGTCATGTATGCTATGTATTTGTTAACAGGACAAAGTCTTTGTGTGAGCAGGCTTTATAAAAGAACCCAGTGGTGTGTGGGGTTGGTCGTGTGGATACAAAGTGATTTAACATGATGCATTTGAACACCATAGTATCTGCCCTCCTTCTAGAGAACATATACAGGTTATTTACTGCACATAATGAATCAATATTTGTAGCATTTATTTATGTAATAAATCTGTCCTTTTTGTTGTGCCTGTTATTTCTAATGGGTATGGCCCTAAGTCTGGCATGTTATACTCTGATTTATGTCTGTGGATTTAACCTGAGTGTTTCTTGTTGTGTTGTGATTTTAATATTTGTTAACATGTATATGTAGTTTTCTGGTTCTGTTGGCCTCTAAAAGATATATTTGAAAAAAACAAGAAACGATTTGAACCATGTCTCATTTAGTCTTTTGTGTTGGATTGTTGTGATATATTGGTAATCCACTCACTACAGTGTGACGCGTGTTGTCTCTGCTCATGACTTCCTGTTTGCAGTGTGTGGCAGCCTCTCAGATGAGCCAAAGAAATGAAAACACATTACATTTTAATTAATGTCAGAATGAAAGGAGGCGACACCTAATCGCCATGTAAACACAGAGAGCGAGCGCTCCCAGCCCTTCTTATTATTTATGGGAGTGGACACGTCCTAGTCACAATACATTAGAGAGCGGGGGGCGGGCCGTGTCGAGGTCAGCACGGAGATCCTGCAGCATGTGACATGTCACACACACACACACTCACAGAGCTGAGTGGACGGACTCTAACATGTCGCAGCATCAGCTTCAGTGTCGAGAGAGAGACACAGAAGCTCTGCGCACAGACAGTGATGATGAACCCACAGATCTGCTGCAGGCAGCTCGGTGAAGGACGCGCGCTCTACAGTTCAGCATGTCTGAGATACGAGTGAGAAATGCCCATCATGGCGCTTTGACTCCCAGCAGGTACATGCAGGTAACGGTCTGGCTCTTTGGATACACATGAGGACATGAAGCTCCAGTCTAGGGCCTATAGAGTGGTGAAGAGTTGACCACATGGTTGTTATCCCATGGAGAAGTTCGATGTGTGTGTGTCCAGTACTTTCTGACTTGTTGTTCAAATGAAGATTTGAATCTATTCAATCTAACAAATTGCATTATTTAACTAAAACTAAAACAGCTCGTCCCTTTTGTATCAAACAAACAGGAAGAAGTGCATTCGGTCAGGAATATTTCCATCAGCAGATTACATCTGGGACACTAGTGAGTACACACAATGATTTTGGGATACATGTATTATTGCTTTTGCTCATGGGTTTGAGATAAGCAGACACATGCATAGTGGCACACGTTGTGTAGACCTTAGTCATGTTCTGTCCAGCTGATTGGGGGAGGTCTGCAGGGAGGTGGAAGCAGAGCCAAAGGCAGGACCAAGTGTTCTGAGACAATTTGCATGTTCAGTTCAAAACTGATAACAAGTCCACTAATGTCTGTGTTTTCTAACTATTGTTCACCACATCTCAGTTGATCTCAATTGTGTTAGGCGGTAACATTTTGAGAAGTATTAAAACATAAAATAGCAATATCAATCTAGACTCATACGTTTTCATATAACAGCACGTGATGTGAGTGTCCATGCATACGCACATGTGGATTGTACAGTGTGTGTGTGTGTGTGTGTGTGTCTTTGGTGTTTGTGGACCAAAAACACAAACAATGATTTATATTTTTCTTTAAATTGTGCAAAATAAAATGTTTAATTAGTTCAGATTGCGTGTGTTTGACTGAAGTAAATATACAATACTATAGGCAACTATTATCAGGTGCAGCTCAAACACTCAAACATGCATCCAACACTGTCTTGTTAGTGGGCGGGACCTTCAAACAGCACTTATCACTATCATACAGATTCAGCGCACAATGCACACACATTTGGTCCAGTTTAGTGAATTGTCCCACATTAGTGTGTGTTTACTCTCCTCGCCGTGGAAGCACGAGGAGTTAATGTGCACATTGAGGCGGGCGCAAATGGAATTTTTACAATATCAAGCCTTGTTAGCACAGAAGTCACAAAGCAATAAGGACAATCAAGACACCTTGTCACTTGCTTTTTTTTTATCTCCTACCTCCTTGTGAAGAGAAAGCACTTTGAATCTGCTAGTTTTTCTCCTGAATTTACATAACAAAGCCCCCAAGAATAAGGTAGAGATGTGAGGAAGCAGCCTCCACTCCTGCTTCTGAGCAGCCATCAACACGCCTCACACACACTTACACACAAACACAAATGGAGGTGGGTGCACACACACACACACACACATATCCCGCATGTACTTTTTTAAAATCTGACAACCAAAACCCCAAAAATCTCCGCTGCATGGCTTCTTACTGCAGTCAGCTAAATACATTCAAAGCATTAAGAGAAAGTCAAAGAAGACTGAGAGAAACATAAAGAAAAAGAAAAACATAACAACTAAATAACCTCTCTGCACCGACTCCAATCCCCCCACAGCCACCTACACATAACCCCCGTCCCCGTCCACCCCCACCCTGCCTCAGCCCAGCACAGCTCCCCACTTGGAAAGAAACAGGATGAAATGACATTATGCATATGAAAATGTCCAGAAAGATGTTTGATTTATGTATGCATTAGATGCAAATTCTATTACGGGACACAAGGCGGGCTGTGAGATTTCCCACTGAACACTTGGCTGCCCTGATCAAACCCCATCTCATTAATTCAGACAAGGGGGAGAAAGATAGAGGGAGTGAAAAAGGAAGAATTGAAAGAAATGTACAACCCAGACATAGGATTCTCAACAATAAAAAGCACGAGCAAATTACATTCTTCCTCTGGGGCTGGTATACGGTTTCTGACCAGGAGCCTGTCCGATCAGCAGCAGAAACATCTGTATTCCACATATGTGCACATATGTATCAATATGTGCAGGAATTGGAACAAGGAGTCAAAGCTTGTGTGAAGGGTAGTTATCGGTGTTGTTCTTATCAATCCAACTTTCCAAAATGACATGAATACAACTGAATATATGAGTCAGTGAGCTTTAAAAGTGTTAGCATGTGTATTTGGGGAGCAAGATGTTTCCCTGCTACCACTGTAAGGAATTCAAATTAATATTGAATGACGTAACTCAGTTTAAACAAGAGTCAGCTTAAACTGTTTTATTTTGAAAACATTTCCGGTACAGTTTATTTTGAAAAGCTTTATTGAAAGGCATCAACAATGACCACTTCCGGTTTCACGTTAACACGATTACAGCCGTTAAAATGCATTGAATAAAAGGAAGTCATGAAGGAGTGTATGAGGAGAAAAGGCGTGTGGAGTTATACCAGGGCCGGCCCTAGACTTTTGGGGGCCCTAAGCAAGCTTTTACCTGGGGGCCCCCCTCACTCAAGCGCGTTCTCACTACACACAACACGGAACTAACTTTTGTCCTATGATTTTAGCATAAGCACATATATTGTATAAATAAAGCATGCAAACATCGTGGACCTAACCTCCTCTAGGGAGGTCCGGGGTCATGCTCCCCCGGGGAATAGATACAGACTGAGAGAGAACACCACAGCTGTGTGCCCTGTACCGCTCTGTTTGTTTGGAAACCACGTTACTTGATTAAAGTACCCATTTGAACCTTTTCCGAGACTCCATTCTGTCTTATTTTAACTTCCTCCAGGACGCGAGACAACAAACACAAATCAACACCAGCCTTTATGCTACGCTGAGTCATACATGTCCTGACTCCAGCTCTGTACTTTACAAATAGACAAGATTGATCCCAAACTTCTTAGCACTATTGGAAATATACTCCCTCGAAGCATCAGTGTATTCTTGTGTGTATTAAAACGTAAAGGGAACTTCATGTTTCCATAAAACCCTCACTTTTTGTCAGGTTGAATATGTCACATCAAAAAAGGAATAAGATGCGAGGTGAGAGAGATGATCCATGTCTCTTCCTCCCATCACTTCTCCCGCAGCCCCTCGTATGATTAAGGTCAGACGGGGAATTCTTCCCTGGCCTAACTAATGTGATTGCATCAGAGCAATACCCTTAAACGACATCACAGCCCTGATCTGCATACTAATTGGCCACGCTCTGTCATTGACCCTGACCTTGGGAGGAAGAGGCCTTATTTCCCTCGAGGGGGGGGTGATGTGTGTGTGTTGGTGTGTGGTGTGGGAGGGTGAGGAAAAAAATACGGTGTCCATCCATTGCTCACATTTCCATGCAAAGATGCCGTCGCTCTGCATAACCTCCCCCTTCCCCCCTGCCTCACGGTACTCCCCCCCCCAACGTTACTCCTCATAGACACACATACATATACAGCCTCGCCCTCTGCCACCCCTATCTCTCCTCTCTATGCATCAATGCAAATTATAACAATGGCCGAGGCTTTATTTGGCGGGGGTAAGCCTGCGTGACCTTATGTGACGGGGAGCACCAGAGAGAAAAGGCCATTTCTCTCTGAATAAGCACATGGACAGCAGCATCGCCCCAGCTGGGGTGTAGTAGATAGGGGCCAAATGCAAAAGAGGCCACAATTGTAGGGATTTTTTTAAGCAAAACAGGGCAGAATGAAAATGAATGCAGAGCGATGCAGTGTGGAGTCGGGCCAGCAGAGCGCTGACAGAGGATGGTCGGTTTGTTGATCCGGACTTAGCTCTGCGGAACTGACAAGAGCAGCTGGCTGAGACATTTGCATGTTTTATTTATGTATTTTCATTAGAAATAGATTGGTATGCTGTGTTGCTACCATAGCCATTATATCCTGTGGGATCCTGCAAGGGATCAGTTCCTGCAAATGCCCCCTCCTTTCTTTAATGTGACAAACCTCAAGGTTCTGACCATCCTCACCAATCACGCCGCGGTCAACCCATTATGTTCAGAGTTAGAGAAATGCAAACGGTAAGCAAAGTCTTGACTTGCTAACATTTCCGTATTCTTTAAATGTAAAAAGTGCTAACCAACGGTTCATTTTGACATAGGAATAATGCATGCCCACTTCTCCTCGGTAACACAACTCCTTTAGCATACATGCATGTATAGAAGATACCGTACTAAAGTGTGCAGTTATTATTATGTGTCTAAATAATGGTATATCACCGCTCTCTGTGATGGCAGTGCTTTCCCATTTGACTTGATTGGATGCACTTACACATCTAAGACTACTAAATACTTTGTTCACAGGCACATGGACTTGAAGGAGGTACAAGTAAAGGATGTCTTCGGTTCTGATTGAATGTTTGGGTTTCCCTTTAAAAGAGGAGAACATCATCCTTATGATATTGACACAGATTAATTTGAATAATCTGAGCATTTATATAAATGTTAAAGCAGTATTTCTTTATGCTTTCTGGGAATCACTTTCCTCTTGTTCAGGGATATTGACATCTCTCTTATTCTTTTTGTCCAGGGAGGTCTAAAGGGATCGGAGCAGCAGCAACATTTCTGCAGGAGAGCTCAACAGAATGTGATCTTATGAAAGTAAACTACACCAGAAGCTACGCACGGTGTAGGGCTTCCCCGTGCACAGAGTGGGCTGGGGCGGGTGGAGCGGCGGCAGGAAGACGTTATCTGCAAGGTGATAAGAGTCAACAGTGCCATAAGATAAGTAATAAGACTATTGATCCCAAAGTGGGACTCTTCTTTCGTTACAGCATAATGTTAAAACAAAGGCATTGCACATAATTTGAAAAGTAAAAAGAGTATAAAATAAACAAACAGAACATATGAATACTGTATATAATAAAAAGTAATACGAATGAGACGAATGTGCCATGTTAATAATGGTACTGTACACCTGCATGAAGTCGTTGGACACAGCTGTAACCTGCATGTCTGAAATATGTATCAGGAATATACTAAACGTTATGCATGATAGAGGGCGTGGCTACTGGAAGGTACAGGTGGCGCCTTCACTGAACGCTCGCTGTTAGCTGTCGTCATCACATCGGCTCCACCCCCGCCTCACCTCCTGGCCCAGTGTTGGATTAGCAAGGGGGGGAGTTAGGGGGGGGCAGTGCCACCATGGAGACATCTGGAGCCCCACGCAGACACCTATGGGTGACGTCACACTACGTCCACATTGATGTTGAAGCTGTATATTGTGGATGCTGATGGGAATGAGTTTGATGAGAGCAGGGAGACTTAAAACAAGAAACAGTGCAGTTAAATAAAGAGCATATGCTAAAACGCTCAAATGCAGGTTTGGTGCTAACTCTCCCAACACATCTTTGTGTGTACGCTGCTCATTCAATCATCAGACAAGATCCTATAGCATGCTAATTCCTTGGCTAACATTTTGCTAACTAGATTAGATGTTTGCGTTTCAGACCCACTTTCAGAACCCATGCAGTCCAGTGTCTTTCAGGTCCCTTTTTTACATCTAAGTTTCGCTCCTTTCTGTCTGGCCAATCCTGTATGTAAGGCCTTCTGCGAATTTCCATACATATAGGGAAACGATTTTTGAGCAGACACACACATGGCCACAGTTTTTCAGCTATCAGTGTGTGAGAGAGAGAGAGCATTTCCGAGTTGTTGTTGTTGGCCAACTTCTCTGAAATGTAGCGTGATCACGAAACAGATGCATTTGCTGTGGCACTGGTTGTTCCACTGCTGCTTCACGCACTGGAACAGGAACATCATCAGGATCCCAAATGCACCAACAACCTGTCCTCGGTTACAGCCTGCGTCTGAACGTCACACTCGGTTATAAGCATAACATTTTCCTCCTCTTGTATCTCGGCTATGCTACGCCGTGAGATGTGTGGACATTTCTAAGAGGAAAGCTTGTATATGGCTATTTTGTCATTTTTATATTTCTTCAAAACCCTGTAGATGAAGCGTCCCTGTTGTTCAGATCAGGAAAGGCAGCAGCGCTCTTATTATTCTGTGCGGGGTTTGGATTTGTGTGTCTCCAGCTGTGATTATAGGGATCGTTTTGTCTGAGAGCTCAGCAGGTTTAATCAAGCTCAGATAATTTCACAATGCCTCGTAATGGGGTCCCTGAAGACGAAACCGGCTCCTGTTTTCACAGGTTCTCGCTGGGCTGGAAAAAAACGGAAACCTTTTAACAAAAAACCCATCCTGCTCCGGAGCGGGAGCGAGCAAGGAGCTATTTTAGCTTCCTGCCTGATGCCCTTGGGACCAGGCATTACAGTCACCCCCTGCCACACATACTCACACACTCAAAAACAAAGACCCTCCATCCATACACACACTGCAGGCCCTGTGCACTTTCCCTTAATGTCTGGCAATTTGCCAGGTTGTCATTGACAAGGTAAGTGTTGATTTCAGTGGCAACGATAGGCAAAGCAAAAGGGAGGGAAACTTCAGAACAATGAAACACTCCTTTCTTCTCTCTTTTCTCCCTCACCTCCTCCCTCTCTGGAAAAGGAGAAAGGTGTCAAGTTTGTGACAAGTGAATTGTTTTTTCTTGCCCCCCTCCCCACCCTCGCTGCGATGGCGTCGGCGATGGAAAGTTTGCGGAGTTGCGTTCTTTGCAGATAGTTTGACCTACTTAGGTTATCGCTGCACACCTCAGAGCGCAGGCAGACTGCAGCTGCTGCCTGTGAAGACGAACAGTTTACATCAGGCGAACAATGCATGGAATAAGCTCATTATTTTAAATCTATATATTATATTTAGTTGGAAACTCGCTGTTGTTTTAATTGAAACCTCTTATTATAGCAAAGTTATACAGTATCACGTAAATATCCTGTATAAGCTTCTTATTCAAGATTCAAAGATGTATTGTCTTGTCATATACACAACTACGGTGTAATTATGTAATGTATGAACAACTTAGATCCAGGTTCCTCCACAATTACAACAAATATATAAGAAACAACAATACAAAGAGTGCAGGCTCAAGTGTTAAATAGTCTTATGACCTGTGGGATGAAACTGGCCCTGACCCTGGTGGTTTATTATAGCTTTTTATTGAAGCTATATTATTGTTTCACTGGAATAAGGAAGTTGTCAAAATCTAAATTGGTATTGCCTCATCATTTTAACCTGTTCCACCCTTGCCGGGCTTAACAAGGGTGGTTTTCTACGGAGCCCCTAAAGGTTCATGGAGAAGAAAAAAAAGTATCTCGTGCACGAGATACTTTTTTTTCAGGACCAGGACCAGGCCCGCCCCCCCCACTGACACTTTACCTCAGCCACAACGCAGACTCTGCATGGAGATCACAGGATGGTAAATAATGCAATGTTTAAATATTGCTTACTGCACATATTGTATATTCTATAATTTATTGCATTCTATTTCTTAATATAGTTCGCTATCTGTGTAGTTTTTACATTTTTTTATTTGTATGTAAGATACCTCCTCGTACGTGTGAACCTACCTGGCAATAAACCCGTTTCTAATTCTGATCTGTTTGTCCTCTAGGTTGCACTGCCACGTCTACAGTAGTGCAGAATGGACCGAGGAAACATGATTGGGCCTCAAGTTTTTTGCAGCCAATATAGATTATCCTACAAACTTGGGATAGGAGGGTGAGTGAACAAGTTATCCATTGGTTGGAACCTATATCCCCATTGTTAGACATACTAAATCCTGCACACTGCTCCTTCAAATTGACAATGTGAACATATGTCGCCATTTTGAAATTTCTGTTATTTTCAGTTGAGAATGTTTCAAAGTAATCTTAAAAAATTCAACTTACTTTTTGTTTCTACTGTTTATAAGTATGATGTTTAAATATGAAATGCTGTATTCATTAGTTGTACTATAATTCTACAAATATTTTTATATTTTAAGTTTTTAGAGTAATTGTTTCCTACAGAACATTTTCTGATGTCATTTTGTTGAACCTGTTTGATTGGAAAATGTTAGAAAGCTGTAAAATAACAGTATTCTCCCTGTAGAACTTTAGTTTCTGTATTTATTTTAGTGTTTGATCATACAAATCTAATAAAAGAAAATGTAAAAAACTGTTTTTCTCATCAGAACTTTATTTAAGGTATTTTAATGTAACATTTTAAGACAATGGATTTTGAAAAGAGAGGAAGGTTTCCTCTAAAATCTTTAAGGAACATTGCTTTTGCACTTTATTTCAGTTAAAGTATTTTTACTTTAATTTTATGGTTTTTGTTTGGCAGCCTGCTGCCAGTCATTTGACCGTTTTTTTACGGGTTTTTTGCCCGTAGAAGTTTTAGTGCTGTACTTTTATTAAACTGACTGTAAAAAGAGCAGATACATCTGTACAATTCTGTAAAACCTTGAAGGACAATTCCCGTAAATTAATGTTATAAGTTCTGCAGAACAATTTTATAGAAAACAATAGCAATTTTCCATAGGATTCTATAAATTATTTGGTGGAATCTATAGTAAAATCCATAGGTGAATTATATAGAATATTTGCCAATATCCTGCAGTATATTCTACAGAAACATCAATAGATTTTTCTATAGATTATTTTGCAGAATCTATAGTAAAATCCATAGATAAATTATATAGAATATCTGCAAACATTCTATAATATTCTTCAAAGAAGTTCTATAGAAATGTCCACAGATTCTATAGAATATAGGTCACAAATTCTATAGTATTCTACAGAATGGTATTCTACAGAACAGTTCTATAGAAAGCATCCATGGGGTTTTCTATAGGAGTCTATAGATTATTTTCTACAAAAAAAACATCTACACAGTATATATTTTCTATACTATAGTATTCTATAGATTTCCCAGAATCTACAGTAAAACTCGTAGGCAATTTCTATAGTATGTCCGCAAAAATCCTGTAGTATTCTACAGACATTTTCTAGAGAATTCGTCCATAGATTTTTCTATAGTATTCTATAGATTTTTTTGCTCAGGGGTGCGCACGATATACTTTCTCGTTCTCAAAAAATACAATTTCGTGCGAACGAGAAAGTATTTTGTTACCGGTGCGCCAAGTAGGAAGTGGAGCACAGAGGAGACAACCGTTTCATTGCAGACTGTTATTTGTATGTGGTGAAATGGCAGTGCATACATTATTTGAGATATATTTCAAACTCGGACTTCATTTTAGGGACATTTTGGCCAGAGGTGTAGAGCTATGTGTTTAAGCACCACATTCGCAAAACAGAAGAGTCTGTAAACCAGTCTGCTTTGATCTATGTCTTCATGTCCATGACTCTCACAGTATCTGCTGCCCACAGCTGTTTTATAGAAGGAAAGCCTCCTTCATTTTATGAAATCTCTGCGTCACCAGTGGCCTGTACTACGAAGCAGGATTTTCTATTTAATATTCATTAATGAAGTATGGCACTGCGCTGTCAGCACGCTTCTCCATGTTTGTGATTGGTCAAATGTTGCTAACCCCGTCCCTTTCACGTGAATGCGCTCTCAGCCGGAGAGAGAAACCCTGGTTGATTTACTGAGTTGATAACCAGCTTCGTAGGACCGCTTAGCGAGATCGCGTTGTTTTGTTAGGGTTAGTTAAGCCTCCGCGATAGGACAGCACCCATAGGCACGCCCCGTACTAAAAAAGTTGGGTGCAGCCAGTGGCGCAGTGCCATTACGCATTTCATAGTGACCATCACTCTCCGCACGCCATTACGCACGGGGTCCAGTCTGAGGGCAGCTACCCAGCGCTGAAACTCCCTCATGTGTAAGTGTCCCAGTCGTACCACCAGGATGGCTGACGCCATGAGCCCCAGTAACCGCAGACATGATCTGAAGAGAACATATTTGCGTGGCTGGAAATGAGCGACGCAAGCCCTGAAGGCTTTCACTCTCTGCTGACAAGCGGGCGGTATAAGGCACCGCATTCAGGCGTAGGCCCAGGAAGAGTACAGTCTGGGCTGGGGACAACATGCTCTTTTCTGTGTTTGTTACGAAACCCAGGTCGAGCAGGTGTTTTACGGGGACATTCGTCTGCGTAATAGCCTCTTGCTCCGACTGTGCGAGAAGGAGCCAATCGTCCAGATAAGTTGCCAGGCGAATACCCTGTTGTCTTAACGGGGCGTCCGTACACCATACAAACACTCGTGGGTGGAGAGACAGACCGAAGGGAAGTACTCTGTACTCGAAACAGACACCCTGAAAGGCGAACCTCAGATATTTCCTGTGTGGATAATATACTGGGATGTGGAAATACGCATCTGTCAGGTCGACTGATGTGAACAAGTCGTTTTGGCGCACGAGACGCAACAGAGATGTGTGAGTGAGCATTCTGAATTTTTATCTTTTGAGATATTTGTTCAGAGCTATCAAATCAAGTATAGGCCGAATCCCGTTCCCTCCCTGTTTGGGAACGAGGAAATACTTGTAATAAAAGCCGCTCTGACTCTGTTCGGAGGTATTATAGATATAGCCTTCTTGTCTAGTAGCGAGAGAATCTCTTGCTCCAGAATATGGGCCGACTCTCCCCGGGCGTGCGAATGCAGAATGCCCGAAAAGTGAGGGGGAGTGACAGCGAATTGGAGTCTGTAACCCTGTGTTATTGTCTTGAAAACCCAAGCAGAATCTGTGAGCATCCTCCACTTTTCGCTTCTCAAAGCGAGTGGAGATGTCACATCTCTGTCGTCTGCCCTCAGTGTCTCTATTTGTTGTGTTATGGGGCCCTCTAGTGTCTGAACACGATGGTACCCCAGGTTGACAACCCCGGGCGACACTGCGCATGCACGTGCCGGTGATGCCTTCACAGCCCCGTCCATCGTCCGCCTTCTGAGAGAGGTCGCAGCCACTCTTAGAAGGGGGGTAGACGTCAGACTGTTTCTTTTCATTTTTATTGACTGCGCCCTTGGCTTTAAGCCTGGAAACGACAGTGGAAAATGATTTATTAAAAGACAATATTGATGACATGTGTTTGTGTGACTTAAACGAGCAGCGAAGCTTGCTGTCGTTGATGTTAAGTCCATTTCCCTCATGGCGCGAACTTGAGGATGACGTTCTGACATAACTCGAAGATGGGGGCATGGTTGCACCCCGGAAACACATGAGCATCTAACACTGGAACGTGTTCTGGAGCTGGAGAACAGGGAACTTCCAGCTCCTTTATCGAGGAGAGGAGAGGAGGCTGTCAGGCCGCCCTCCTCTTCTTCTTCGTCAGGTGGCTGAAAGTCTGGGCCGGCTGTGCCTGAGCGGCTGCTGCCGGAACCGTAGTCTTTCTTGGCCAGCCCGACCTCACCTCGTGTCTGGGCTGGAGAACCGGGGCGGGCTGTAGCACCTGCTGTTTCGGGATCTTGAAACGGGCAGGACGTGAGGCAGCCTGAGCGAAGGACTGCCGCGGGGCCGTTGAAGGCGTCGGCTGGACCCTTCGGGGAAGACAAAGCTGGAGAGCCTCATCCTCCTTCTTTTTGGACTCACACCGCTGCTGCATCGAAGCTAGAGCGGAGCCAAATATGCCCTCGGGAACAATAGGCATGTCCAAGACATCCTCTTTTTCCCGGTCTGGAAGGTTCGTCAGGGTTAGCCACCTGGCTCTCTCCTGTACCACCATTATCCCCAGTGCTTTGCCCGTGGCTTGGACTGCACAGCGCTGCACACAGAGGCAATCCGTGATCGCTGCGTTTTCGTCCCACACGGCAGGCTTAGGTTTGACCGTCATGTCCTCGCAGAGCTTCACCTGGTAGGCGGTCAGCAGCGAGGAGACGTTGAGCGCCCTGGCGGACAAAGCTGCAGCTTAATAGGCTTGTTCGGTCATTGCTGACTGGAAGCAGTCTGCCTTTGCCGGTAGCGTGGGGTTCCTGCTCGATGCCAAAGCCAGCCGCGGTTGGAGGTGGGCTGCCACCAGCGGCTCCATGGGCGGCATGTGGAGCAGGCCGAGCTTCTCCATGCCGTCACAGTCCAAAGAGGAGGCACCCTGGATTGGGGCCTTGTTGCTGAAAGGGCGGTCTCTCCACGAGACTGACACCTCGTCCAGCATCTCTGGAAAGACTGGGAGAAGCTGCTTCCTCATCCTCGCTGCTTGGGGCAAGTTCTTCCCCTCATAGCGAGATATGGAGGTCTCCTTGGCCACTTCAGGCCAGGGGATGTCCAGCCTGGACGCAGCGCGTTGGCACACAGCCTGCAAGTCCATACTGAGGCAGGGCGAAGCTGGTGTGCTTTGGCCCGGGGGAGCGGACATCGCCTCCGGCTTGGCAGCCTGGGCAGATGAAACGAAGATGTCATCTTCGTGCTCATCCGAGCCGGATAAGAGGAACTCAGAGGCATCCTCTTCATCCTCCTCCATATCATCCAGCTGTAGGACATCCTCCGCGGGTGGATCCACGGTGAGGTCCAGCTGGGAGCCCCAGCTTGACACAGCACGGGGCTCCGATTCCGCGGCTACCGCCATTGTTGAGCCCAGCCTGACACAGCGCGGGGCTCAATCTCCGTGGCGGACGCCACCATGTCCCGATTGCCGGCCGGCAAATCAACAGACATGAAGGGGTCCTGTCCTGACAGGCTAGCTTGGCGAGCTAACCGTCGGCGGAGGCTCTTGATGGTGAAGCGGGTACAATGCCCGCACGAACCGGGGGTATCGATAGCTTCCTGGGCGTGTTCCAGCCCAAGGCAGGACGAGCAGACCAGGTGTGAGTCCGTGCTCGAGATCTTAAACCCGCAGCCGCAGAGCCGAGCCTCCGACTCCTCTGGTGTGAGGGAGAGAAGGGTCCATCCTCGTTTGCCGGGGTGTCGGCGCGGAGGGACAAGCTACTAACAGGTATGTTACCGAGAAAAGAAATCCAACCTTATCATTTTTCCGAAAGGAAAAAACGAGGGGGTAGATTTTTTTCCCAAAAAATATTAACTGGTGTGTTAATATCTTTCTTATCTCCGTCTCCTCTGGTGTGAGGGAGAGAAGAGTCCGTCCTCGCTCGCCGTGGTGTTGGCGCGGAGGGATAAACTAACAACAGGTATGTTACTGTTTGAAGAAAAAATCAAACCTTACCGTTATTCCGAAAGAAAAAACAGATTACAACATTAACTGGTGTGTTAATATTTGTTCAATTCTTCTGCAAAGCAAAATAAGTAACCGGCAAGCGCCCGTCGACCGAATGTTTGCTTGGGTTCAGTCTGTGGACCGTTAAGCTAGCCCGGCTACTGATATTCGAGATGTGCTCTGAAGCGAGAAGAGGTGTTTGAATGACGCTGCGTCGTAGCGCAAGCTACTTAAAGGGTGGGTGAATTCCCTGGCGTTGACGTCAAGATCACCAGCCAATCAGGATTGGCGTAATGAGATTTATGCTTCTGTTTGCATACTTGTTGAGGCGCATCCCATAGTGAGACATCAAACGGAGTGTTATGAATGAGAACTAATAATATGGCGTAATAATCGGGCAGTTCGATGTGTTTTACCATAAGAAAGTATCTCGTGCGAACGAAAAAGTATATCGTGCGCACAAATTAATAAAATGTGGCCTCGTTTTATTTATTTTTTTCTCTATGAACCCTCCAGGGCTCCTTAGTTTTCACGATAAGTAATGTTTTATTTTTGGACGGACACTATAATTTAATTTTTAAAGCCAGAGTAGAAATTACTCAGAAAGGAAGATTGTAAATCAAGTTAGTTGTAAAACAAGCAGGAAAGCAGTTTCCTGTCAACAGCTGCTTTATTCTTCTACTAGTATTACCATTAAGTGACTTTGAAAATAATGCCACTGTGATTAATAAGCATTAACTATTTCTGAACGTACTTCTTTCCTTTTAACTAATAATAAATTGTCTCTGAGGGGAGCAGACATTGGAGTTGCTATACAAATGCCTTTAATTGATAGGAAGTAGTTTCAAATGAGGATTTCAAGTCATTTTAATTATTGTATTTGACTGCCTGAGGCTATTTTGACCCAAACACATCACATCTCATCATTCTCTGCTTTCTATCATGCCTCTGGAAGTGTACTGTAGGGCTGTCACAACTCAGATTTCAATAAATGCCTGAATAGAAAAAGACAAACATTTGAAATGGTGTGTAATGCGTTTAATGGATGTGAGAGGCAGTAGTAAATAAAGAGTTTTTAGATGTTACTTCAACCACATTGTGTACAGTTAAAAGGTCTGGGAAAACCAACCAAATATTCACATGGCTAATACAAGGGGATTTTTTAAACTATTTTACAATAAATAAGTCGTTGAGATCGTTGATCATCCATGGAATCAAATGTTGAGCCCCAGAACCCACTTAAAAATGTTTTAAAATGGACAATATGTCTTCATAAGCAACATGTACAATTTAAAATAAGGCAGGTTTATTCGCAGCTTTTTCAGTTTTTCAACAACAGGAACAGAGCTGCCGTTGATTTTTTCTTTTTCATTGCATCGTGTTTCTGCACACTGAAATGCTCCTCTTCCACCAGCAGCCGAACCCCCCTGCTAACACGTTTGCTTTTAAGACCATTCTTGGAGATATTCTGCTGTTCTTGCGCTTGTGGATAACTGCCCCGGGGCCCAACACCATTAGGGCCCCATACACCACAGGGTCACTTCCTGGCAGTTAGCCTATGATAATTGAATAACGTACAATTGAATTTGGGAACCTACATTAGTGAGGCACAGCATATGAAGTTAAATGAAGTTACAACCTTTAATATACATCTATGTATAATTCTACCATGCGCACACTACAGGTGAGCACAGCTTGAATTGTGAGACTGTGGGCCAAATTACATGAAGCTGTTGTGTGTGTATGGAAGGTAACAGCACACACAGTGTTGTGAGGGGGGAGAACTGGGGGGCCACAGGTGAATGTGGCCTCGCTCAGCAGTACTAGGAATGAGTAACTGGGATTAACCCTGAACATCTCAGAACATGACTTTGAGAATCTTTGAAGGCTATGTACATCATAACGCGCCTTCTAATTCGATATCATATTGTTATCAATAAGAAGAACAATGTATACCATTGGCTGGCCGTATCATGCAATCTGGACATCTTTATTATGATGTTAAATAAAAGAAAAAGGTAGAAAACATGTTTTTTGTTTTAATGGCTTGATATGTATTATGTGGTCATAGAAGGGAATCGGATCAGGTTCAGATGTGCTGATGTTGTCCCTGCTGAACTTAATTTACTACGTATTACAATAAGACATGTCTCTGGTTGTGTCACAGTGTGGTGACAGTGAAGGGCGGAGGCCTCTGATCAATCCTCAGTGTTCCTGAGGACCGATGCTACTTGATGTGCGGGAGTGTGTGTGTGTGTGTGTGTTTGTGTGTGACGTTCCTTCTCCTACCGGCTCCAGCTTTGATGTCCCATTAAAGAGGCCTTGCAGACATCAGACCAGTCACTCAGAAGTGTGGGGGAGACTCGGGGGACACTCAGGATGTTCATCATTAGGCTTTGGTGCCATTCACCCGACTCCTAACCACCGCCTTACTGAATAAAAAAATAAATAAAAAACAAGACAACTTCAGAACTCTTTGGGTGGAGAAGCAGAGAATGGAGAAAGGCTCGGAGGGATGGTGGGGGGTTTGGAAGAGGCTATGTGATGCACTTAAAGATATTTAAAGGGGTAAGAGATGGGCTTTGTTAAAGAAGCGATTCCCCTGGGTTACCCTGCTAGAGTCACAGGAATGTGAACACGCCACGCTCCTCTTCGAGCAACACCTCCTTTGCTGGAGGGGTAGGATGGCGTGTAATTATACTGCGGGGGCTTCCAGGGCCTGACATACCTGTCACCTGGGAAGGAACAGGATGAGAAGACATCTGCATACCTTTTAGTTCTGACATCAGAATATAAAACTTGTCCTCTCTCGTTTGTTTCAGACGATTGTGCTTTTCCTTTTATTTTTATATTTCTCCTTCCTCCTGCCTGTCTGAAGGCGCCTGCATTGGAAGTGTGGGGCTTGTTCTCTGTGCTCATTTGATGACTTTCAGGGAGAAGGAAAAAAAGTGCAAGCGAGCGAGTGTCTTTGATTTGGATTTGAGAAATGGTTACTAATGAGAGGAGATAATCATTGTAAGAGTTGAGGCTTTTGTCATTGATTCAGCTGTTTGAACAAACGCATTTCATCATTTGTACAAAAACAAATTGAACTTAATAAGTGACAGTGATAATCAGTGATCAAACACAACAATCACAATAAAAAGACAGTTGGATTCTCTCACAGGACGTGTGGATTCAGTAATACACAGCACAATGAGCAGGACAATGCTCTTCTGAAGCCATTATCATCAGTGCTGATTATTATTTCCGGAGTTCATCACCACACATCTCCACCGTCTGAATGCTCCCTTTATTGTGTTGGATGCAAG
Organism: Champsocephalus esox; assembly: GCA_036324585.1. Classification (NCBI taxonomy): domain Eukaryota; kingdom Metazoa; phylum Chordata; class Actinopteri; order Perciformes; family Channichthyidae; genus Champsocephalus; species Champsocephalus esox. The sequence continues at coordinate 8,239,262 of CM070494.1, read as the reverse complement.
TGTAGACTCTGACGCTGTAGCATTGATTTAATTGATCTCCAAAGATTATAACATAACATACATGGAAATACGAGCACCCAATTTGCTGCATTTGAACACATCTGCAGCGCTCCAGCAGCGGACCTGGCTTGTCTCCACAGAAGCTGCACTCATGCATTAACATTGCTTTACTTCACTTTGGTGAGCTTGATGTTTTCTATGTGCAGGACAAATGGGAGTAAACAATGTTTGAGCATCTCGTCAGCGAGGCGTCACCGGATTCTTCCCTTTGTTAGAGAGAGAGAAGTGGAGAGAGAGTGAGAGAGAGAAAGGGAGAACCGCGTAACCCACAATTGTCGGCGGCAGCTTTGTACAGGTATCTAACGGACGAGTGGACCCCAGCGCTCCTTTTCATGTCGAACAGCAGGGTACAAATGTTAAATCGTAGCGGCCCCTCTTTATACCTATATAAAAATGTCCGCAAAGAGATGCTCATCTTAATAGATGAACTAGAAGCAGAAAGAACTATCATTTTCATTAAATCTGGGCTTCATTGGTGTGACGGCGTTGAGTGCTATTGAAGCTTAAAATTCATGTTGTTGGGGGGTTCGGAGAAAGGGACACAGCGGGTGGTGTCTCGCGGTGCAATTATCCCTCACTTACAGGTATTTCTGTTGCCACAGTCATTATCTTCCCTTGTAAAGAGGAAATCAATTTGTACAGATGTATATGAGGAGTGGAAGATTGCCCAGAGGAAAAGAAAAGATGCATTCTGATGAAAGAGGGACAGTGAAAATTGAAGATGGATGACTTGTTATTGGTCTGCGTGTGGGCTTGTTTGTTTGTTCGCCTGATTGGCTGCAGTTAGCATGGCGTTGCCTTTGAGAGAGCAGTACAATGAAAAGTGTGTGTTTGAATTCAACTCATTATTACGCTTTATTACTGTGTTCAAACAAGAGCCAACTATCACTTTTACTGACTCAATAAAATACTGTTTCTGTGGCAGAAACCCTAAATCCAAACATGTCCACAGGTTTGTTTCTCTCTTCTTTCTTTAGAACACAAGTGGATTGAGTGGACTCTTCTTTGTAACAGTCTAGAGGGTTTGGGTTGTTTGTTTGTTCTTTTTCTAAAGAAGAGAAAGTCATTACAATGTTCAAAAAACCATGCTGCTCACATGGTATTGGGGGGAAAAACTGTGCTTTCACACTGGAGTACTTTTCCCAGGAATAGTTCCGATAGTTCCTGGGATTTTGCGTTCACACCAAAAAGATCTGGAACTAGAACTTTTTTTTGTGAACCTTTTCACCCCTTTTCAGTCCCTGCTAGAGAGCAGGGACTTTCCTGGGGAGAAAAAGGTTCCAATTTCTGATTGGCTGGGTGAATTGCAAACCACGCCCCGTAAAACTCTGAAAGGTTTTTGTGAAGCCGCCATTTTATTTGATTTATTAGCATTATTATCATTAGCCCAGCGCACCAACGGAGAGACTAACTTATGGCAACACAAAATAAAACGTGGGATCGGTGGAGATGAGGAGGTGTCGGCGCTTCTAATGAATTACCCGGGGGTTCGGGTGGCGATTTACTGCCACCCAAAGTCCCGGAGTCCCCCGGAGTCCGGGACTTTGGGTGGCAGTATACGCCGTGAAGTAGTTTGTGGCCTGCCAGTAAACCTAAAGCATAAGAAGAAGAAGTGACGTCAGCGGCTTCATCTGCCTAATCCTCCCTCAGGGACTTATTCCGGTGTGAACGCGATTTACTAGGACAGTTACGGGACTAAAGAGTTTGGCGGGTTTAAGTACTGGGAACTAAGTACGGCAAAGTACTTGGTGTGAAAGTGGCTCTTCTCATCAACATTAGAAATTAGCCTATAACAACAAGGTTAACCCCCCTGTCGTGTTCGGGTCAAATCTGACCGATTTACAACTCTCATCCCTCATAAATATTGTGTTTGATATTTGATTGCTTCAAGGCCTTATCAATTTCTCCACAGTAGACATTTGAACATGTACTATAGCTGATCACCACTTTCATTGAAGTTTGAGTGGTTGAGTAAACTTTTGGCATCTATGGTGTACCAGTCAAAATGTACCACCATAGAAAATGAGATTATGATTTAGATTATGTTCCTCCATCAGATCGTACATTTTCAGTTTGTATTGTTTGAATATTCACCGCAGTTATTCAGGTAAACCAGTATTCTGAGCCATTGTTTACAGCTTAAAAGGGGTTTAAATCAAATTTGGTTTGCTGTTTTTTCTGTTAATGACAGACCAGTCAAATGTGACCGTGCACAACAAAGTAAGGGGGGAGAAACAAACGCAACAAGGTTCACCTCCAGTTGGGACTGAAATAAGAAGTAGTAGTAGTATTCTTGTAGCAGGATGATTGAGACTGAGTCTTCACCATGAGCCTGAGTCTTCATCATGTCTTCACCATGAGCCTGATTCTTCATCACGTCTTCATCATGAGCCTGAGTCTTCATCATAAGCCTGATTCTTCATCATGTCTACACCATGAGCCTGAGTCTTCATCATGTCTTCACCATGAGCCTGAGTCTTCATCATGTCTTCATCATGAGCCTGAGTCTTCACCATGAGCCTGAGTCTACACCATGAGCCTGAGTCTTCATCATGTCTTCACCATGAGCCTGAGTCTTCATCATGTCTTCATCATGAGCCTGAGTCTTCACCATGAGCCTGAGTCTTCACTATGAGTCTGAGTCTTCATCATGTCTTCACTATGAGCCTGACTCTTCATCATGTCTTCCCCATGAGCCTGAGTCTTCACCATGAGCCTGTGTCTTAATCATGTCTTCACCATGAGCCTGAGTCTTCATCATGTCTTCACGATGAGCCTGAGTCTTCATCATGAGCCTGAGTCTTCACCATGAGCCTGAGTCTTCATCATGTCTTCCCCATGAGCCTGAGTCTTCACCATGAGTCTGAGTCTTCATCATGTCTTCACTATGAGCCTGAGTCTTCATCATGTCTTCCACATGAGCCTGAGTCTTCACCATGAGCCTGAGTCTTCATCATGTCTTCACTATGAGCCTGAGTCTTCATCATGTCTTCCACATGAGCCTGAGTCTTCACCATGAGCCTGAGTCTTCATCATGTCTTCCCCATGAGCCTGAGTCTTCACCATGAGTCTGAGTCTTCATCATGTCTTCACCATGAGCCTGAGTCTTCATCATGTCTTCCCCATGAGCCTGAGTCTTCATCATGAGCCTGAGTCTTCATCATGTCTTCACCATGAGCCTGAGTCTTCATCATGTCTTCACCATGAGCCTGAGTCTTCATCATGTCTTCACCATGAGCCTGAGTCTTCACCATGAGTCTGAGTCTTCATCATGTCTTCACTATGAGCCTGGGTCTTCATCATGTCTTCCACATGAGCCTGAGTCTTCACCATGAGCCTGAGTCTTCATCATGTCTTCCCCATGAGCCTGAGTCTTCACCATGAGTCTGAGTCTTTATCATGTCTTCACCATGAGCCTGAGTCTTCATCATGTCTTCCCCATGAGCCTGAGTCTTCATCATGAGCCTGAGTCTTCATCATGTCTTCACCATGAGCCTGAGTCTTCACTATGAGTCTGAGTCTTCATCATGTCTTCACTATGAGCCTGAGTCTTCATCATGTCTTCCCCATGAGCCTGAGTCTTCATCGTGTCTTCACTATGAGCCTGAGTCTTCACCATGAGCCTGAGTCTTCATCATGTCTTCACCATGAGCCTGAGTCTTCATCATGTCTTCACTATGAGCCTGAGTCTTCCACATGAGCCTGAGTCTTCACCATGAGCCTGAGTCTTCATCATGTCTTCCCCATGAGCCTGAGTCTTCACCATGAGTCTGAGTCTTCATCATGTCTTCACCATGAGTCTGAGTCTTCATCATGTCTTCCCCATGAGCCTGAGTCTTCATCATGTCTTCCCCATGAGCCTGAGTCTTCATCATGTCTTCACCATGATTCTGAGCCTTAAATATTAGCTACAGCTCTCTCAGATGGTGGTAGATCATTAGCTGGACCTGGTTGTTCTTGTTGCTTTAGCTAGCCGGCGCTAGAGGAAGTTGAGACTGTCTGTGTGCTGGATGGATCAGCAGTAGCTCTTCCAGCCTCCCCGAGCCTGTCATGAGCCCTGTCATCTGGACACAGCATGCTGCTCAGTCTGTTTTGATTACTTAATGAAAGCGTTTATCTGGACATGCTCCGTTGTTTCTCTTGTCTTGGCCCTGGGCATGTAATGAGAGCAACTTTTTCATTGGAGGACAGATAATGTGGGTGACCGATTTCAATGGTCCGGCTGGCGAGTCATACAGTATGGCTTCTAACTAAATTACTGCAATTAAGGTCAGCCTCTGTCCTGCTTTAGGAGAGTCAGGAGAGTTAACCACACACACACACACACACACACACACACACGCACACACACACATTAGCTGTCTGAGACATTACACCATTACTGTCCGGTCTGTAAGCGAGCTGTCCTGATCAGTCAGGCCTCATTGCTAATTCAGCGACACTATTTTCCCACCATATTTTGCAGATGTTAGAAGATATGCCGCTGTCCCTCTGTGGTGTCCTGCCCAATTAGTCCCATTACAGCTAGGCCTGTCTGGAGATGGGGGGGGCACTGCCTGGAGGTGGTCAACGCAAGGCTGAAGCACACGCAAGCAGTATCTGAGATAAAGAGAAGCATTTTCAATCCCCCCCCCCGTCACATTTTCGCAAAGTGGCGGCTCTCTGGGTGGGTAAAGAGATGGCCGAGGCGTGGACAGAGTCATGTGATGTCTGCTCAGCTGATTTGAGGTCTGATCACATTGGATCTGGGATAATGAAGCTGAGCACATGCCTGATGCTGTGCTTAGCCCCAATGGGCAACTGCAAGGATGGCCAGCTTCTTCGGACGCTTCAACAGTCCACTCTGCTCACATCATGGAGCACCAACCCAGTCTCACGGCATTTCGTGTTCACCAACACGATTTTTAATCTATTGATTCGTGTTCACCATCACGATTTGCCCCTTTTTTTCGTGTTGCACAGCACGATTTTAAAAGCAATGTATTTCTACTGCCTGCAGCACGTCTTTTTCTCCGGTCGGGTCGTGGAAGACCAGAACCTGTGTGGTTCATAAAAACATGTTCTTACTCAATATCAAGCCACAGTTATTGCTTTTATTTTAAATCGTATAATTTCGGACTTTTGTTGTCGTCTGTGAGGAAAAGAAATGGGGCTCAGAGCCTCAGGATACTGAAATCTGTATTTTTTTTTATCTTTTTTTCCTTCTAATTCGTTATTCTATTCAAAATAACACACTGTTGTTTACTCACCAATAACACTCAATTATCCTTGCTTTTATTTATTGGTTTGATTCCATAATCTCGGGCTTTTTTGGCGTCCGTCAGGAACTGAATTTCAAAATAAATATAACAGACGTAGGCATTTAGAGCGATTACCCAAGATCCTCAGCTATGGTTTTAAGCTCACTGATTGGATGTGTTAGCCGCAATGCATGCTGGGATTTGTTGTTTATATTATATGAAATCCGGAAAACATTTTAAAAGTATAAAATAATACTTAATTCCGAGTGCTCTTGGTTTTCTCTTTGAAAGTCATCACATAACGGCATTGTAATACACGGTTCGGCTGCATTACATATTACAGATCTGCCGTAGTTCTTTATTTATAGCGCCCTGATGAGAAGACCTTTGGAAAAACTGGAAGAAATGGCGCCGAAACTGAATACTTGACGTGGATCATAAATATATCAACAATTAAACAACATCTTCAATTTCTCTTCACACAATACGTCTCCTTGCAGTATCAACACTAATTCGGCTGACTTTTACATTTGATCTAATTCATAGATAGGTTATATTTACACCATAACGGTGCCCAGCTGAGAGAAAAGGACTGCAGTTTTTAAAGATATTACTGATTTTCTTTGAATGTAAGAATGTAAATACTGAGTCTGAAATAGTATAGCAATATGCTGTAAAATTATGTGAAAGCATGAATAAAACTATACATCTTCAGATGTTGTACATACACACTAATAATACAAAGTTATTATGGCTGTGTGCACCTTGTGTGCACCTCCTAGTGGTTAAAGCACGTTATTGAATTATTGTTTGTATGTGTTATATCTGATTAAAAAAATATTAAGAGTACATACTTTCATAGGGGGAAAGTATAAATATAGAAATATAGAATATACAAAATCAAGAAGATACTATAAGTGATCTCTACAATAAAACAGTTTAGTGCAGGATGTACACAGATATTAATAGGAGGAGGTGCAAAACAGAAAAACGGATTAACCTTTATTTAAACATTAAATATTAAATATTAAGCCTGACAAAGTTATGAACATCTAATATATTGCTTTCCTGCAATGTTAACTATGTTGAAGCACGTATTTTAACTGATATTATACACATTAATTATACTCTTATGTATGTAGATAGAATAAGAAATGTGCAGAATATGACAGTTTAATGGTGGAGGTACACACATATTGATAGATGTCTTGTAATGCACTGTTGAGGAACCTGTGACCCAAGTGTTTCATTCATTGCATAACTACAACGTAGTTGTGTATGATATGTCAATAAACCTTTGAAAATATTGAAAGGGATGTGCAAAATAGCCATAATATACAGTCTTTAATTAACTATTAGTAGAGAATAACGAGTAATGAATATACTTTATTACTTGTTTCCATTCATGTCAATTGCAGATACATGTTTAGTCTTCTCAAGCACCAACTATCAAATATCTCTCCTGATTGTTGGCAATTGTCTTACCTGAATTTTACTCAGGTGTAACAAAAGTCTGATTTAAGGGTTGTTTATATTTCACATAATTAATCAGAATCTGCAAAGTAACTCAAATAAATGCAGTGGAGTAAAAATACCAGGTTAACCTCTGAATTGTAGTGGAGTAGAATTACAAAGTAGCAATGAGCTGTCTTGTGGGTATATATTAATGCTGCGCATTATGGACACAAGTGATTTTCACCCATTTATTAATTATATGTTTTACATTTGATAACACCAATGTGTTTAATAATGGCAACTTCTAATTGTGGGAAAAACGAAAACGTTCAGTAGAGACGTCCCATAGAACATTTTGCGAATAGCCAGCATGTGTAGTTCTGGGGGGGTGTTCGATTCTAGTTTTGGATAATCTGGCGTGGTTTCGTTCCATTTCACACAGCTGTTTGACGCTCTGCGTAACCTTACGGGAACTGTAGTCCTAAACGATAGCTGGGGATTATGGGTAGTGTAGTGTTTTCGGCCATCCTAAACTCAGAAATGTTGACAATCGCAATGATGTTCGAAATTTCCCTTATAGGCCTACATCTGTTTCCAGTTATTTTTATTTTGAAATTCAGTTCCTGACGGACGCCAAAAAAGCCTGAGGTTATGGAATTAAACCAATAAATAGAAGCAAGGATAACTGTGTTATTTCAGTCAGACAACTCACGTGTTCCTTTAACATGTTTATTAGAAGCAGCATATAGTTGAGTTTGGCAACTAGGCTCGGGCATCATCACTCCATAGATATACATAGCACGATGAGTGATGATTAAATAACTAACCCCCGAGCCTACAGGTGGAAGCTGGGGTGGTGGTGGGGCAGGCAAGCAGCAGCAACATGAAACACAGCAGCACGAACATGAACGCAGCAATAGCAAATGAACGCAGCAAGCAGCAGCGATGTAGCTGCATCAATAGCAGCAGCAAGCAATGCATGGTGAGCGATCTGGCAGGTTAAATAGAGCGGCATATTAAGGAGACTCTGTTTGGTTGGTTGTAGAGCGGCAAGGGGGCGTTATGTATGAATGCAGCATAAGTGCTCGAGTTGACTGCCTGAACTAGCTCGCAGGCTTCGCCCCATTTCAGTCAGACAACTCACGTGTTCCTTTAACATGTTTATTAGAAGCAGTTGAGTTAGTTGAGTTTGGCAACTAGGCTCGGGCATCATCACTCCATAGATATACATAGCACGATGAGTGATGATTAAATAACTAACCCCCAAAACTGCGTGGAGATTAGATACTATCCCCCAAAACTGCATAGCCCGAGCCTGACGCTGGTGATGTAAGACTGATAAGTAGAGGGCCTGGCGAGCTGCCGTGTGGCCATTCCCCCTAAGCACAGCGGCTTTAAGGGGAATATACTACTAAGTGAGACTGCTATGTGTAGGCCTGAGGAATAGCCCAGAGCCGATTCTTCCCTGAGCACAGCGGCTTTGAGAGGAATATACTACCTATATATGCTACCTAATGAAACTGCTATGTGAAGGCCCGGGAACAGCCCGAAAAGCCATCCCCCTTAAGCACCGCGGCTTTGAGGGGAATATACTACCTAGTGACTGCTATGTGAAGGCCCGGGAACAGCCCGAAAAGCCATCCCCCTTAAGCACCGCGGCTTTGAGGGGAATATACTACCTAGTGACTGCTATGTGAAGGCCCGGGAACAGCCCGAAAAGCCATCCCCCTTAAGCACCGCGGCTTTGAGGGGAATATACTACCTATATATGCTACCTAATGAAACTGCTATGTGAAGGCCCGGGAACAGCCCGAAAAGCCATCCCCCTTAAGCACCGCGGCTTTGAGGGGAATATACTACCTAGCGAGACTGCTATGTGTAGGCCTGGAAGTGACCAGTGCCGACCCCCCCCCTCAGCACCGCGGCTTTGAGGGGAATATACTACCTATCAAGACTGCCATGTCTAGGTCTTTGAGGCAGCGACAATGAGCTTTCCCCCCCCAAGCATGCAGCTATGAGGGGAATATACTATAATGAAATAAATATAATCTAACCCAGCAACCACCTGGTATGCAATAACAGGATTCTACAGATATACATCTTTGAACGTTACTCATCATCGAGTAGTGCAAGAGCTCATGGTTGTTTGTGCTGCAAGGATCTCATTCATGTGAGGCATGATATAGCGCTGGTGGGCAGAAGATGACCGACGGCCCAGGATACTCAGGGTTGAGGTAGGCGGATATAGAGCTGCGGTTGTGGCTGTGCAGATTCTTCAACAGTGGGAATAGCGATCTGGGGCAGGTCGCAGCTTAGGCAGAGATCACGCAGCTTGGAGGACAACCCTCGTCGTAGGGTTTGCAGCCATCGAATACACATGGGTGCCAACGCATGTGTCAGAGGGCAATGATGCGAGAAGTTCAGCATGGAAGATAAAGGACAAAGAAAACAGTGTTAGTTTTAGCAATGATTATTCGGGGTTCCTTGACTCCCCAATCAGAAATGTCAGACATTGAATGTTTCAAAAAAGTGTGTATATTTGATCTCCAAAGTTAATTCAGTAAGGGAGAGATTATGCTGAGGGTGCAAAGTTAAGAGGCAGTCTTTATCATTGCGTGGAGGACGTGCCTTCTTAAGGCCCTTGAGGAGCAAATTAATGAACTCTAGCGTGGCTTAATACTTAGCACTTGAAGATTGCAGAATTCCAATGAAAATACAATAAATGCATGAACAACTATTATATATATTGCATAAGTACACAGAGGAGGTTGGGACAGAAGAAGATAAAGTACCAAGCTGAATTGTATGCTTTGAATCATGCTCTTGGTTGGAGGCAGAATATGGGAAATCCTTGCGGGCTTGACGTGTAGATCCAGAGTCGTTTGGTTGAACGAAGGCATGGCAAGCTGGTGGGGCAAACCACTCATTGTGAAATCCCCCGAACCAGCAGAAGGCGCAGCATCTGTAAGTAACTAGAGAGGATCTGAGGACACCGCAAGGTCATTATAAAAGAATGAACATAACCTTCTACTCGTTGCAGAGGGGCTAAGACCAAAGATCTGAGCAATAGCCATCTCTAAGATTGCATTCATGCTGAATAGTCCGCGTCTTTACACCAGACGCAAGTGTATTACATCATTTCATTTGCAGAAGGTTGGGTTTGCGTTCACCCAGGCAACCTCAAACAGACTATGAACTGTAAACTAAAGTCATTGTACGGAGATGCTTTTTCAACAATTGGCGGGACATTAAGCGGATAAAATGCAGATCCCAGCAATTCCTACAGTAGCCTGCATCATGGAGCATTGGCAGGTTATTTTCATACTGCTGTTAATCTGGAGAGCACATCAACAGACTCTGCGGCCGGCGCATAGGATTATAAATCAGACAACGTGCATTAAAAACATAACACATAATGAGACGTTATGCAGTGAGGAGGTTTCACCGATGACAGGTGGCTCTGATGAAATTGTACCACTGCCTTTTCTCTGTACACAGGGGACCAGTGAGGTAAGCAGTCACCAGAATGAATGCATGACCCTATAGGTTACTGTATGTTCGCAGCATAGATAGCAAAACAAGCGATGACGCGCAAATAGTTGTTCCCATGTTTTGATGCGGACTACGTCACACCAGCAATGAACCTCTCCAGAGTTTACTAGCGAGCGACCCGAGACCACCTCTTTTAGGCGGAGCAGAGGTATCGGACTGCTTCCACACCAATCCAACGAACCGCATCAAGGGGTTAACGCTACAGGGACCGATTCAATAGTACTAACCAAGCAGGTGTGAACGTGACCTAAGACTATGGTGCCTTAAGGTCATCACGTCATTGGAGGCAGTCGCAATTTCTACAGGCTCGCACTACCTGTTAGCATCTGGCATCTGTTAGCATCTAGCTCTCTTGCTTACAAACTTTGAGCCATCCCTGCTTATACAAGTAGTAGTTTTAGTTGTCTGCGATCTGCCGAGGCCGGCTGTACTGAGCTGTTTTACCTCCGGAGACGGAGCGAAGAGACGGAGCGAAGAGACGGAGCGAAGAGACGGAGCGGCTCCACCTGTTGCTGCCTGCGATCTGCGATCTACGGAGGCCTGCTCCCACCTTTAGAATACGGCTGTACTGGAGAGGTTTTTACCTCGGAGTCGTCGCGGAGAGACGGAGTGGATCCATGCTTCGGGCTTGGCCTGCTTCCACCGGGCGTGTGCTGCTGTACGGAGGAGGATTTTACCACCGCTGGGGCCTGCTTTCCACCTGTCCTGGTTCTGCTTTTGCAGAGCCTGCTTTCACCCCGGGGATACCACGGAGGGACCGGAGCGCTTCCACGCTGCTGTTTTCGCCTGTCCTTTGCTGCTGTGCTGATTTTGCTCCAGGAACATCGCGGACACTGTGTGCTGGTCTGGGGAAATGGCCCATATCGGGATTCTGCTGTGCCTGTTAACTGTTTTGGACTATGACAAGATCTCTAGTCATTCTGAGAAGTCTACTGGATTCAGGTCTGTTCTGCCACCCGCAGTGGGCATCCCCTGCAAAGGTTCGGATGTGTGCTCAAACAATTACCGGTTGCCTTGTCACAGACAATCTGCTCGACAAAATATGTTTGTCTTTTTGTTTTTCCTGCGATGATGGTTCTTCAGGACTGCTTCTTAAGCTCAAATCACACTCTTGCAGACTTTTCCGGTGTTTCTAAATGAGATGACAATGTACAGTATATGTGTCGTAGAGAATCCAGCATAATGCTTCTGATGTCATAGAAACGTGGGCTACTATGGCAACCAAATGCACATTTGATTGTAAAACCTTAAAATATATATGCCACAGAAGGCATATGGGATGTCTGCTTTCCCTTTTATGTCATCTACAGAGCAAAGAAACGGGAACAATTTTAGTAGTTAATAAAGTCTTAACAGAATAATTGTGAGGAACTAACGGCTCAATAAAGAAACGTTGCTAGAATAAATCCTCCTAGCACTAGGCTAGGGGCCTGTTGTGTTTTTAAACGTTTAAATAGCAGCACGTGTAATACTCCTGGCTCCTTCAGTGCAAACTTCAGTCTTGAGTGCAAGTTTCAACAGACATGGGTCCCTGGGAGCCAGCATAACTTGCTAAGAAACCTTGATTTAAGCCTGTGATAAGGTCATTTGACGAACATCTGTGATTAGGAAGAGCTTGGAAACGATTTGCAGCATGAAGCCTCCTGAGGCACACCCAGCGAGGGGCAGATATTGCAGGTAGAGCTTAATTCCTGTGAGGAAAAACTCTTCTTTGGTAGGTGATTAAATGTATATGGCCGCTTGGCAGAGAATGATTCATGGTATTCATAGAAAAGACACTGTAGGAGCACGTTTTTGAAGTCTAAAATGATGGTCAAAAATGTATCGAGCTTCCCTTCATATTCACGTGATGGAAATTATTAATTTATTTCCGTTTTTAATTTCATTGATTTATAGTAGGCCTAGTATAAGTACTTATATACAATCAACTTCTGTATAATTGCCTCAAATATGACTTACTGCAGGCCAAATATTTCCATAATAAAACATTGCTTATGCAGAATAGTATTATATACCTGTCAGGAAGCAAGAACTCGTGGCTGGATCTGGGACTCCAATTCCCAGAATCCTCGGGAGTGTGACGTCAGTGGCACAACGTGGTTGAACGCGGAAGTAGAAACATTTGTTTACATTGCAGGTAGAGGAAATCGAGTTTGTTCACGGGAATATATCGTGCAATTAAAGGCTTCAAGCGCTGATTTTACTTCGAGATGGTAGGACGGGATGGCAGGTACTTTGGGAATGCCGGAGTCAGCTTGCTCCTGCCTTTTTTGTTGTTTAAATACCCACCGACCGAGAGACAGTGCGACTCTTAGCTGACACACAAGAGAGGGGTTGTTACCGGAGCTGGCGTAGAACTCGGGACTTCCTCTGGCCCAAAGGATATTAAAAGCTACTCCAGATGAGGACGGAAGGGACACCTGAATGCGTGTCGTGCGGGACCTGTGGCTCGTTCCAGCGGCGTCTGAAACATGCTCTGAGCTAGCCTGTGTTTCGGGAATGAGGCATTTCTTACGGCTTCTTGCGTATGACGATTCGGTTCCAGAGTCGGAGATTGCAATAGACATTTGCAAGGACAGCAACGGCAGGCAAGCAGCAGCAACATGAAACACAGCAGCACGAACATGAACGCAGCAATAGCAAATGAACGCAGCAAGCAGCAGCGACGTAGCTGCATCAATAGCAGCAGCAAGCAATGCATGGTGAGCGATCTGGCAGGTTAAATAGAGCGGCATATTAAGGAGACTCTGTTTGGTTGGTTGTAGAGCGGCAAGGGGGCGTTATGTATGAATGCAGCATAAGTGCTCGAGTTGACTGCCTGAACTAGCTCGCAGGCTTCGCCCCATTGGTGAGTAAATAACAGTGTGTTATTTTGAAAAGAATAACAAATTAGAAGGAATTTAAAAATACAGATTTCAGTATCCTGAGGCTCTGAGCCCCGTTTATTTTCTTCACAGACGGCAACAAAAGTCTGAAATTATACGATTTAAAATAAAAGCAATAATTGTGGCTTGATATTGAGTAAGAACATGTTTTTATGAACCACACAGCTTCCGGTCTTCCACGACCCGCCCGGAGAAAAAGACGTGCTGCAGCCTGCAGGCACGAAACACGTTACCAGTAGAAATACATTGCTTTTAAAATCGTGCTGTGCAACACGAAAAAAAGGGGCAAATCGTGATGGTGAACACGAATCAATCGATTAAAAATCGTGTTGGTGAACACGAAATGCCGTGAGACTGGGTTGGGAGCACAGCAAAGATGGCTGCTCCACAACACACAATATTTTTGACTATTGACCAATGATGAGCTGACAAATCGAATGGAAACCAATACAAATCCACGTTACAATGAGGTGAGTGGAGATGCTTTTAGCTAAGAAAAGTGGTTTCATATAGTTTTCACTTTAATATGACAATGCCCGTCAGTACCAGGCCCAGAGCCCCACTTTGACTCAGACCACAGCAAGGTGGAGTTGGGGTTCTGGTATGGGCAGGTATTATTGAAGAGGAGCTAGTTGGACCTTTTCAGGTTGAAGATGGACTCAAAAGATCATGATTTTAATACAGGACAATGCTTCATCGGATGCACTGCGTGGTTAGCCAGTAAAGAGCCTTAAAGAGGACAATAACATGGCCCCCTTCCTCACCTGTCCTAAACCCTTCTTCACCTGACCTTAACCTGACCTAAACCCTTCCTGACCTGCAGGGGCGGACTGGGAGGAAAAAGTGGCCCGGGGATTAATTGACAGACAGGCCCACTTCATTTGCGGCATGTATCGGCCGGCCGGCGTTGAAAGTATGTTACTTAACAAAAATATCTAATGCATTTAATGTTATTTTGGACCATTATTCATATAGTAATCATATTACCGGAGCCCTTGAGTTGCCTAGAGCAAAATAGTTACAGCATATATTTAGTGATTTTAATGTTAACAGATCATTGATGCAATAACATTTGGACCCAATTTGACGGACTTGACGCATGGAATAAAACATGGGCATAGGAAGTATCCTCAATGTGGGTGAGACAATTTAACAGGGGGTGTGGGCAGGTGGTGGACCTCACCTCCTCTAGGGGGGTCCGGGGGCATGCCCCCCGGGAAGATTTTTTTGTTTAAATGTTGAAGTTAAATGCATCAATCTGGTGCACTTTGAGAGCAACATTAGGGACTAAATCTATGGATACATCTCTCAACACCCATATGACCAGATTTACTTTTTCTTTCAACATGTATTTGAACAGCAAGTGGAGGCAAAAGTGACTGCACCCAAAACAATAAACTTGCTAGCTAACTAACCTAAACTCAGTAACATAATGTGGGCAACACGTTCTTCTCCACAGCCGCGCAACCTCTGAGTCAGACGTCACTTCCCCCTTGTCTATCCTACGGGTACAGCCACTCCCCCTGAACCCCGTTTCCCTGCCAACCCCCCCCCCTCCCCTCTGAACCCAGGGCTCGCTACAATACTGTATACACAAACTATACATAAACGCCTTTACACTTTGGAGCTTGTTTATCGATCTGTAAGCAACTGCCAGCTAGGTCTCTCAGTCACTCACTCCTGATCGTTCACTGCGCAGTGACAGCTGCTACGGAGCTGACGTGTGAAAGTGAAACTATCTGATAGCCTATCAAAACGGCCCAGCCCAGCCCAGTGGGGTGGGCTGGGCTCTCCAGGGAGTGGCCGGAACACTTACAAATGTCGGCCGGTAGGATTTAGGCCCTCCGGCCCACGCACAGCACCGGCCCACCGGGAAAACTCCCGGTATTCCCAATGGCCAGTCTGCCCCTGCTCATCTGACCTAAACCCGATAGAGAACTTGTGGGCCCTTCTTAAACGGGAGATTAACGTTAACCCGCCCGCGGGGCTACAGGTTTTTTTTTCACAAAACTGTGTCTCAGGGCTTCTTAACATTTAAAAACCTATTATCAATCAATCAATCAATGTTTAAACGGATATCATCGGCTGACGCCTTCGTCGAGGCATCAACAGTTGAACATTGCTCAACTTTTGAAGCCAGCAACGCTCCACGTCGCTTCCCAAAATGCAGTTCGGCTAAAAGTGACGTCACCCCATTCAAAGTGAATGGGCAGAAGCGTTGGAAGCTTCAACGCACGCCGCTGTGTGGACGGGCCGTTACTTTTTTGTAAAAGTCCTCCTTATCTTCTTGTAGTTTCAAAAGTCTATCATAAATCTAAATGATGGATTTATGATTCGAAAATGATAAAAGTAGGGTAGACATGTGGATATTATCCGGCTGAACAAAACGTACATTTATCTAACAGCTACGTTTCCCACAGATCTTATGTTGAGCCATTTTCTAAAATCCCATGGAGAAATCTCATTGCTTTTTTGTGGAGGGAAGCCATGCGCAGCTTACTTCCTGGTTTTAGGACGCGTCTCTCTCCTCCTCTTCACACATCACACTTTTCCCGGCACACGTACTTACAGCCAATCAGCTCTGAATTATGTGAGATGACGTATGATGGGGATGGCAGCTCTATGCTCCTATGGTCATCATTTGTTTGCCACACACATTAAATAGGACAATACTCTGAGCATGCGCAGTGTAATTTTTACAGTCACCGTTCACTTAGACAGTGAGAGGGATGGGCAGGATCGGGTTTTGTCCCACATGGCTCTAAAGAGCTCAATAGGCACACACTGTAGCACACATACTAAAACAGCAATGTACAGACGAATCGGATGATTAAACATGATCTTAAAATATATTTTATATTTTTTTTATTTTTATTTTTTATTTTGTTGTAATCATTATTTTAATACTTTCTGCGGACACTAGGTGGGGCTGTGGGAAGTAAACAAGATCCGTCTGACCCGCACACAAGACGAGCAATGATGTAACCAGTGGCGAGCCGTCAGGGCCCTCTAGGCCCTCTCTGAGGACCTAAGGTATTCTAAAAAATAATATTTGAAAACTTAAAAAAATAAAAATAATTAAAAAATGAAATTTTCCATTTTTTTTTATTTATACTTTTCATTAGTTTTACCAACAAATATTTGATTTAATTGTATTTAAAATAACATTTCAAAAGAAAGAAATCCTTTGAATCTGCCTGTTCAGTTTCTGTTGGAATGTGAAGGGTTAAATGAAAGAAGCTCGCCTAGCCCTCTCTGTGAGTTACTGACCCTGCCACGATGACTTGGACTCAGACTCGGACTCAGGAATTATTGCGTACGCTGACTTGGACCCGGACTCGTGAATTTTCCCCCCCACCATGACTCGGACTCGACTTGTACATTGACGCTCCGACTTGGACTCGGACTCGAGGACATTTTTCTCTGGAGTCTGATGTCCTCTATCCTGGCGTGTGCACCTGCGAGGCGAGTTCACGTACTGGGCCCCGCTATTCCAGTCTAAAGATGTCTAGAGACACACCCCGCATTGTGCTATGCTTTCACACATTCTGCTTCCACATTGGAAAAGAGCTCACGCAAAATGCTCATTATGTGGAAACAATATTGAAGAGAAGGCTCTGTAACACGTTACTCTAAGGATCGAGTTCAGACATATAGGCTGTCTTGAACACTATCATCAGAGTAACGTGATCTAATCAGTAAATAAAGATTCAGCCGATAACACGAAAGCACAGTATGGCTACTTAACATGCACAATGACGTCATTTTGCATGCCAAATAGCCATGTGCTTTCTGGGGCTAAATCGTTATCAGTAAACCGTTTTAACCGATGAAAGTTCCTTCAAAATAAGAGTCCCGATCTTCTTACTATCAAAATAAAAGTGCAAAACGAAAATGTTACCATAGGAAAATGTTGACTCGGACTTGAACAAAGGTAATGATGACTCGGACTCGACTCGGACACTCCTTGGGTGACTCTGACTTGGACTTGCACTCGAAGAGTGGTGACTCGAGAGTGACTTGGACTCGTGAATTGGACTCGTGAATTGGTGACTTGACTACAACACTGGGTGGTGGAGATGACATATGCTCATATTCAGTTGGATAAATATTGTCTTAGGGACAGATCTACCTCAAGATTTTAGTGCCGCAGGGATTTTCTAAGAATTATTATCTTTGAATACTGTATTATGATTATGTTTTTGTCGAATGGTTCATGGGTCAGCATCATTCTCACCGTGTAGCATCCATCTAATGCTCCATTGTTAAACCATAGTGCACCTTGTTTTTCTGATGTCTAATCTACAGAGACTTATTTTTGTCAACATTATCATTACTTATTTGACAACCAGATGCAATAA
This sequence comes from Champsocephalus esox, assembly GCA_036324585.1. Taxonomy (NCBI): domain Eukaryota; kingdom Metazoa; phylum Chordata; class Actinopteri; order Perciformes; family Channichthyidae; genus Champsocephalus; species Champsocephalus esox. Next base: position 8,221,709 of record CM070494.1, on the reverse strand, counting down.
CTGTAGTTTCCCTTTGTTGGTGGTCTCTTTTTAACCAGACTTTGAGAAATCAAGTAAGAGCCGTTTAGGCGTATCATTATTTATGGTAAACATTGTAGGCAGGAGGCTTGGAACGTTGTATTTATGAGTATAGGCCCCTACAACACCTATACAATAAGAGTTCAACATTATATTAGCTTTGATGAGAGCAACACAGTGTTGCTTGGCATGCCAGCAGACACCCAGACGGCTGAAAGCACAGAAATAATCAAATGGATCTGAGGTGAAACTACGATTTTAGAGACAAAAACAGCGCAGGATTTAACAAGGTCCAGTTGGTTCTGTTGAGACCATCAGGCTGTATGTGGAGAGATGTACCAGCTGTTCACAGCCACTGTTCCCCGAGAGCTGAGGGCCTCCAACAGGGCCCCAAGAGGGCGAGCTGCTTCACCTGCGAGCTCGCTTTGCATAGATAATAGTGCACGGGCCCCGGCACTTATTCCCATCAGGCTCCATTCCCCTCTCTAGGTCCAAAGGGGCTTCCATGTCCTTCTGCAGAAACATCATCCCTCACACTGCACACATAATGGCATCTTTTGACACATGCACGCACACACTCACAATAATCAGGAGAATAACCTGGGTGCCTGGAGGACGCTTGGGTTTGCCAGCAGAGGCCCCAAATCTGAGATAATCTGTGTCATTCATATTGGCTGTCTGACACAAATGATCTGATAATACTCATGTGAAGTGAATTAACAGCTGTTGTTTGAATGGCCCTAATGTCTAGCCATTCATCAATTTCACAGGATTATGTTGTTGACCAGAGGTGTGAATGTGTGTGTGTGTGTCATGGGAGTCGCAGCCATTATATGAGGGTGGGACAAGTCCCCCCCCACTTTTTGAAATGATTAGTTAAGACCCACTCCACCGTGAATCGGTCTATCCACTTGCCGCACTTTGTAGAGCACTGTGTCGGTGCTTCACAATCAAATCCATTCCACTTGCTTATTGAGAGAATGCCCAAATCAATGGAACTCCGTACCATGTTTTCACTGCTACTTTGTACCAAGGCAGATTCTCCCATAGAGAGGCGAAGTCCCTCCCTTTCCGGGAGCCTCCATGGGACCCCGGAAGCGGAAAATTATACATTGAAGTCAATGGAGAGAGAAAGGTTATCTTTTGATCCCGTTTGAATTGTGCCACGAATGACACATATGATGTTTGTCAATTTTAAAGAACATTTTACAAGTCAAAAAAATTAAAATGTGTCGTAAAACTGTGAAGTTACCCATTTTTTGTGTGTGAAACCGCTGAGTGAACTACAGGTCTCTAGTCTCGCACAATACGCGTCACCATCACAAAGACGGCCGTCACGTTAGCGCATTTCACCTGTTTCTTTCAGAATGAGGCGAAAAGTATAAAACGAGGTGAAAATCACTACAAGTCTGGACACGTTGAGAGCTGTACATACACGAAAGGGGAGTTAGTCGGTTCTGTAAGAGTCAGCATGCGGGACCGGCTTTACAAGGTTTCGGTGAGTAATATGAGTGCAATGTGTAACGTTAATGTCAGCTCGCTAACATTAGCTAACAAGGTACACTAACGTGTTTTGTTTTAGTAACTAGTTTTCTCCTTAAGAACTTCGTGGTCTCTGTGTATGCTGTGGACAGTGATGTACCTGAACGCGTTCATATTTTGGGCGAACGTGAACTGAACGTACTGTATTTCCGCTAGATGAACGTAATTGAGAACGCCTTCATTCTCAGCGCTGTATAACGGCGTTCAAAAGTGCGTTCATTCTCAGCACTGTATTATAACGGCGTTCAAAAAATGTGCCAGATTTCATATGCCTTTCAGCTGAAAACCCAGTTAAAACACACCGTAAACAGGCTTCAAAATAATGCGGAAAACCACCCAATCTGGCAACAGCAAGCTGCCTGTGACGCGTACGCGCCTGTCACCCCTGGCTGTCGCACTAAAATATAAATATACTAAATATATCAGACTCCTCACAACAAACAATGTGGAACCGCGGAACCGGCGAGCATTGAATGAATGAATTCATTAGTATGGACGAAGCCGAGAGCAGCTGCAGCAGCACTCGCTCAGAGTGAGACTCTACGCCGTAGAGTCTACGGCGTCGGGGTATGAGCATTTAAAAGAGTTTTACGTTAAAGTCAGAACTGACCCGGACGGAAAAATCAAACGTTTGCCTGTAAACTGTGTCCGCCCGGTTTAAAAAAGCAAGTCCGTACATCGACGACGTCGACAACAAACCTTAAACGGCACATTGTGAATAAGCACACTACTAGCCTTTCACGGTATGTGCGAGTGGCGAATAAAAAAGAGAGCCAACACAGATCCACTACCACCCAAATCCCATTAACATCGTACAGGAGACAAATAATAGCTCGCAGCAACGTATTGAAAAAATAACTATAAACTATAAATTAGTTCATTTTTGAAACCATGAACTTTAGTTCAACATTTTGAATTATGAACTATGAACTGAACTAGTTCATTTTAAAATGTGTGAACTGTGAACTGAACTAGTTCATTTAGAAAGTGAACTTTCCCAACACTGGCTGTGGATAACATTAGTGTTCACAAGAACAAGGTACACTGACGTGTTTTGTTTTAGTTGCTCTTCAGATTGAAGCGGCCAGTTTTATATCAACTATACTGTATGTCTGATCTCCTTTTACATCTCGTTGTGTCATTTGAGTTTATTTGCTGTGTGTAGATTCAAGGATTTTGGTTATCTTGTCAATGTGTTTGGTTATCCAGGCACAGCTGTGTGTGACTCCCTCGGGTACACTGATATGTGTTTTCCTAATGTAGAGAGCATTGATTAATTAATAAACTACACACTGAGTCTAGATCCTGACCAAGTCCTTTTTTATTGTTGATCAAATGTTTTTCAAAAATGTATTCATACACATTTAGAAAAATACAATGTACAATCACAACCAATACAACACAAATTACAAAAAATACATAAAAAACAAATAACAACAATCAGACAAGAGGACAAAACTATGGAAAAATAACCCCTCCCAACCCAGATCCGGACCATCATTGTATTATTGCTCATTCAATCTATTATAGCATGCTAACAAACATGGTACTTACTTTATTTGTACAGATCTGCATGGGAGATGATGGCGCGATGCAGAGCGCTGTCTGTGATTGTGCACGGGGGATGTACAAATGCAGCCACGCTGCAGCATTGGCAATATGTGCCATGTGGCAGATCAGCTCCACAGATGTTGAGTGTCAGTGGAGGAAGCCTGGCACTTCCAAAGTAGTCCAGCCCGTGTCTCAACTTTACCAACAGTGAGAGGAGACATACAACCCACTGGCCAGAGACATCGCCAACTGTCAACTGGGGGGTTGTAAACAAGGCCGAAGGGGTGAAGGCTTTTGTGCAGGCCTATCGGGTGACAGTGATCGAGTCTGGTCTCTTTGTGAGTGAGTCCGTGTTTTGGGAGCATCACCCGATGGACTTGTGCAGCCATCTGCCCTGCTGGAGGTGAAGTGTCCACACAGCCAGAGGAACATGACCATCGCGGAGGCAGTCCAGTTACCATCCTTCTGTCTCCGTGAGGAGGGTGGGTCATATATTCTCAAGGAGAATCACCCATACTGGCACCAGTCCAAGGGCAGCTGCACATCACAGACCGGAGTCTCTGCTACTTTGTTGTGTGGACCACGAAGGAGGCGATCATCATCCTCATCCCCAAAGACCCTGCATGGCATGGACATCTCCTCCTCCTGGAAACATTCTACACCCAGCATATGCTCCCTGTGTTGGCCAGTAGAGAGGAGGTCATTTAAATAAACATACTCTTAACACCCTGGGACTCTGCGTTGTGTTCCGTATGTGTGATGGGTGTTATGCAGAGGGGAGGAAAACAGGACGCAGCAGATTGGGATTGTGGAGACGCTGAGCAGTTATTTAATTGTTGCATGTAATTATTATTATACTGCGTGCTTCTTAGTTATTCCATCTTTTGCTGTAACATGGATCTGTATGTAACTCTATATTTACTTGTTATCTACCACAATTCCTTCTACATCATACACCATCATTATACATGATAGATATATTTATATTTGTATACATATCTGTAAATTGTATAATTTTATTTAAACGTCTTTTTGATCTCTCTGTCTATAAACACAAACTGAGTAAGATTGACAATAAAGTTACCTTTGAAAAATATATATATTCTTTATGAAAATAGTTGCCTGTTGTCAAATGAATCCAAATGAAACGTTGGACTGAACTACAACTACGCCTTTAAATCTCTACGGACTGTTCTTCAGTGAGATGGCAAGTTACTATCTTTAAACATGTATTAGTTTTTTCTCAGAACAGATTTTATTTTCTGAAGTTAATTTAACTTTGGCGACCATGAGGTCATTATTAAAAAGGTACAATCAATTTGTTTAGGGTTGACTAAAATAATGAAAAACATTCATCTGGATAATTTACTGACAGAATAAGAAACTCAATGATGCTCTACTCACCTGTTCCTTTTTATAAAGTGAAACAGTTAAAACGATAGATTTTAGTAAACTTAAAAACAACCTTCTCCAAAAGCTATCAAGGAATATACCGAATACTTGTTTTAGAACCTTATTACATATTATTTGTATATAGTTTGAATGATCTTTGACAGAAGCTTAGTTTACACTGACCTGTCACTCATATATTAATGTCTTTGTAACTTCAGTAAACCACTACCTCACTCATTTCTTTCATTCATCACGGTTCAGTAAACTAAGTGACACATGAACCGGTTTAATCATTATAATAACGTAGGATTGCAACTCTTTGAAACTGTAGGTGGCTCTTAAAAGAGCCGTTGTGTTTGGGTGTGCTGGTCTCAGGTCAGTTTAAGCCCTCTCTCCGCGGATGCAGCGGGCCAGCTGGATGTCCTCGGGCATGATGGCGACCCTCTTTGCTTGGTTCATCTTACTGGGGGCCAGCTACATGGATGTCGGTGCAGTCCACAGTCATTGTGCAGTTGAAGGCAGAATGAATGTATTATTGACTCAGAATGAAGCACAACTTCATGTCATACAAGACATTGACTTTGTTTGTAATTGTGTAAAAAAAAATATGAGCATTGATTAGCAAGCAGGACCTGCAGGAACAGAGCACGGTGATGGATCGAGCTGGGAAGAGAGAAGAATAAAGAAAACAGATCAACTTTATTATCGAATATTAAAAATTCAATTTCAAAACAAGTTGCCGCTCCTACAGTTTTCTCGTGTGTAAAGATGATTTCAAATGACCTATGCAAAATATCACACTCAATACATGCGTGTCTCTGGGGGGTGCATTGTGCCTTTGATGTATATAAATAATATACCATAACCAAATACTATTACGTACAGTGGAAATTAGGTTGCCAGGGCAGATCAGTGTGCATGTTCCTCAGGGTCTCAGCAGTTACAGGTGAGGGAAAGGAAATAAAAGAGAAAAAGGTCAGTAACAACACTTTAAAGTAACAACACTTTGAATAATTATCTCTTTTAATAATGTTCTATCAGTAATCACTCAACTACTGTCTTTCCAACCAACAGATTGACTCACCCTTACTGTCATCACAATGAAACACGTCCAGAAGAATGTCATGCAAAGCTCCCTGCCTTCCTTCGACTCTCCCTGAACTGCTTCCTTAGCACCCGGTGGAGGGTGCAGTAGGCTACTCTTCAAATGTTTCACGAAATACTTACCATCATGACTACTCTTACTGTTTAACATTTTGGTTTACTTCATGTAATAAAATAGTAACTTCATGGTAAGGCTACTAAAAGTGACATGGCTAAGTAATGTAATGCTAACTAACGTGCTCGCTACTCGTCGCTACTAGCTAGGTAGCTAACTTGACTATGTTCTATGCACAACATGTATATTACCTATGATATTACCTGATATGTCTGATCCAGTGACTCCTGGTCCTTTCATCAGACGGGAAGCGATAGAATGAGCAAGTGGTTTGATCACGTATGTGATTACAACCCGGTACAAAGCACACAGGCATCTTGTAAAAGTGAACCAACCACTTGAAGCATTATCGCCTGTGACATCACTTACGCGACCCAGAATGGGATTTGGGATTTGTAGTCTTTGTAGTCGCGTATTTTTGATAGTCTTATATTTCAACAGTTTTACAACAAAATGTGACTTTTTTGAGATGGAACTGATTGTTTAAGATTGACCAACATCATATGTGTAGTTCGTGGCACAACTCAAATGGGATAAAAAGATACGTTTTCTCTCTCCATTGAATTAAATGTATAATTTTTCGCTTCCGGGGTCCCATGGACCGGAAGTAGATGGGCGTGACTTCGCCTCTCTATAGCGCGCGCATGTTCAAGGACTGTTGTCATAGTTGGACAGCTCAGACCTGTTGTATGAAGCGATGCCGATAGCGGAGGTAAGGCACACACACCAAATGTTCAGGACATTGTTAATACAGCGAAAATCAATGCTGACGATCTCTTGGTTTTATATGTTTTCTCCCCCAGACATAAGAACATTTTTTTCAAAGAAGAGGAAAGTAAGTCATCAGCTGGTAGCAGTTAATCAGTTAAAAGTGATGGCGGCGGCGGCAAAAGCGTCTCACTTCTTGAGAGGAGTTTCGTCTTTATGTCTGTCACGGACGAGTGAAGGAAGCAGGACCCAAATGCAGATAACTTTTGAGAAACCCCTTATTTCAAGGATAAATGACAAATACAGAAACTACAAACGTGACATAACATGTGAATCGTGACAGAACCCCCCGCCTCAAGGGACGGATTCTAGACGTCCCTAAAAAAAAACACAAAAGTCCAAAACCTCAAGCAGGGTGGGCGGAGGGGGTCCAGAGGACGGGTCTTGGGCTGACAGCCCAGGAACACAGCAGAGGACCAGGAAGGGGTCTCGGGCGGACGGCCCGGGGGGCAAGGTACAGTCCAAAAAGGGGGATCCGGGCGGACTGCCCGGGGACAAGGCAGAGAACCAGGAAGGGGTCTCGGGCGGACGGCACGGGGTCAAAACAGAGTCCAAGGTGGGGACCATAGAGGGACGAAGGCAGCGGCAGGAAGAGTCAGGGGGCCGGGCCCGAGGGCGAAGGCAACGGCAGGAAGAATCAGGGGCCCGGGCCCGAGGGCGAAGACCGCGGCTCTCAGGGGGCCGGGCTCGAGGGCGAAGACCGCGGCTCTCAGGCGAAGACCGGACCTAGGGTTGGCAGGACCCCCGGCAGGGGAGTGGACGGCGGGACCTCCAACGGCACAGGACACAGAGCTGGCAGGACCCCCGGCAGGGGAGTAGACGGCGGGACCTCCAACGGCACAGGACACAGAGCTGGCAGGACCCCCGGCAGGGGAGTAGACGGCGGGACCTCCAACGGCACAGGACACAGGATTGGCAGGACCCCCAGGGGAACCTCCAACAACACTTGCGTAGGGGCTTGAATAGGGAATGGAGAGGGAACTCGAGCAGAGACTTGAGAGGGGACTCGAGAGGAGACTGGAGAGGGGACTCCAGAGGGGACTAGAGAAGGGAACACGAGAGGGGACTTGAGAGGGGAACTAGAGAGGGGACTCGAGGAGGGACCAGAGGAGGGAACTCGAGAGGGGACTCGAGATGGAAACAGAGAAGGGAACTCGAGAGGGGAACTTGAGAGGGGACTAGAGGAGAGACTAGAGGAGGGACTAGAGGAGGGACTAGAGGAGTAACTAGAGAAGGGAACTTGAGAGGGGAACTTGAGAGGGGACTAGAGGAGGGACTAGAGGAGGGCCTAAAGGAGGGGACTCGAGAGGGGACTCGAGGGGGAACTGGAGAGGGAACTTGAGATGGAAACAGAGAGGGGACTCGAACAGAGACTAAAGAGGGGACTAGAGGAGGGACTAGATAAGTAACTAGAGAAGGGAACTCGAGAGGGAAACTAGAGAGGGGACTCGAGGAAGGACTAGAGGAGGGACTAAAGGAGGGAATTCGAGAGGGGACTAGAGGAGGGACTAAAGGAGGGAATTCGAGAGGGAACTGGAGATGGAAACAGAGGGGACTCGAGAAGGGACTACAGAGGGGACTAGAGGAGTAACTAGAGAAGGGAACTCGAGAGGGGAACTAGAGAGGGGACTCAAGGAGGGACTAGAGGAGGGCCTAAAGGAGGGCCTAAAGGAGGGAACTCGAGAGGGGACTCGAGGGGGAACTGGAGAGGGAACTTGAGATGGAAACAGGAGAGGGGACTCGAACAGAGACTAAAGAGGGGACTAGAACAGAGACTAAAGAGGGGACTAGAGGAGAGACTAGAGGAGGGACTAGAAGAGTAACTGGAGGGAACTCGAGGGAACTCGAGAGGGAAACTAGAGAGGGGACTCGAGGAGGAACCAGAGGAGGGAACCCGAGATGGGACCGTGGCAGCCGGGACCAGATCCGGGTCTGGAACCAAGGCAGCTGGGGTCGGGACCATGGCTGCTGGGACCAGAACTCGGGCCGAAACCCTGGCTGCAGGGACCGGAATTGAAGCCAGAATCATGGCTGCTGAAGCCAGAATCCTGTCTATAAGCTCCAGCTTCGACGCCGGAAACACGGCCGTATAGGGCGCTCCCGGAGCCGGGACCATAGCCGCTGGGGCCGGCCCTGGAGCCGGAAACATGGCTGTATGATCCAGCCCTGGAGACCGGATCATGACTGTGTGGGGCGGTCCCGGAGCCGGAAACATGGCTGCGGGAGCCTGCACTGGGGCAGGGACCATGGCTGCTGGGGCCGGGACTGGAACCGTGGCTGCTGGGGCCGAAACCGTGGCCGAAACCGTGGCCGAAACCGTGGCTGCTGGGGCCGGAACGGCGGCTGCTGGGGCCAGGACTGAGGCTGGAACCATGGCTGCCGGGGCCGGAACCATGACTCTTGGGGCTCGGGCTGCTAGTCTGGACTTGCGACTCCCTCTCTTAGGAGCCTTTTGGAGGCTCCGTGGACCTCCAAAAGCCAGAGTTCCAGAGAACGGCTCCTGGACAGGAGCAGGAACTGGGGAAGAAGTAGAGGTTGACTCCAGACGGAACACGCCGAGACGTATGGCGTCAGGTTGGGAATTGGGAGGCAGGGGGCTAGCATGCCTGGAGCTTGCAGGCCGAGAAAGAGGTTTGACCTCAAAGCTGCCCAAAAAGTCCTCCACCCACTCGGGGAGCAACTCCCCCTACCAGGGCCTTGAGGTTACCTCCTGGCGTGCCGCAGAAATAACTGACTGCCTCTCTTCAGTACTGGAGGCATATCTAAAGTCATTCCTCAAGCATGTTAAATGGTACTTCACCTCGTACAAACTGTCTGCTGGGTCCATTCTTGGTTGGCTCATTCTGTCACGGACGAGTGAAGGAAGCAGGACCCAAATGCAGATAACTTTTGAGAAACCCTTTATTTCAAGGATAAATGACAAATACAGAACAGAACACTCTCCGGTGAACTCCGTCACCAACAAACAATGACCCAACACTGAACACCGAAAGAGACAAGACTAAATACAGGGAGGGGTAATCATGACAACGAGAAACAGCCGGGCAGGGGAGAAGAAACACAAGGACAACAGGTGAACACAATCTGGTAATCAGGGAGGGAAACAGACAGAAAGCAGACAGGCAGGAAACGGGGTTGAACACTTAACACAATAAGACAGGAAACCCAAAGACAAGAAAAACACCAACACAGACAAAACTACAAACGTGACATAACATGTGAATCGTGACAATGTCATGATAGAGAGAGAGATACAAATACTGAATAGTTTACATGAGAAAAGGCATCCAAATGCCAGGTTACTAGTATTTATCATGTAAACAGGGAACATGAATAACCCAATCTCTCTGTGCTCATGTAAACACCATGATGTCCATGTAGAGACGCAGTCAGTGTGTTTTACTGGAGCCTCAGTTCGATAAGAGATTATTTTCTGAGTTCTTTAATTTAGGTTATCTCTCTCTAAATGGTAATGTGCATTATGTTTTAATTATACTTCTTCTCATTCAGAAGCTGTTTGTGTGTGTTTATGTTTTACTGAGTATAGGCCATTTCCATCCGAGTATTCAGTTAACTGTTTATTTTCTGTGCACATTACAGACTAGCTGATATTCTACCTACTGCTTGGGACTTTGAGTCTTCAACATGTCCAATGTCACAGACTGGGACTTACTTTAGAGTCAACTTGTATTTACATCCAGTATGACTTGTCATGATTCAATGTGAAAGAGTATACTGCTCAATAAAAAATGATCACTTCACCACCTCTCTTGACATCTAGGCGCTTGAGAGTGAGTCCGAGGCAGAACACAGGGACAGTGGAGAGAGGTCTGTGCTGAGGTGAGTGATGAAAGGGAAATGACACTTTAGAGTCAATGTGATGTGGACTCTCATCCCAGAATGTTAAGGAAATCAGTGGGGATATTGAACAGGAAACATTTCAGTCAAGGGGCATCATAAGACCAATATAGACAGAAGAGCAACATTTAAGTCAATGATACCGTTCCTAGGTGAACTTCATTTTACTTAATCTGTATGAAGTCAGATCAGTCTCAATATTAATAAATGCTCACAGAAGGATTCACAAATGTATTTTGCGATTTATATATAAATGACTCCACAACGATATCTCTCAATGCACTCACAAATATTTATTGTTGTATATAAATGTACAAAAAATGGGCATTTAAACTGCTTTTTATTAATTAAAAGACGGCTCTGAATTAATAATCAAATATGTTTCCTTTCATTACTACTGGATGAAATTGCAAAATGTACCCATCATTTTCCTCATGCTAGTATAGTATGGGATTAGTTTTGTATCATAAAGATAAAGCAACACTTTCTCAGAATAAAGCAAAACTATGAGTTTAAAAGAAAAAAGTCAAGCAAAATAAAATCAATTTCAAAAATAAAACTATAAGTTGCAAACAAATCATTTGTGTAATCATGTAAAGTTTTTTCTTTGTTTTAACATAGGTTTTTGTTTGCAGTTCTTGTTTCTTCTTTCTCAATGATCAGACTTTTGCTCTCGCTGCAGCTCTCTCGTTTGCGCTTCCTCATTTTTTGTTTGAGATTTTGACACAAACCTCCCAGGTGGGTGGGACTTTCAGGGGTGTGTCCCCAGTGGCTACTCAGCTTTTGAGTGACAGACCACTACACCACAGATCATACAGTGCAACTCATGCAGCAAACTCCGGAGTCCACTCGGCCACATTAGTGTTGGTGTCTCCTGGGGGGTTTTCATGAACATATCGGACTTATTTTATGGATTGCAGTGCATTACTTGTGATGTGTAAACAAAACAATTAAAGACTGCTTTAATTGAACAAATTCTGCAATATAAAAGAGGCAGATTTGCTTTATGAAACAGACCAGACCTAGGCTGCATACCAACACAATTAGGAACATGCTCACATCTTACTATGTTGGTCTGAAGAGCTGAAGCATTCATACACAATGGATAAAACCGGTGTTGTCTCATTCTATATCCTGTGAGAACATGATATACATTTAGCATTAAAAACTCAACATACTATTCCTGAGGAAGATCTGAATAATCAACAGATTTGAATGGAATCTCTAACATTTTCATGTAGAATAAAGACAAAAGAGTGATTATACAAATTACATTTATTGAAATTTGAACCAGAAGATGAAGTCTCAAAGAATGTTTTAAATAAAAGGACATAAAACAAAAAGGTGGATAATAATAAAATCTATTAAATGTATATGTAAACACATTTGGTCAGAGGAAATGACACTGAGCCAGTGATAACAGTAACGCCAGCATGGATGAAGCTAGTGCAGTTCTTTCTTCATGCCCCCCCTCCGTGCTGTCCCCTCAGAGGAAGTGGGAAAACGGGATAAGACTCTGGACGTCACGCTGTCTCAATGATCCACACTGAGAGGAAAATAAATGTTTTAGGAAAGGAAAAATATGAAGTTAACAAATAAAACAGCTCAGGGGCAGTCATGGACGGTAGGTTTTCCTACAAAGTTAACTCAGCCTCCATTGATTTTCATATCAAATTAGCGTGTTAATAAAATAAGCGATCATGGCTTATACTTGCATATCTAAACAGAATCATGAAAACCTGTTGGTAGAGTCAGGCACACGAGTCCGTTTGAGTGTGTGCGCTGGTGTCTGAACGCTCACTCACTGCTAGCTATGTAGCTGTTCTGTTAGGCTACGTAGCTTGCATTGTTATGGATCTAAAGGTAGCACAAGCTAACTTTCATACCACAGCTTTACTTCTCACTTAACACAATAAAGAAACAGACTGTATAGCACAAACAACACAAATGATCAATACTTACATATATTTTCACTTGTAGTATTATAATAATTGAAATGCTGGTTCTTCTGGGGGTCTTCTGTCCACCCTCAGCTAGCTACCGCGCCGCAGCTGCCTGCACTATACAATCGCTGGAGGACTGGGCTGTCACTCAAAAACTGAGTAGCCAATGGGGACGCACCCCTGAAAGTCCCGCCCACCTGGGAGGTTTGTGTCAGAATCTCAAACACAAAATGAAGGAACGCAAAAGAGAAAGCTGCAGCGAGAGCAAAAGTCTGATCATTGAGAAAGAAGAAACAAGAATTGCAAACAAAAACCTATGTTAAAACAAAGAAAAAATACTTATAGTTTACATGATTACACAAATGATTTGTTTGCAACTTATAGTTTTATTTTTATTTTGCTTGACTCAGTTTTTTTTTCTTTTAAACTCATAGTTGTGCTTTATTCTGAAAAACTAATCCCAACTTTCATTTAAACTACATACACTGAACACAAATATAAATGCAACACTTTTGTTTTTGCTCCCATTTTTCATGAAAACAAATCTGTGATAGTGAGCACTTCTCCTTTGCCGAGATAATCCATCCCACCTCACAGGTGTGGCATATCAAGATAGTAAGGATGCTGTTTCAATCACATTAGTATGCATGAAAGTGACGATGGGCCCGTCCCCAATTATGCTAATGAGCTAAGTCCCGCCTCCCTGTGTTCGATATCCTTTGATGTGAGGGGTACAATTATGCTAATGAGCTAAGTCCTACGTCCCTTTGTTCGAGATCCTTTGATGTGAGGGGTGAGGTGTCATCCAACGTAGGTGTGAAATGCCCCCCTGTGTAGCGCATTTGTTGTATAATCCTTTGATGTGAGGTGTTATAACAGGTAGGTGTGAAATGCCCCCCTGTGTAGCGCCTTTGTTGTCTAATCATTTGATGTGATGGTTGAGGTGTTATAACAGGTAGGTGTGATTTCACACCGGTGTGTTATAAGCCTCTGATGTTAATCTAGGTGTTGATTAAGGCAGTGTCTTTGAAGTTATGCGTGATACTGTCTGGCCCCTGTCCCCTCACAGCCCTTTGTTGCCTAATCTAATTTGCCTTTGATGTGAGGGTTGACGTGTTATAACAGGCACAAAATAGGCACACCGGTGTGTTATAAGCCTCTGATGTTAATCTAGGTGTCTCTTTGAAGTTATGCGTGAGACTGTCTAGCCCTCGCCCCCTCACAGCCCAGGCCTCTCCCCCTTTTCTCCACCCTTTCCTGTGACATGATATGAGGCCAGAAGATAGTGGGGGGTGGAATTATGTGAAAAAATAAATCCATGCAGACTAAATAAAAAGCCAAGAGACGCATCGATATGGGTTTAATCAGCGACAACTTACCGCCATCCGTCCGGAGCGCCAATCAAGAAAACGGATGCAGTATCTGTGCCGGGTTCAAACGCCTCCAGCCGAACATCTGTGCACAAACTTATCTTGTGCCCTCATTGGTCATGTGAGCGTTCATGTGTGTTGGAGGAGGGGCTCTGTAAGGAAGTGGCAGATTTTTTCCGGTTGTGCACTTTCAAATTCTAGCTCACTTGAGCTGGTTTCTCCAAAATGGCCTGCCCCACCTTTAAGAACAATTAACACACACACACACACACACACACACACACACACACACACACACACGTTGGAGTTGTCCTGTGATGTGAGGGTTGTTTTAAGCCTTGAATGTTAATCTATATGTTGATTAAGACACTCTCTGTGAGGTGAGAAGCGAGGGAATGGAGTTAATTTTTAATAAAAAAATACGCTCAAACAAAATAAAACAGCCATTCATTTTCACTCACTAATGCCCCTTTCACACCTGGCTCTTAGCAGCGGCGCCGGCTCTTAGCTCCGGAATCGGGTTCACTTCCAGCTCCAACAAATTGTCGGTCTAGAGGCAAGAGCTTCGGAGCTAAGAGGTGGCGTCGCTTACATCTCTCTTACGTCGAGGCGTGCAGGAAACTAAACCCACCTCCCCTGAACATGGGTCGAGTAGTGCCTATAAACACACTTTATAAAGTCAGGCAATACTAACCAGGCTTCGTGTGATTCTGTTTATTTGTACCTTACTTTGACCCTCCGTTCACTGTTATCGATCATTGTGGAGAGAGGCAGACGTGTTGTTTTGTATTATTGCAGCTATCGGATGCAAGTAGTCAGTTTAGCTTCGTTTGCTATGCCAACACCACCTGTTTTATACCAGAGAAACTTTCATAACAGCGTTGTGATGCCAAACAGTGTCAATTCAGACTGACACACATTCACTTAGGCTAAGGGGAACTGGGGATATGCATCAGCTGCTTGTGTGAGTCGGACAGTGAATACTTTAGAGCGGCCGCTGCAGTGTGAGCTAACCGGGAGCAAACGGGAGAATACACTCCCGTGGAAGAGCAGCACTGCAGCGGTCGGTAAATGCTGCAGAAACACATTAATAAACAATGAACCACGGCACTCTGGAGCAAAGTATGAGGTTGGAGAAGTCGTTATTCAATTTATTCGGGCTTCGTGTGATTAAAAGCAACATGATCATCGACCCGACGCAGTTCCCCGTTGTTATTGTTGTGGTGAGCGCCGTAATGGCTGCCGTTGGGGAGCAAATCAGCGATGTAAACGGTGACGTCATGACGCAGCAGGGGCAGCTCTGGGGCGCCAGTGGGCGGTGTGAACAGAGTGGGAGCTGTAAAGGGAAACCGGAGCTGAACCAGAAAAGCTCCCGCTCGGAGCTAGAAACTGAAAAGCGCTGGTGTGAAAGCCGCATAAGACACCTAAACACGTTATTGTCCTCTCTAAATTTGATTCAGGGTTTATTTTTAAATGATTTGTGCTTGCTAAGGACGTTTCTTTTTAAGTTTTTGTGAAACTGTTAACTACAAGGAAGTCTCTGTTTGCAAAGAGGGTATTCATATTCATTTAAAAAAGATCTTATATAGGTTTTAATAGTGATAACTAAGGATGTTCTCTTTTGTTGTAGGGCTTGTGAACAAAGAAAAGCTGTAAACACTTAACCCTTGTGTGGTGTTCGGGTCAAATTGACCCGATTTCCATTTTCAATGAATAAAAAAAAATATAAGGATATTTTCGTTCAACCTGAAACTCAATGGCCGGGGCTTATTTATTGTGAAGGACATGTGGAATTGTTTTTATTTTTTTCCACTTATGAAAAAATGCCCACCCGCATTTATGCCCTTCATAAGAGGTTTGGGTCAATCTGACCCGGATACAATACCAGGACAGACAGACAGAGAAAAACACAAATAAACACACAAACTAAAGACACACACACACACACACACACACACACACACACAATTGTGTAAGCCAGCCATCAGTGTACCAAAACCTCCCCACTCTGGAGTTTACACACAGCATACCTTCTGCGACAAGTGCTGATCTAAGTTTGATCTTCAGTGATCCTCTCACACACCATCCCTCAGAGAGAAAGACAGACTCGTCCCCCTGTAACACCCCCCCTTCAACAGGTCTGATGCTAACCTCCAACACAACTAAGGAACTCGTTTTATTGTAATGGCCTAGGCAGATTTTGGCTTTTTTCTCTTGCCAAGATACTTTTAGACACACTTTGAGGTATGTAAAACCTTAAAACTAGAAATGAAGTACACTGTCTGATTAGATTTTTTCTTAAAGACTGTTTCTCTAAAAGGCAAGTTTGTGATTTTCACACTTTTTACTGACACTCGGCAGATTTGTGTGTAATTCTCTCACAAAGGAATAGTAAGTCTCTTACTTTTTGGATAGAGTTTTATGTATGACAACTTTACAACTGGTAGAAAGTTAAGTACTTTGTCTAAACAGATTTTCTTAAAGAATCAAACTCTAAATGGCAAGTTTGTGATTTTAACAGTTATTTACTGACACTTTTTTTTTCTACACAGACCACTATTGCGGTAAGCATGTTCCGGTTGTGTTTGTTGTTGTTGTTGTTGTTGTTGTTGTTGTCATCTCCGGGTATCCGGTGTGCCTGTTCTGTTGCTGATAGCTTATTATCTTAACGTAATCGATCGTTTTACAACTCTTAATCACTCCAACTGCCTGACGTTGTAATCACCCGTTACTACAGCTTAAGCACTCACAACTCTCCTTCTCTTAGCGACTGTAACTCCACAGTTGCCTACACTCTTTTCGGGTTTGCTAACGGTAGCTACTTTAGCTTGATAGCTAGCCATGGCTCTTTCCCCACCCTCGGGTGTTATTTTCTGCTCTTCCTGTCTCATGTTTGGTTACTTCCCTACCTCCTTTACTGGTACCGATACATGTGTTAAATGTAGAATAGTTGTTAGGTTGGAGGCGGGAATCATAGCCATAGAAGCCCGGCTCCGCATCTTCGAAAGAAACTCAGCTACAGTAAAGCCCATGTTAGCCGGTGCGGACCGGCAAAAGGTAGCTCCTCTTAGCCGTCCCCCGGCAAATCCGAGCAGCAGGGAGACTGGGTGACTGTTCAGAAGGGGCATAACGCGAAACCCGGAGGTCCCCACCAACCCGTTCACGTATCTAACAGATATTCCCCACTCAGCGAGACACCCGCTGAGAAGCCAACTCTGGTTATTGGTAGCTCTATTATGAGACACGTGAATTTAGAGACCGAAGCCTCCACAGTCACATGCATTCAGGGGGCCAGAGCGGGCGACGTTGAGGCGCATCTTAAACTGCTGGCTAAAAATAAAGGTAAATACAGTAGGATTGTTATTCACGTCGGTGGTAATGATTGTAAGGGAAACTTCTGTAGCAATGGAGATTCAGGACTCAGAGAGACACGGGACGAGCAGGAGTTCTGATGTCAAACACTGGCAGTTTATTACAAGCATCGGCCGGAGAATTCATATCACAAGTCACAGCAGCAGAAAGTTCTGACTGCACGGGTGGGTTGTCATGTAAATTCTGAATCCCTTCCCATCTTGGCAGACCTTTTAATTAGCTTCACTCAGAGTCAACCCACATATTGGGGGAAGGTGTACGTGACCACCTGGAGGCACTGAATCACTTATTTGACTTTATGGCTCCTGTGACCGAGAGTTCACCGGTCATAAAACTGATAATGTCAGCAATAGCTGAAACTTCCCATTCCTTAAGACAGATAACAGACTTCGGCTTCGTCGTAAACGTCAACAGGCCGAAAGGTCAAATATCTTAAGTAAAGACAAAATTAATCCCTCACAGTTCCTCTCTTTTTATCATCTTTGATAACCTTAAAACATTAGTCTAATAATAATTTGGTCAATACTTAAATCAATAGGGGTCTTCAGAGTTGAGTGTGGTGCCACCGTACATCAATTTACATCACAAAGTAGAATAAGACTGAAACATTCAACCACAATAATTGATACAGACAATCACGATAGAAAATCATCTCTCATCAATGTTTGGATTGTCTGTTGTCAAAAGCACAATAATGAACACACATAAAACACAGACGCATAATAGCAAAAACATCTTCTTTAAAAAAATATGTTTTAACATGTAACCATTAGCTGATCTCACTTATCAAACAATAAAATCAAAACCAGCTTGCAGTTTAAAGAATTAGTCTAAGGCAATCACTAGTCAAATGCATTTAAAACATAGGATCATAAGAGATCCAGGTGAAGTATAAAATCACAGTTCAGGTATAAAATTCACAGTGGTGATTTGATCAATTTGTAATCTGCAAAGTTGCAGTTTCCTCAATTCAGGATTACTTTACGTTGACTTCATTACATATTAAATCAAAAGACACTGGCATGATAATATAATTACAATACTTCAACTATAAATCATTATGTTATTTCAAAATCTGAAGGGAAAACTAAACAATTCTCAAAATGTTTAACAATCTGAAAAGGAAAAGTTAGGCACATTTTGTAAAACCTGGAAAGGAAGATTTAAATATTTAAAACTTGAAACATCATTGTAGGTCTTTCTGTGCATGGATAATACATTGAAGAGTAGTGTTATTAAGCCTGATTGCTGGACAATTAAGGATAGTACCATTATCTGTTATAATATTAGAAATATGTTATTGTTCAATACTTTATAATCTGAAAATATCAATTAATTTATTTTGTTTAGTGTGAAAGTGTAATCTGATCTGACAAAACATATTTCTCACCACTATTTAACACATGTCTGTTCATCGGAAATATAAGAACTAACATTAATTGTGCATCTGTAAACATCTGGTCATTCAATTCAAATGTTATCTTTCTACAAGAGCTGGAAGACCCTGTCCTCCTGACTCGTCCTCCTCCTCTCTTTATGACACAAAATGTCTGGTGTGTAAAGGCATCCTGATACTGTATAGATTAGCACTGATGTGCTGATTGGCTCAAAACTCTTCTTCATCAGAGCGCCATATTTCAACAATTGCTCTGCTTTTGTGTGGCTCATTTCAGTGAGCACTGTATGATCCCCCAGTGAAACGGAGGCTCATCTGCCTGCATTCCTTCTGCTATCTGCTTGAGAGCAGTGCAACTGCATATTCCAAGTGGCGCATCCAGATGCCCCCCCGTGATGGGAGAGGTTAGGAAGACATCTGCTCCTCCAAGAAACATGGAACCTTGTAGGAAGCCCTCGCTCGTCCTGCAGAGTTGTCTGCTTGAGCTCACCGAACAGAAAGATGAAGAAGCATCCCATCTCCTCAGAAAGTTGAAGATTAGAATCCTCTCATCTCGAACGACCTCGTGCCTCCTTGCCCGTGGCTGGGGGTGCCCTCTGCAGCCAGAGAGTGTGACCCTCTCTCTCTGACCCTTGGCCTTCAGAGCTGTCCTAGTTATTGTGTTAACACTTGATAGGAATGTTTTCCTGAGTGAAGACAACTCAAGGTAATGGATTAGCACATTATCATTCGATTTACAAAAATAAGATAGGCCCCTCAGAATTATTTTGGAGCCTTCCTGACACATGCACATGCATAAATGTAAAAACCTTGTTAGTCAACATGCAAAAATCATATACTCATCAGTCCAAAGCAGAGAAATGTTATTTTAAGTTAAAGGTGAGCTCGTCCCTGTGGATATAACCCCTTCTCAATGATTCTAAATGTTATATTAATTCACAATTTACCGTTTGATAAAAGATTAGTTTATCCGAAATACATTTCCTCTTCCATAAAACATATGTTTGAGAAATAAATGTTCCAATATGAACATATATAAATTACTCAATATAATTGACTCTCCCCTCCCTTTTCTTACATATGTCACATATGAAATAATAACGTAGGAGTCTATTTAAACATGTTAATGTCTATAAGCTATTAATCGAGAAGACGCAGTATCAGTATGCAACTCGCAAATATCTCTTCTCTCTTTCCTATCCCTCTCTTCCCTCTTCTCTCTATTCTCTCTTCCAAATCTCTCTCTATTCTCTCTTTCTCATCCCTCTCTCTTCCTCATCTCTCTCTCATCCTCATCTCCCATCTCTTTCACATCTCTCTATATTCTCTCTTTCTCATCCCTCTCTCTTCCTCATCTCCCTCTTTCCTCACTTCCCCATCTCTTTCTATTTTCACTTACCCATCTCTTTCTCTCTTACTTTCCCATGTCTTTCTTCTCTTACTTCCCCATGTTTTTCTTCTCTCACTTACCCATCTCTTTCTCTCTTACTTCTGTTAGATATGAAATAAAACATACGAGTCCATGTAAGCATGGTAGAGGTCATAATCCATTACTCGAGAAGACTCAGTATCACCTGTGCGCAGCTAACAAAAAAACAATTGTGAGAAACATATATTATGCAGGAAATGCATACCGTTGTTGAAAAAACAAAGCATAGCCGATTTGGGAGGAAAAGCTTCAACCCCCTTAACATCTGAGTTACCACTGAAGGCATAGCATGAATGATAGTGGATGTCCGAGGTTGACGTCCGAGAAATGTCAAACAAATTCAAAACCTTACATTTGAAAACAGGTTTGCATTCCTCCACTTAAGGTGACGTTATGATCGGAAACAATAACAACGAACTGTTTTGATGTAGAATCTATCAATTGAATCGTTAGAGCAGAACAGAATGGTTGTATTGTAGCCTGAGATCCGTCCAGCCCCTAGTTTCACCAGGTGGAAACATGGTCCATATAATGTGAATACATGTAGAAGTAGACAGTAAGAGGCCCCTGACATTAGGCCTATACTAAAAATAGTAGGGGCTTTTAACAGCTTGCCAACTTACAGGCATCCTCTGCATAGCAGTATGAATAGCCTTAAAAAAACAACCCACTCTGTGGTAACGAGAGTCATGTGTCTGACCCAAATGCCCGAGGTGAAGCCGTTAGTCTACAATGAGGCTTCCAAGTGTTCAAAGCAGATGTCAAGCTTTCAGTTCATGGCTCGATGGGGGGGAGCAGACCCAAGTGAGACATTTTCAACAGCTTGTAAAGTTCAGTTTGAGGAGCGTCATTCTCTCTGGGAGCAGGAAATGGTGTCCATTCTCGGACCAGACCATTAATGTCATGTAGAGCAGCCATAGCATCTCTGTGACTGCACTCAGCCGGACTGTAGCAGGGTAGAACTGGGTGACTCTTAGTGAAGCCGTCCAAGGCCATAGACAATATGGAACCACGTACTAACAAAAAGGACACAGGGTCATCAATGTTTCTCTTTACCATTGGCCTTATCATAAAACAAATTAGTGGGGAAAATGTGGAACACTAATCCATCATGTGAAATGTTGAGTTAATTTAAATAATTACTTATGGATTGAAATCAAATTAACATTAACATTAGAACTAAAGTCTGTTAAAATTGGACATGCATGGATCAGAATCTAATCAATACACCATTTTCCCAGCTCTGTGATGAAAAGGATAACAAGCAGGGATGCAAACTTGTCACCTTTCGGCGAAATTCGCCGTTTTGAATCCAAAATAGGTCATTTGTGTGATTCATGTAGATCTGCAATAAAAATCGTATTGCAGGGAACCGGAGTAATCTGCAGCCGCGAGCTGTTATGTGCCATCATGACACGCATGGTGTTCTTTTTTTACATATTATAATGAATGCTCGAGACTTCCTGCCTGTCGGCTCTGCTTTTGGATCTTTAAAAAGGCTCTGCTTTTCCGCTAAGATGGTCTAGCTTCAGCAGCTACATTACCTACGGGTGCGTTCGTTAATATTAACTGTGTGGTCCGGAGTCACTGTAGTACAGACTGGACTGCTGGTCAACAGCTGTTATAACGGGGCGTTCAGGTGTTCAGAGCAGAGCTCCCTGTCGGAGCGGCAGAGCGTTAAGTGAACTGAAAAATGTTTCTGTCGCAGTATTATTTAAGGAATCATTGAGCTCGCTAACTAGCATACATTGTCACTATCTGCTAACGTTAGCTTTAGTACTCAGATCTTGTACTTGAGTAAAAGTAGAAGTACCAGAGTGTAGGAATACTATGTTTCAGTAAAAGTACTGCATTCAAAATGTTACTCAAGTAATTGTATACAAGTATTCTCATCAAAATATAGTGGAAATAGCGACAGTAAAAGTGGTCGTTGTGCAGATTGGTTTATTTCAAAATAATATATATGATATGTTTTATAATGATTGATCATGAAAGTGTTCTCAAAGCTGGTAAAGGTGCAGCTAGTCTGAAGTACTTTGTAGACTGCAGGGTAGCTTGTGGATTTACTCCAGGTGGAACTAAAGTCTGATTTAACACTTGATTATATTTCACATCATTCATCCAGATCTGTAAAGTAACTAAAAGGTATTAAATACATGTAGTGGAGTAGAAGTACACCATGTACCTCTGAACTGTAGTGGAGTAGAAGAGCAAAGTAGCAAAACATTTAAATACTTAAATAAAGTACAAGTATCTCAAAATTGTGCCCAAGTATAGTACTTGTTGAGTTTATGAACTTAGTTACTTAACACCAGTGGCTATACAGATAGAACAATTAAGCCTTGCAGAGGCATGACAATACATTTTCAAAATGCTTAACAGTGCTGCCAAAATTATAAACTGACTGCTACACAATTAAAATAAATGCTTTTATATATTTCTATTAGATGTGACTCTTTAGCGTTTCTGTTATTATTACCACTGCTGCTTTAGTTGTTCTGACCGCTAAAATCATCTGTTATTCCTCATTTTAAAACCGATATTCTGTGGGGTCGGGGGGCTTGGATCCTTGTCACCTTTTTTTTCTCCATACCTGATGAGTTTGCATCCCTGACAAGACTAGGTACATTACAGGAGTGTTAAAACACCCAAACATGCACACGTATCTTATTTTAGTAGAGATGAGAGGACAAGGTCTAATGTTGTGAATGAAATTATCAAGTCAAAGCTTCAGTATTTTATCTTATGTAGCACATTTAATTCAATAATTAATCTTGAATTACTAATAACTCTAAAGAAGGCAACAAGTGGATAAGGCAAATACTCATCCAAAGTGTGTGTGTGTGCGTGGGTGTGTGTGTGTGTATGGGGGGGGTGTGTGGGTGTGTGAGCAGCTTGTCTGCTCAAGGTTTAAAACCAGCGGTGCGAATATTTATGAGAAACAATTCGTAGCTTAGACTGAACTCGAAGGAAACTAGACTAAACTTTTTTTTTAAGAAATCAAAACATCTGGGTGAATACTCTCTTTATGGTATTTAAATTGGGCCAAGTAGAACCTCTTCATGGATTTGTGATACTGATCTCTGTCTGTTCGGATTTGGAAGTCTCATGATTTATTGTGTGGGCCTGTGAAGGAGAGGCCCAGGGAAAACAACATCTATCTTGGAACTGCAATTACTTATCTTAAAGAGATTGCAACATTATACTCCTTTAAAAATTGCTCAATTCATTTAAACACATTTATTATGTACACAATAAAAACTTCAACAAATATATTGATCCTGGCTTAACCAGCAACCTTTACTCTATTGTTCATAATGATACGCAGAGTGAAGCAGGTAGGACCCAAACGCAGACAGCACGTGATAACACCTTTATTTCAAGGACTTAATTATACTTGGACAGACAAAACACTCTACGGTGAACTAGGTCACAAACAAAAGAAGCACCAACACTGAACACAGGAAGAGACTAAATACAGGGAGGGGTAATCACAAGACGAGAAACAGCCGGGCAGGGGAGGAGAACACAAGGGCCACAGGTGAACACAATCAGACAACTAGACACACCAGGGAAACTAACGACAGGAGGAAAAACACAGGGAGAAGGACCAGACAACAACCCAGGAGGAAAACATGACAGAGAGAACAGCAAAAACACCCAAACCTAGACATAGAAATGTGACATGACATGAGCATTGTGACAGAACCCCCTCCTCAAGGGACGGATTCCAGACGTCCCTAAACACCAAAACAAAAATCCAACAACGTCCAGCAGGGTGGGTGGAGTGGGTCCGGAGGACGGGCCTTGGCTGACAGTCTCTGATTGTGTTACGTTATTATGAGAGTGCTCTCATACTTTAAATTGCATATATTTATATAAATATATTTGTGTGTGTGTGTGTGTCCGCATCTGTAGCCTGGTATTGCCTCATTATACCGCACTCTCAATGAATTCAAAGTAAATATGTGGGGGAACGATGTTCAGCTGATCTAACAGAGATTATAAAATATGACAAAACACTCGACAGCTGATGCAGCTGTTGCCACGTAATAATGAACGGACGTCGCTTTAATATGACCGCTCAGAGGAGAGGAGTTGTCATTTCTTTAAACGTCTGCTGCTTCCCCTCCTCTTTCCTCGGTTCCCCTCCTCGGTCCTCCGCTCGCATCTCCTGTGGGCGGGTCTAAGTATCGAGGAGGGGAGTCGAGGAGGGGAGTCGAGGAGGGGAAATTTGAGTATTGAGAAGCCTCTAGGGCAGGGGTGCCCAACCAGTCGATCGCGATCGACTGGTTGGGCACCCCTGGATCGCGGGGAGATTCCCAGTCGATTGCGAGATGTGTCTAAAAATAGAACAACAATATTCTGTTTTATCGTTAATGTCCTATAACATAATCTTCCTGTGCCAGAATAATGCACTTGAACGCATCAAAGCTTTGTGATTGGCCGGCGTGACCCCATGTGTCGGGCGTGGCTGGTGAGCAGTGGGCAGTGCACTAGTTCGCTAACGTTGTCCGTGTCAACAGGAGTGACAGTCCGCACACACACAAGACCGCAATTATGGCAGAAGCAAAACATATATAATGTTCACTCCGAGTGGGAGGATGATTATTTTTGTATCTATTCCAATTCAAAGTCCATCTGTCTCGTCTGCAATGCGAGCGTGGCTTTATCGAAGAAGGGTCTTTTAGAAGCGGCATTTCAAAACAGTGCACAAACGCTACGAGGCGGAATTCCATCCTAACGGCCCGTACACACTACAGGCGTCAGAAAAGCTTGAAGCTGGGCGTGTCTGAGGCTTGGCGCTTTCTCGCGCCCAAGGCGACCAACAACCAATCAGGAATCTCCCGTCCGCCCCCGGCATACAAAGCAAAAAAAAGCCCGGCTCTTCTTTACTATTGCCAAAATGGATGCCGGTTTTGTAGCAAAGGTAGCGTTGGTTTATTCAATGTCTCGCAGGAGGCCACGTATAGTGCGTCGCTGTTGGGTACATCCGATACTCAGAAAACGTCTGCAACGGGGGGAATACCACGTTCTTGTCCAAGAGCTCCGCCTGGATGGTGTACTGTTTCAGCAGGATGAGCAAAGACGCGTTCGACGAGTTGCTCGGAAAAGTCGGTCCACTGATTGCAAAGGCAGACACCCGTATGTGTTTGTCAAAAGGACCCGCCGAGCGACTCGCCATCTGCCTACGGTACGTTTTGTGTATTTCTACTTCTGTAACCTGACTCTGTATATAAAGAAAGAGAATGCATGCAATGGATGAATGAAGTCTGTGATTTAGTTCAGATGAATGACATTAATTAAGATGTGTGTGTGTGTGTGTGTGTGTGTGTGTGTGTGTGTGCGTGTGCGTGCGTGCGCGTGCGCACCGTGTAATTGTGTGTCTGTCTGTGGTGTAATTGTGTGTCTGTGGTGTGTCTGCCTGTGGTGTAATTGTGTGTCTGTGGTGTGTCTGCCTGTGGTGTAATTGTGTGTCTGTGGTATGTTGGTGTGTGTGTCTGTCTGTGATGTGTGTGTGTCTGCCTGTGGTGTAATTGTGTGTCTGTGGTGTAATTGTGTCTGCCTGTGGTGTAATTGTGTGTCTGTGGTGTGTCTGTGATGTGTGTCTGCCTGTGGTGTAATTGTGTGTCTGTGGTATGTTAGTGTGTGTGTCTGTGGAATGTTGGTGTGTCTGCCTGTGGTGTAATTGTGTGTCTGTGGTATGTTGGTGTGTCTGTGATGTGTGTCTGCCTGTGGTGTAATTGTGTGTCTGTGGTATGTTGGTGTGTGTGTCTGTGGAATGTTGGTGTGTCTGCCTGTGGTGTAATTGTGTGTCTGTGGTATGTTGGTGTGTGTGTGTGTGTCTGGTGTGTGTGTCTGCGTGGCATAACTTTTTTTTATTTTTTTTAATCTTGTATATTACTTTTTTCTCAGGTACCTGGCAACCGGTGATTCGTACAGGACCATAGCATTCAGCTATCAGGTCGGGCATACAACAGTGGCTGTCATCGTGAGGGAGGTTGCGGGTGCCATCTGGACCGCCCTGGTTGAGGAGACCATGCCGGTACCACAGACGGAGGACTGGAGAGCCATCGCTGCTGGGTTCCAGGAGCGCTGGAACTTTCCAAATTGGGTTGGTGCCATTGATGGGAAGCACGTGGTGATCCAGGCTCCGGCACATTCTGGGTCCCTCTACTTCAACTACAAGTGCACCCACTCCTTGGTACTGCTGGCTGTCGTGAATGCCCAGTACCTCTTCAGGGTAGTGGATGTCGGAGGCTTTGGAAGGAGCAGCGACGGTGGGAGACTGCGGAATTCCGCTTTTGGAGAGAGCCTCCGAGGTGGCAGTCTGCAGCTACCACCTGACACCGTCATCCCAGGAGCAGATCGGCTCGGCCTTCTTCCCCATGTGTTGGTTGGAGATGAGGCTTTTCCGCTGCTGGACAACCTGCTGCGTCCGTTCCCTGGACGTCAGCTCGCAGGAGGCTGTTGAACTACCGCCTCGGCCAGGTTGGTGGTTGAATGTGCGTTTGGCATCCTCTCATCTCAGTGGAGAATGTTCCGGCGTGTCATCACCACCAGCCCGGAGGTAACAGAGTTGTGTGTGAAGGCCGCCTGTGTGTTGCACAACTTCCTCCGCAGGAAGACAATAGGAAGGTCATCATGCACACCTGTCGTCGCAAAGTCGAGTGATGAAGCTCCAACCCTGCGCGATGCACCTATGATGGGCTCAAACAACGCCACACGCCGATCCATCAACCTGCGGGAGACCTTCTGCTCCAATCTGAATGAGGAGGGTGCAGTGCCAAAATCTCTTTTAAGAGCTACCCATTTTCTTTAAAGAGCAAATGTTCCAAATGAGCCATTTTTAAAATCAAACATTGCTAATAAACATGTTTCTTGAATTGATATTATTATATTATGATATGACTAACAGCCTTTTTCTTTGAGCCCTGTTTTTACTGATAAACCACTCATAACTTCAATAGGTTTTCACTGACCAATTACAGAAGAAAGCACATCATATATACTGACATACATGAAGCTTCTGGTATGTTACAACTGACAAACCACATGAACAAGTGAAGACACAGTATAGCCATAACATACTTGAAATAATGTTTTATTTGAGTGAAGTGTGTGTGATGAGTGTAAACAAATGTAATGTGGATCAGTATGTGTGAAAACATTATAAAATGATACATTGTTCTCCTGGTCCACCTCAAAAATGAGCTGGTGTATCCCGAGGCGGACTCTTGCCCTCTGTGCCCTTGTCATCTGCCTCATGGTGGGCAAGAGGCTCTTGAAGAATTGAAAGTCCTCGTCCTCCTCCAGCACTGGTGGGGTTGGCTGGGCAATTGGTCACAGCAGACAGCAGACTTCTTTCATCTTTTCTTGCAGACGTTCTCCAATGAAATGAAATAATAAAGTTAATAAGTGAATTTCTTTAATTTACTAAATTATTCCTCCATTAATGAATGCTATTTTTATGCTACATTCCATGCTGGCTAAATATACTGTCTATGCTTGATAGCTGTGAATCAAATCAAGTTTTATTTATAGAGCACATTTATAAACGATGTTTGGTCGAGCCAAAGTGCTGTACATATAATAAAATTAGCCTACAGTAGAGACACTTTACAGCAAATACAACAACACAGATTGTTCAGAATATCAGTATGAGAAAAACGACACCCTCTGCATGTATATGTTATATTATATATTATGCTTATACTTATATTATATATAATATTTTTTTATTATTATATATTATATGTTATGCTACATTACTAGCTGGCTAAATATACTGCCTATGCTTGATAGCTGTGCATGTATTATATGTTATGTTATATATTATGCTTATACTTATTATAATATGTTTGTATTATTATATTAATATATATGATATTGTAGTGCCGAGACATATGGGAGTCGGAGGCGATCGAAGGTGTTCACCACAATATGTTATTATGCTACATTACTAGCTGTCTGTTCAATGCTAAAACGAAGTAAACTGGATATAAACTCTCCAAACAGTTGAAAACCTACCAGTTTCACCAACTGTCTCTGCCACCTCCCGCCATGCCTGGTTCCTCCGGTTTAGGTCCCGGTAGGTGAACAGAGTACAGTCATACAAGACTGGGACATTTGCCACGGAAATGATTAATTTGTCCTCCATTTTCTGACATCAGGAAAATAGTCGAGACCTGCATACACGCGGTTTGATTGGCTAGTGCTTGTAATGACGGGAATTCAAAAACGGGATTTGATTGGCTGACGCCAGCTTCGAGCAAGCCTCGAGCCTCAAAAGTTGAACATTGTTGAACTTTTGACGCCAATAGACGCTCGCGAGGCTTGCAACGCCATGCCATGCTACCCACAATGCAGTTCGGCGAATTTTGAAAATATCGTACGTCACCCCATTCAAATGAATGGGCGAAGCGTTGGAAGCCTTTTTTGACGCCTGTAGTGTGTACGGGCCGTAATTCTGCCCTGCGCTCCAAAAGGGGAGGGGCCTGAAAGGACAGCTAAATGCACAGCAGTCCATTTCCACCAGGCCAACAACATGAGCAAGGCTGCTCCAGAGCATCTCATCGTGTCAGTCACGTTCTTGCGGAACACATGAAGTCTTTCAAAGACGGTGAATTTGTGAAAGAAGCATTCCTGGAGGCTGTCGATGCGTAATAAAAATAACAGAAGCATTTCAACAGGTTTTTGATATGATAAAAACTCAAGTTAGATACCATTATTAATCAGCTGTAAGTTTGAGATTGTTTGAACTTATTCATTCCTATCTATTGTACAAAATTGTATAAGAATGCAAACTTAAATTGATTATCGTCTGTTATCAATTCAGGTTAAGAAACTAGTGTTGCTTGCATCCTATTTTAAAGGCATTTATTTTTATAATCTACTAAAATGCAACAAAAAAAGGGTTTGATTCTATTAATTGTGTCTCTTTTATTGCACGTTGGCAGCAGATTCCTGAGTAGCTTCAGATCTCAGTTGTCTTATTAGTAAGCCAAATGTATACTTTTGTAGCAACACTGTTTTTATATAATGGCAAATAAAGGGTTCAGAGTCTTTTCTTTTATTCCTGTGTCATGTGTGGCAGCACTGTTCAATGTTTCTTGAAAACATTACCCACTGTAGTGACGTGTGGATAAACTCCAACTCTGTATCAACAACACTGTTGTGTAACTTCAGTTAAATACTTGTATGTGTGTAGATTATAAAGAGGTGAGATAAAGGATCTGCAGTATTTTATGAAGTATTAATCGTACAAAGGTCAGTTTTATACAAGTAGAAGTGTGTGGTAGGCCTGGTAGTAGGCTGTCAGTAATGGCTACGCCTCTCTATTTGGACTGGTAGATCTCGGCAGACTGGAAACTTTAAAAGTAGCTCTCGGTTCAAAAAAGGTTGGGCACCCCTGCTCTAGGGAAAAGGACCAGACAACAACCCAGGAGGAAAACATGACAGAGAGAACACCCAAACCAAGACATAGAAATGTGACATGACATGAGCATCGTGACACATAAGCTCAGTAGTTTAACAACTATTAGAATTGTTGTATTAGAATTTGAGCAGACAGATCTTTTGCATCCCTGATTTCCTCAGGCCGGTATTTTCGACCAGCAGTGATGCCTCTGAGGGTCTCGGGTGTAAGACAGATGCAGGACATAAAAACACTCTTTTGCTATTTATTTTCCTTTTGCAGCACATTTGCAGCACATTTATACTACAATGTATAATTTTGCTTTACATCTTTACATTATTTATTTTTCTCAAGTCATTTACTTTTGGTGAGATAACTAAAGTTTAGTTCATTTTACCCTGGCTATGGACTGATTCATTATTAGTTGTTACAAAGCATACACAAGATGGCGGGTAGACAAACCAATATAGAAACAATTAGACAAACAAACATGAACTTGCAATAAACACCAGCGTGACAGCAAAGTTCATTCAGCTCAATTTAGTCCGAATTAGGAGGTTTCAGAGGGGGTAGGGAATTATTGAAATGGAGCACCTTGACTCGCGCATCCACCCTTGTACAAGTGCTAAAATCGTGCCTGAAGACCGTCCAAAAGCGATAACTAGCTTATCCTCTTGCGACACCACTAGTTAGTGGCGCTATGATCCCCCGACCAGGAGAACATAGACTTTTTTTCGCTACCCTTTCTCTCCAAAAACAGCACAGTTAATTGTAGTCCTACACGACCAGCCTATACACCAGCCATCGAGTTCATCACAACGGTGAAACACAGTTTTGTTTCTACGCTTGCTTGCCACTGCCCACCTGTGATCAATTAGCCTATAATTGTATGTATGCACCCCGGACCGCCACCAGCTGGTCAGCGAAGTAGGGAACGCTTCCAAGCAACGTAGGAAATGTTCCTCCAGCAGAGTAGAGAGCTGTGGCGCATGGGGTTGATGCACGCACCTCGTGCTGCCCCAGCCTTACCAGCAATGCAGAAGATGGTCACAGACAACGAGTGCTTTTAGACCATCTCGTTTTTAATAGAGATGGCGGTGGTGTGAGTTAAAGCTTATAGACAAAAGCTGTGACTTACTTCCTCGAAGCTGCACGGCTGCAGCCACCCAGGCACGGGGGATGTTTACACACACACCCTGCTGCTGGAGCCGTGCTCACAGAGGCGATAGGGGGAATATCTCTGGCTGCTTATTTTTAACTGCTGTGTTGGCCACTGAAACCCCCAGAATTCGGCGATGTGTCCAATACAAATCTTTACATTGCTTTCATACAGAAGCTCCACTTTACTGATGTATTTCTTTAAGGTTACTCTGAACATAAGCTGTGGATGCTTGTATGTTAATTTCGTCCCAAGCAGAATGCACAGAGGCAATCAGCTAAATGTTCATTAACCAAAAATGAAACACAATCGCTCAGTTTCACAGGTAATTTTAGGATACCGTCAATCACAGATTCTGGTAAGGCAATGTCCAAATGTGGATTTGAAATTACACTTACCAGTCTCTGAAGATATGTTGGTATCCTGCCGAAAACGCCAATTTGTAAGGGAAACTTCTGTAGCAATGGAGAGTCAGGACTCAGAGAGACACGGGACGAGCAGGAGTTCTGATGTCAAACACTGGCAGTGTATTACAAGCATCAGCCTGAGAATTCATATCACAAGTCACAGCAGCAGAAAGTTCCGACTGCACGGGTGGGTTGTCATGTCAATTCTGAATCCCTTCCCATCTTGGCAGACCTTTTAATTAGCTTCACTCAGAGTCAACCCACATATTGGAGGAAGGTGTACATGACCACCTGGAGGTACTGAATCACTTATTTGACTTTAATGTATTTATTTACTTTGGCTCTTGTGACCGAGAGTTGACCGGTCATACAACTGATAATGTCAGCAATAGGTGAAACTTCCCATTCCTTAAGACAGATAACAGACTTTGGCTTCGTCGTAAACGTCAACAGGCCGAAAGGTCAAATATCTTAAGTAAAGACTAAATTAATCCCTCACAAAGATGTTCGTTTACGCCAATCAGAATGCACCACACTTAATGTGGAGTCGGTGTGAAGTTATGCTAAAACAATGTCGGACACCGTAATCTTCTCTGGTCCCCTCCCCAATCTGATCAATTATGACATGTATAGCCGCATGTCATCATTTCAGCGCTGGTTGTCTTAGTGGTGCCCAGCAAACAATGTGGGCTTCGTAAATAATTGGACAGTCATCCATAGGAATCCCGAACCCAATAAAATACCCAATATTAGCGGTGTGTGTGTCTGCCCAAGGACAATTTAAGGTAAAACCTAATAGAGGTGTCATACATAATAACCTAATAAAAGTAAATGTAACAACTACTACAGTGCAACAAAACAGGAAGATTAAATGTGGTCTCTTAAACATAAGATCTCTAGCATCTAAAGCAATATTGGTAAATGATTTAATATCAGATTATAATATTGATATATGCTGTCTCACTGAAACTTGGTTGAGGATGAGGAATATGTCAGCATAAATGAGGCCACTCCACCCAGCCATATCAACACTCATATTGCCTGAGGCACGGGCCGAGGAGGTGGAATTGCAGCAATCTTTGACTCAAGTTTACTTATCAATACTAAACCAAAATTAAATTATACCTCCTTTGAAAGTCTCGTTTTTAGTCTTACGCATCCGACCTGGAAAACTTTGCAGCCAATCTTATTTGTTACAGTGTACCGTGCACCAGGTCCTTATTCAGAATTCTTATCAGAATTCTCTGAGTTTTTTTCAACTTTGGTTCTTAAAACAGATAAAGTAATTATCGTAGGTGACTTTAATATTCATGTTGACGATGATAAAAATAGCCTTACTGTTGCATTTAACTCTATATTAGATTCTGTTGGTTTCTGTCAGAGTGTAAATAAACCAACCCACTGCTATAATCACACTATTGACCTTGTTCTGACTTATGGTATTGAAATTGAGCAACTATTAGTCGAACCGCATACTCCTGCTTTATCCGACCATTTCCTAGTAACTTTTGAAGTACTGTTACTAGACTACAAAGCATTAGCCAAAAGCTCCTGTTGCAGAAACCTATCTGTTAGTGCTATAGCCAAATTTAAGGAAGAGATTCCACCAATACTTAACTCGATAGCATGTCTGCATGTAAGGGAGGAAACGTATACAAAATGTACACCACCCCAAATTGATCATGGTGTTGATAGTGCTACAGATGCGCTGCAAATAAAATTAGACTCTGTTGCTCCTTTGAAAAAGAAGAAAATAAAACAACATAGATTAGCTCCATGGCATAATGCCGAGACCCGCAAAATAAAGCAAAAGTCGAGACAACTTGAAAGGATATGGCGTTCCACTAAACTTGAAGAATCTCGTTTAATTTGGCATATTACTCTCAATGAATATAAGAAAGCACTGCGTAAAGCGAGAGCAGCCTACTACTCAACTCCAGTGCTGAGATCACTGCATTGGCTTCCAGTTAGTGAGAGAATTGACTTTAAGATTTTAATGCACACATATAAAGCACTAAACGGGCTAGGACCCAAATATATCAAGGACCTCCTTCAGTGGTACGAACCCAGCAGACCCCTTAGGTCTTCAGGCACAGGCCAGCTCACTGTTCCATTTGTGAGATCAAAGCGTGGGAAAGCAGCCTTCTGCATCTATGCTCCTGATGCATGGAATATACTCCCAGAACATCTGAGAATGGCAAGCACTTTTGAAATATTTAAATCAGGTCTAAAAACATTTCTTTTTAATTTGGCTTTTCAAATTTAAATGTTCAAATTTTCGAACTGTTAAACATGGTTTTCTCTCTTTTAATTAATTATTTTGTGTGTTTTGTATTTCTTCTCAATGTATTGTGTTTTCTCTGTTTGATCCTGTAAAGCACTTTGAATTGCATTAATGTATGAATTGTGCTATACAAATAAATTGCCTTGCCTTGCCTTGCCTTACTCTTCATTAATAGATGAGAATAAGAATAATGCAAGATTTCTTTTCAGCGCTGTAGCCAGGCTGACAGAGAGCCACAGCTTGATTGAGCCTTCTATTCCCATAGCACAGTAGTAATGATTTGATGTGCTTTTTTAACGATAAAATTGTTACTCTTAGAAACAAAATTAATGACCTCTTGCCTCGTGTTATCAACAGCTCCCGGAAACCTAAGTTCTAATATTACAATAGATAGTAAACTAGAATGCTTTTCAGCTATAAACCTTGAAAAATTCAATTCAATGATTCTCTCTTCTAAACCATCAACGTGCATGTTAGACCCAATTCCAACTAAGCTGTTGAAGGAAGTTTTTCCATTAATTAGCACTTCTTTATTAAATATTATGAATATGTCTTTATTATCAGGCTATGTTCCACAATCATTCAAAGTAGCAGTGATAAAACCGCTTCTTAAAAAGCACAACCTCGATCCAGCGGTTTTAGCCAATTATAGACCTATTTCTAATCTTCCGTTCCTCTCAAAAATTCTTGAGAAAGCGGTCGCAAAACAGCTGTGCGATTACTTAAAAAACAATGATGTTTTTGAAGATTTTCAGTCTGGCTTTAGAACACATCATAGCACAGAGACAGCTCTGGTTAAAGTCACAAATGACATTATAATAGCCTCTGACAAGGGACTTGTCTCTATTCTTGTTTTGCTCAATCTCAGTGCTGCATTTGATACTATCGACCATGATATCCTAGTGCAAAGACTAGAGCACTTAGTTGGCATAAAGGGAACTGCTTTAGGCTGGTTTAGGTCCTATCTATCTGAACGCTCTCAGTTTGTACGTGTCAATGATGAATCTTCCACGCAAACCAAAGTTAGCCAAGGAGTGCCACAGGGCTCAGTGCTCGGACCTATTTTGTTCACATTATATATGCTTCCGTTAGGCAATATTATTAGGAATCATTCTGTACATTTTCATAGTCCATGCATTTGTTACTTAAAGGCTGGATTATTGTCACTCTTTATTATCAGGGTGTACCAATAAGTCAGTCAAGTTGCTTCAGCTGATTCAAAATGCTGCAGCTCGTGTACTAACCAGAGTTAGGAAAAAGGACCACATTACTCCTGTTCTGGCTGCCTTACACTGGCTCCCTATAGAACACAGGATAGAATTTAAAATTCTTCTTCTCGCCTACAAAGCCCTTAATGGGCAGGCGCCATCTTACCTTAAATAACTCATTATACCCTACTGTCCTACTAGGGCATTGCGTTCCAAGAATACAGGGTTGTTGGTTGTTCCTAGAATCTCTAAAAGTACAATGGGAGCCAGAGCCTTTTCTTATCATGCTCCACATTTGTGGAAACAGCTTCCAGTTTGTGTTCGGGCGGCAGACACCCTATCCGTTTTTAAGAGTGCGCTTAAGACCTTCCTTTTTGATAAAGCTTATAGTTAGGGCTGAATAGATTCAGCCCCTAGTTTTTCTGATATATGCTTAGTTTGTCGGGGGACATCTTACTTCTTCCTTCTCTCTGTCTATACCTGTGTACTCTCATGTTCCGATTAACCCAGCTTCAGATCCTGGATGGATATCCTCGTGGATTCATCTTCCTATTATACACACATGCATTTCCAAATATTTGGACTACCTATGTTGCAAATGTATTATCTTTTCAATTTACACACGGCATATATTGCACGTCTGTCCGTCCTGGGAGAGGGATCCCTCCTCTGTTGCTCCCATTTTTCCCTTTAAAACTGTGGGTTTTCACCGGAAGTTTTTCCTTGTACGATGTGAGGGTCTAAGGACAGAGGGTGTCGTATTGTCATACTGATATTTTGTACAAACTGTGAAGTCCACTGTGACAAATGTAACATTTGTGATATTGGGCTATATAAATAAACATTGATTGATTGATTGATTGATTGATTGACTATGCAGATGTTGGCTTTTTTTCTCTTTTCTTGTGTTACTAAGATACTTTTTGATACACTTTGATGTATGCAACACTTAACAACTGGTAGAATATGAAGTAATTTGTAAGGAATTCGGTTTCTTTTAATGGCCTAGGCAGATTTTTGGCTTTTTTCTCTTGCCAAGATACTTTTAGACACACTTTGAGGTATGCAAAACCTTAAAACTAGAAATGAAGTACATTGTTTGATTAGATTTTTTCATAAAGACTGTTTCTCTAAGAGGTAAGTTTGTGATTTTAACAATTTTTTACTGACACTGCAAATTTGTGTGTAATTCTCTCACAAAGGAACTGTAATATACACTTTTTTATGTATGCAAAACCTTACATTTTTTTTAAACCAAGATACTTTTGTGATACACTTTTATGTAGGAGCATTGTACAACTGGCAGAATGTCAATCACTTTGTAACATTTTATTTTCTTAAAGACTGTGACTCTAAAAGGCAAGTTTGTGATTTTAACACTTATTTACTGACACTTGGCAGATTTTGGCTTTTTCCTCTTTTCTTGTGTTACTAAGATACTTTTAGATACACTTTGATGTGTGCAACACTTAACAACTGGTAGAATATGAAGTACTATATAAGGAATTCGGTTTCTTTTAAAGGCAGATTTAGGCTTTTTTCTCTTGCCAATATACTTTTAGACACACTTTGAGGTATGCAAAACCTTAAAACTAGAAAATGAAGTACATTGTCTGATTAGATTTTTTCTTAAAGACTGTTTCACTGAAAGGTAAGTTTGTGATTTCAACCATTTTCACTGACACTTGGCAGATTTGTGTGTATTTCTCTCACAAAGGAACTGTAAGATACACTTTTTATTTATGCAAAACCTTAAACATTTTTTGAAAATAAAATACTTTGTCTGAATACATTTTCTTTAAAGGCACTTTATTTTAACGCTATTTCAGTGGAACAATCCAGTTTTGTTGACATCAAGGCTTTTTTCTCTTTTCTTGTGTTACTAAGATACTTTTAGACACACTTTGATGTATGCAACACTTAACAACTGGTAGAATATGAAGTACTTTGTAAGGAATTATGTTTCTTTTAATGGCCGTTTTTTTAAACACTTGTTTAATTAAACAATGTGGGTTTTTTTCTGGTAACCTTACATATTTTAGTTATTTTATGCTACCAAGATACTTTTAGATACACTTTGATGTATGCAACACTTAACAAAGGGTATAATATGAAGTACTTTGTAAGGAATGGGGTTTTATTTAATGGATGCAAAACTTTATAACTGGGTAAAATATTCATTAATTTGTAATAAATTGAGTTTCTTTTTTTTTGGATTTTACACAATGACTTTTCCATATATATTTATTTTTCTGACAAACTATACTTTTGACTTTTTCCGTAAAATCATGACAAACTATTACTTATTCTTAAATTTGACTTCCAGCCAAGCAGCAAGAGGGCTGCTTGGCTGGAAATGATAGATGAAAAAGCTACAAAGCTTAAAGAACTTTTTTTAAAAACTCTCAATTCTACAGATGACTCCCCCCATTCAACGCAATAAGTCCCCCCCTCCACTCAGCAAATCATCTAAAACGAAGGACCCCACTAAGACGACCGTTGTAAACTAGCCATGGATCTGAGAAAAACCAAGACTCCCCCCCGCGAGTTGCAGCCAGGAACAGACTCCTGGACTACCATCATCACCACCATTTTGGACACCCGAAGCTTGCAGTACTACTGCTGCTGATGTTACTCCTGGGGCCAAGACGTCTCTGTTTATGGACACAGTGAAATCGGAGTTGGTTCATATTCTGGAGAGGGTGCCGTATCGGTACAGAGAACAAATCTGCAACGGATGCCGAGTCAGTCACCCCGGCCAGAGGCAACACGATTGTCTGAATGACATGTCCAATTTCTTCTTCAGAAACAATAACAACGCGTTAATGAAAATACTTTGGCTCGCCAACTTCATTGCTGTGATTGACCAGAGTCTTATTGATAAAGACATTTGCGAGGATGAACGGAGGATCCGAGGCGCTTCGGAGGCTTTTCTGCACAATCTTAAAAACTGCAGACGCCTCAAGGAGAGACTTGAAAATATCCTTACCGAGTTGTATGGAGAAGAAGAAAACTAATAACCAGCCGGGGGATTTTTTTTTCTTTTTTTCGATACTTTGACTTTTCTTTAAAGTAAAATAAAAAATGGGAAACTATTATGCAAAACGCTCTGTATATATTGATCATAATGTAGTCAATACCCTTTTAATAAGCGTGGTGATGAGGAAGATTGAAAACAGAATGAGTAGTGACCCCTGTGTAAAAAGAATGGCTGAAGTTTGTAAACTGGAAGACATTTTGGATATCGTTCGTTCTGGCAGTACTATTCCGGGTCATTGGGAAACGATTGTAAACGAAACATTTAAAGTGGTCCTGGAATCTTCATTTTCCGAAACATTCTGTAACATTACCGTAGAAATGAAACAAACATCAAAAGTGTATAATGTGCTCTCATTGTATGCTCTGTTTGTAGATGTAATGCATATTTGTGTCGAAAACAGCATACACGTGAATATTTTGACGTGAAAAAACTCCATCATGATATTTCCAGTAATCTGGGGAATTCTAAGCTGGAGACTGTCCTGGGGATACAATCAGTATAACTATTGATTTTGTGTGTGAAAAAATAAAAATGTAAAAACCACTTTTTTTATTTTTTAAAAATGTCCTATTTACATTTTTATTTTTGGACTATTGTGATGTTGTCTACCAAAATGCACATAAATCAGATATTTCTCCTCTCAACATAGCCTACAACAGACTATGCAGATTTGTTCTTGGTTGTCCTTTTCGTACACATCACTGCACAATGTATAACCAACTTAAATGGCCTTCTGTAAATGTAAGAAGACACACGCATTGGCGTCAGCTGATATTTAAATGCATTTATCTTAACTATCCCCCTTATTTAAAGCAGTATGTTGTACCCTACTCACCAAATCATCAAGTTAGACATTCTGTTCAGATTTATTTCTCTGCCCCCTCTGCAAAAAAATTGATTGGCTGAAGAGCGTTCATTTTCAAAGCCCCAACAGACTGGAATACTTTACCTGCTTCTATTAGATCTCTTGCATCATTGGGTTTATTTAAAAATGCATTGTTATCTCACTTTCAGCTGGTCTGTACTTGGTATTAATGAAACTGATATTGATGAAACTGATTTGCTCGACTGTCTCTCAAATTGAAATGATTGTATGCATTGATTGAATTGTACTTAACAGACTGTATGTGGTTTGTCTTGTGTGTCATGTTTTGCATGTTGTCTTTTTGTTTATGTATGTCTGTAAGTTGTTGTGATTGTCGGGACCCCCTTGAAAACGAGATGGTGCATCTCAAGGGGTTTATCCCAATGAATACAAATATCTATAATTCTAGCGCACTCGAGCTGGTTTCTCCGAAATTACCTACCCCACCTTTAAAGAAAACTATTATAACAATTAAACATTATTTACGTGACATATGGATATACCAAATAACTGCCTACAGTATACTATGACAAAATACAAAATGAAATATGTGAAGTATTGTTATGAAAAGTGGAAAGCTGTGCAGATATTGAGAGAGGTGGCTTGTGTACACATGTGAAAATGATTCGGAGGGTTGTGCAGAACTCGCAATATTTAAATGAAATAACAAAAAAACAGGATATTGTTTGCATTCATATAATGCATAGTGTCTATGGAGTGGCTGAGGGTATGTCTCAGCCGGGGTCCCGGGCCTTATTGATGAGGCCGGTAGCAGAAAGGAGTGTGACCCCTCACCTCAAATCCACTCAGTGAGACTTACATTCTATGATTTAAGGACTTGTGCAACACACAGGCTGCAGAAACATGCTGAGGATCTTTCCTATTCACCAGCTATTGTATGTGAGCAATTTTCCGGGAGGTGCAAATCTTCATTTTATCAGACAGAAAAGCGATCGAGGGAAATGAATGACTTCCCCGAATGGATATTTATTTTTGAGAAATCATTGAAGGTCTGTTTTTAGCAGCACTTTCAGGAGACTGGAGGATTGAAGAGGAGCGGAAATGTGGGAGGGGGGAGCAGAAGGTGGTGTGAGTATAGCTGCTCATTCACACAGAACGCAAAAGTAGGAGAAAATCTGCTTGATTCAATCAAGCTTAATTCTATTTTGATAAGTGTGGGTGCTGGGCGTCTGGGCCGGGCTCGGTGGGGGGGCTGTGACTCATGTTGGAGACTGACAATGAAAGCGGGTAACAACAGCTGCTGGATGGCGGGCGAGCTCATGCACCTCGACGCTCAAGTCTTGTCAGTCACATTTCCCCTAATTAATGAACATCTGCTTTCCATGTTCAGTTACACTGCATCGCCAGCTTGTCTCATATGAATCGCTGACTTCTGACCCCCCCTAGGTGGGCTCTGGCTATCAGAAGTACCAGGCCAGCACTGTCCTCGTCC
The DNA here is from genome assembly GCA_036324585.1 of Champsocephalus esox. Classification (NCBI taxonomy): domain Eukaryota; kingdom Metazoa; phylum Chordata; class Actinopteri; order Perciformes; family Channichthyidae; genus Champsocephalus; species Champsocephalus esox. Next base: position 8,182,017 of record CM070494.1, on the reverse strand, counting down.
CTCTCTACAGAGGCCTCCGGCTTACCACAGGGGGGGGGGTTCTGAGCCTCAGGGATCAGCCTCCTCTGGGACGGCCACGCAGGAAGTGCTCTGTTTGTGTCACGCTGCTATTGGTTCAAGCGGCCTCCAGTGGCAGCGGCCCGCCTCTATCCGTGAAGGACCCAGAGTCCTCCTCCCATCTCCAGAGCCCTAACCTATTCCCAAACTGACTTCACGAACAGGTGTGTGTGAGCGAGCCTTGGAAACAAGGCTGGGCTTGTTGTTTTTTGACTTTTCTGCCTGAAAACACAGCACATGAACATTAGGAATAGCAGCAGCTGTTGACTTCACGCTGTCAGAGATAAGTACAGTCTACTGCTTAGTATGGCTCCAACATGTTGGAGTCTTATATTGTTAATGTGAATCACCACAAACACATTAACAATGGTGCAATGAGCTTACATTTCAGAGAAGTAGAAGTAATGAGAAAGGAAAAGTGAATACTTTGGGAAAGTAAAGACTTGAAGTGGGATCAACATGGAAACTAGGGACGTACTTTTAATATCACCAACAGTGTCAGGTGTAGTCAAGATTACTATGTGTCCAATACCACCGTTTTTCAAAACTCTGCTCGATACTTGAAATGTGCTTTATAACAGCTACATTTACTCAAAGTATGCAAAATACTCAGGCTTAATAATAAATGCTATTTGACCGTAATATCTCAAAGATATTGAAGTGACTCTTATTTTGTATATACTGATTGTTGTGCTTTTATGTAGGTCTTAATGTGTGCATATGTATAAATGTGTCTTTTGATTGTGTATATATAGGTATATACATATTTGCACACATATCTTTATATATATTTGTTTTTGTATTCTGGATTGTGGGAAACGGTATTTCGATCTCTCTGTCTGTACACACAAACTGAAAGATTGACAATAAAGTTGACTTTGATATTATAGTGTTGTGATGTAGCTAAAGATGAGGTCATGTTTACAGCTATCTGGCTCAGAATTTGGTGCATTTTAACAATCTATTAAAATTAAAACTGTAATTGAACGTTTTACCAGATTTTTGTATTCCTTCAAAGTCTTTAAAAGAATGAGGACACAAATAGAGATGATGAAGGCAGCGTACCAACAAATAATATCAACACATGAGCGATGCCCTTCTTCCTGACCTTTTACGAAATACAGACATGTTTCTTTCTTTTCTTTCTTTCTTTTTGTTTTCCAATCTACTTTTTATTAGTTCAGAGAAGGGTGCCATCCTCTTTTTGTCTTGATGCAAACTTTACCAGAATGTTAATTAGACTTGTAAGGGAGTTTGAAACTCAAATTAAAAATTAATTGCATAGGGTTTGGAATAGCATTTCTGTGGAAAGTTGAGTTATCCAACTCGAGAAAAGAAAATGGCAGCCATATTATTTGTCCAGAGAATTCCCTTTAGTTTGACTATAAATGGTCCTTGGATAACTGTGTTTATATCTGCAATGGTGTGTATGTCATTACGAAGCCTCAGCTTCCATTCACTTGTAGAAAACAGTAGCGTAGTCTACAATAAGATGCTTTTCAGTGGTCTATACATGTATTTTTTTAAAAGGACTGTGTGTTGAGATACCATCTTTAATGAGTAATATAGGGAGCAGTATAACTGTATCTGTTTTCCAGTCTAGACCATCCTCGGTCAGTTCCTAATGTTTGGCTAACTCTAACGCTGAACAATAGTCCTTCAGATATCCCAGCCCTGTCAGACTGATAGCGTGTTACTTAAAGCCGCACAAGATTTGGTCACTTCCCTTTTCTTCTCATGTGAAGAAACCTGAAACTGTAAGCGTTGCAGCCGAACAAATGTTATTCCCTCTCCCTGTGGGCTGACTAAATGTTCTTTCATTGGTTAACACGCCAGGTACAGTTTTTGCACAGATGGCAATTAAACTAGTTTGCTAATCCCATCGACAAAGGTCTCTGCAAACAACTCTTTTATCACAAAGAATGACAACACCCTCAGCTAAGATAGTGTTGAATTAAAGAATGCATGTTCAAAAAAAAGAAAACACAATTGGAATGGAGAAGTTGGCCAGAGAAAGAAGTAGCTAAAGTCTTATTTATATCTCTTTGTTGGTGTTGGAGCTCTTTCAAGGTGCTGGCAGACTGAGGAGTGTGGTGGGCGGCAGAATCACATCACACACGGCCTCAGTGTCATCTGCACGCACACACACACACACACACACACACACACACACACACACACACACACACACACACACACACACACACGCGCCTGCCATCCATAGCATACAACTCTGCTCCTGTTTCTAAAATACTCCATATTTATAGGACACAAGTGAATGTGGGGAAGATTTCACAGGAAGAAGACTTCCTGTATAGAAGGTTAACAATCCTCATTGATTTAAGATCAAATACAACTATTCTAATAGCAGCAGTAGGGTTATTATTCATTTGAATTTTTTTTTAAAGAACCTTGTAAAAATTAATGCTATATAATATCTTCCACAGTAAGCAGTCTCATTAACTCTCGCATATTTTAATTTGACATTATTCATCAATGGCGGCAACTAGAGAAAAGATTGAAATAAAGTCTGAGTCCAAGCAGATAGTGACAATGGATGCTTTATACAACGCTGTGTTGCATTGTTGTAATGATATACTGAAATCAACAAACAAACCCATGTGACAGCTCCTCGTCAGACTATACCTATTTGTATGTCCCAGTGTCTTCTCCCCAACCCAGAACATCCCACAGGTAGATACACAAGTGTTTATGCGTATGGTTATCAATTCATCACGAAATACAGTTTAGAATTACCAGATTCATACATCTCAAAGTGTGACTAAAGTCTGTAATTGGACAGTTTATATGTCATTCTACTAGGAGTTGTCAGAATAAATCACAATGAGCACATTATCATGCGGTTGCATCAACATACTACACTAAAAGAAGGCATGTTTAACAGACTGGGGCTTTGCTAGGGGAATCAAGGGAACTGTAGGGTCTCAGGTTTCTGACCAACATGGATTGGACAGTATCAATAGCTGCCTCTGATTCTTGACATTATTTTAATATTTTAATTATTGTTTATAACAAAAGTAAATCAGTTAGGTGTTTTTTGCCCTCAACATTAAAGACAGTGAGTCAAACAATTATGCCCACCTTTAAAAAATACATTGTTTAACTTTAGATTATGCCATTTCAAATATATCCTCAGTACCTGTATCCTGCATGCATCACGTCAGCACTGAAGTCATGTCACTGCAGGAAGTAGACTTTGAGCTGAAAAGGAGTCACTTAAAGCGCTGCAATGCTGATGTAAATCTCCTCTCGTGTTTCCAAGTCTTCGTCACATGCCAATAAGACACTCTGATGCCAACAATCATGCATATAGTGGATATTGTCACACTGCACTTCTCTGCCACATCCCCCACTGAAGTGTTACCTTGTTGAGCGAAACAGATGACTCCAATCTAAATCAATCATCCTTCCATCCATCTCTCCTGCATCCCCCTTTAAGTCTGCAGCCCTCCCATCTCACTAAGAAAGCCATTACTCTCCGCTCACGGTAACCCCGCGTGCGAGATGTACAATTAAAACCTTATTCCTGCTGAAGGAAATTAGATTTAATGAACGGCGGGCTGGGCAACAACAGATGGTTCGTCTTATTGGAGACACAAGATAGACTGGGTGTTTGAACGCCTTCAGATCAAATGCCAGTGGTTATCAATTAGGAGTGGAGGTGCGCTCCTGACAACATGAAGCAGAGCGGCCCCTCCGCCGCGGCCCTCACCTCACTGCTGGTAGAGATGTTAGCTCACTGTCGCCGGGAACACACGGAGCCTTTCCATATGTTTGTGTCACAAATACCGCGCAGGCCCAGATGTTGCATAATGTCAAATGAGAAATTGTGGACGAAATAAAAATATGATGAAATGCACCATAATTTACACAAATCCACCAGGTCCAGCTTATCTCACTCCAAACATACAGAGCAAATGGAAGTTCCCCCTCATTCACTTAGTATCCTAAATGTATTCTTAATCATATAAAAATTAAGAAAATAGGAATAATTAAAAAATGCTAAATTTTGAGTACTTTTGGGAGCGGCTACTTCCGTGCCGTCATTCTGCTTCAAAGAAAAAAGATAAATGATGATGCCATTAAAAGTGAACTAATTAAGGAAGGCTTCTTTTAAGAACTCATTAACAGCAACCTCATTTACATAATGATGCATATTAATTAAGTTTTAATGAATCTGAATTTCCAGCAAGCCGCATTTCGTTGGCTGTGGAACAAATTGAACAAATTATTTAAAAGTGTTCTTGATTCTACTTTTCACACCAAAGGGGAGAGAGAATGCAATCATTTGTAGAAAATCATATTTCCCCCCCCCTCCCCAGCCTGCGCCCATCTGTTAATTATTTTTAAATGTAATCATTTACCCTTTTGTTTCACTCCCTTCCCAACCCAATCGGGAGGTAAGGGACTGGCTCTGAATTCTGAAGAGTGTGTGAACGTCTGAAATGTGTGATTACGAGGCAGATGAAAGATAGTGTTTCTGCTTGTTGTCATGTGGGATGTGGAGCGCTCCACTCTTCATTGGTCTGTCTGTGACTGATGTGTGTCCGTGTGTTTCCTGTCACCTGCACACATGCAGACTGCCGACTTCACTGTGTGAAAGGTTTCCGCAAACGTAATGTCAAAGCATTAACAGAAGAAATGTCTTTAAGGAGAGGAGAAATTATTTGGGGGGGTTGTAAAGAAAGCCATTAAGATTCCAGCTGAAAAGAGTATAAGCTATTTTTTCCTTCTGGATTATTAAACTCTTGGGAAGTTAAATCTGGAAAAGATAAGGTGTAGTACATGACAAAGTAGAATAGTAGTAACATTCCCCCAATGACACCGGGGGTAGTAGAATCATGACAACATTAAAGAGGTACATATATTGGAAAAGGCCAGGGTATTAGAAATACTGAGGTCAGGACTTTGGAAAACTAGTAGACAAATTAATATGTCACATTCTAATTTAAAGAGGCCCTATTCTGCTTTTTGTGGTGTTCCCTCTCCTATAGTGTGTTCTATATGTTTGTGTTCATGTAAAGGCCCTGACACAACAAGCCGATTTCAGCCGTCGATGAGCGTCCTGTCGCCCTACTCAGATTGGTGTGTCTGGCACCGTCGTGTCTTTTCGGCCGTGCCAACACCTTCCGCTGCCGATTCACCTTGTTGAATCGGCAGCGGCGGCTGTCGGCAAAATAAATCACTCTGATTGGCTGTTCAGCTTAGCGAATTGGTGCATGAGAAGTGAAACAGAAGTGAGGTACGCAAACAAACGATTAGGCACACACAGACGGCTATTATCTTTCATTTTCATCTCACCTGGACAGCAATCATTTATTTTACATCATGGCGATCTGGAATGAAGAAACCGAAGACCAACTCAGTTGCCACGTAATTTGCTGCCACACTTCCTTAGCTTTTTTTAGTATTTAACGGACAGGACCCTGGAAAATGAAACCTCTAACAGACATTTCAGTAATTTGTAACAATGTTACTACAGTTCTACATTTCATAATAAATCACTTTTTACCACTACTGCAAAATACTAAACTTTATTTCGTACCTTCATACTACAGCCATTAGATAACACAACATTAGAATGAGGATAACATTTGCTATACTACAATACAAGTCAAAAGATACAGATGTACATGATGATACATCATTTGCCTGTCAGTGTTATGATGTTGTATATTAATATAATCTTGGATTATAATCCTGATGCATTGAATGTGGTAGCAGCAGTACTTTAAGGTTGCCAGCCAGTTTAAATAGTTTATTTCTGCTTCAGGGAGCTGAAGTTTGTGTGACGAATACACACTACCGCCGCCTGCTGGTAAGGAGAGTTATTGCCACCCACGCATGTGCAGTGCGCACGTGCTACTTGTCCTTCGGCTGAAGTCTTTGCGGTGTGTTCCAGTGCGACTTTTTGGCTAAGACGTGAGGCGACACAACAGTCGGGTGTCCATCGCAACGTGTTCTTTGGTGTCAGGGCCTTAAAGGGTCTGCATAGGCTAAAATCCCTGTGTTCCCCCTCTCCACCCGAAACGCCTACATTGGACTCCTTTTTTACTTCGGAATATAGTGACATCACCATGGAACACTTATATTGGCTACCACTCCAACACATTGTACGTGATAGGCTAAGGAGCGAGACATATCTAAGTGGTTGACCAATCACAACAGAGCCGGCCAGAAAACCAATCAGAGCAGACTGGGCTCTGGTTTCAGACAGAGGGGGGAAAGAGGTGCTGCAGCACAGGCAGTATGAGAAAATAAAGAGCTTTTTGAACATTAAAGCATGGAGACATGTCCCAGTCGAGACACTACATACTGATATACACCTGAACATCAACAGGAGAGGACTCTTTAAAGTAGAGACACCACATACTGATATACACCTGAACATCAACAGGAGAGGACTCTTTAAAGTAGAGACACCACATACTGATATACACCTGAACATCAACAGGAGAGGACTCTTTAAAGTAGAGACACCACATACTGATATACACCTGAACATCAACAGGAGAGGACTCTTTAAAGTAGAGACACCACATACTGATATACACCTGAACATCAACAGGAGAGGACTCTTTAAAGTAGAGACACTACATAATAATAATAATAATAATGATACAAATAATAATAATAATAATAATAATAATAATAATAATAATAATAATAATAATAATAATAAATAGGTCTCAGACCCTAATAAAAGGAATTTATAAAGCGCCTTTCACGGGACCCAAGGTCGCTGTACAAGGTGGACAGACGAAACAAAACAGACAATGAGGAGCGAACAAAACAAAACAAAAAAAATAAAGAAAGGAAGCCGGGGGACCAGGAAAGGACTAGGGTCCGTAGGCCATGGTGAACAGGCGCGTTTTCAGTGAGGATTTGAAGATGTCCAGTGAGGCAGCGTTCCGGATGTCGGCAGGAAGTGCATTCCAGAGGGTGGGGGCCGCAACACTGAACGCCCTGTCACCCACAGTACGAAGGCGAGAGCGGGAGATGGAGAGCAGGCCCGTGTCTCAGGACCGCAGACTCCGAGAGGGGGTGTAGGGATGTAGGAGTTCTGTTAAGTACTGGGGGGCGAGGGTATGGAGGGACTTGTACGTGAGGAGGAGTGTTTTATAGTAAATACGGGACTTGACCGGCAGCCAGTGGAGGTGGATGAGGGTGGGGGTGATATGTTGCTATGGCTTAGTGCGGGTGAGAAGCCTGGCGGCAGAGTTCTGGACATATTGGAGCCTAGCCAGGGTTTTGCTGGGAACCCCGGACAGGACTCCATTGCAGTAGTCCAGACGGGATGTGATGAAGGCGTGTATGAGTGTTTCTGCCACAGAGTCAGAGAGTGAGGGGCAGAGTCTGGAAATGTTTTTGAGACGGTAGAAGGCGGATTTGGTCATGGATTTGATATGCGCCTGGAAAGAGAGGGTGGAGTCCAGGATGACTCCCAGGTGGCGGACTTCAGTGGACGGGGAGATGGAGCAGCCGTCAATGGTGAGAAGCAGGTCACCAACCTTCTGGAGCTGCGCCTTGGGAGCCACAATGATGAGCTTAGTTTTGTTGCTGTTTATTTTTAGCAGGTTTGATGACATCCAGTCTTTGATGTCCTGGAGGCAGTTGACAAGGGAAAGAGGTGGGAGCTGTGTGGACGGTTTGTTGCAGAAATAGAGCTGTGTGTCATCGGCATAAGAGTGAAAGCTGAGACCATGTTGGCGGATGATTTGACCAAGTGGGAGCATGAAGATGGTGAATAGGAGGGGTCCAAGCACGGAGCTTTGAGGTACACTTTGGTTGACTGGGGCCGGAGGGGAACTGCAGTCATTGATGGTAACGAAGTGACTCCTGTTCGAGAGGTAGGACTCAAACCAGGCAAGAGCTGTGTGACTGAGGCCAAGGTAGTCTGACAGGCAGCAGAGGAGGATGCTATGGGATATTGTGTCAAAGGCTGCGGAGAGGTCCAGGAGGATGAAAATACTGATGAGGCCAGAATCAGATGCGATGAGGAGGTTGTTAGTGTCTCAGTACTGTGATGGGGTCTGAAGCCAGACCGGAGGGGTTCGTAGAGCTCATGAAATGACATGTGGTGTTGCAGTTGTGCGGCAACTGCTCTTTCCAAGATCTTGCTCAGGAATGGGAAGTTTGAGATCGGCCGGTGGTTGTTGAGGTCCTCCGGGAGTGTGATTGTGCGTTGATCTCTTGGTAATGCCTCGGGGTTCCGGTGGGCATGCAAACAAATGCATAATGCTGCGCTATACTTTGCGGCCTCACCCGGTTGCATCGCGACGCTTATCATATCATTAGCTAGAACCAGCTGGATCTGATCGATATGGACATAAACGTGAGTGAAGTCTAATCTGACGGGAGAGAGAGATCAGCTGCTGCTGACGAGTCGACACGCAGCTCTGCATAACCACATGCAGCGGTGAGCGGAACAAAACACACACTTCAGGTTAGAATATCACACGTAGCTATTTTAATTACCTCTCAAACTACCTAAACTAGTTATAGATATGTTTAGTTTTACTGTCGGGTCACTCTGATCCGCGAGCTGCATGATACTGACGTATCCGTTTATTATTCCCGTGTTATTATAAGTTACTGTTCACTTTTGAATAGTTAATCTACTACAATTAGTTTGTTTAATATTGAATCATATCAATTTGTTTTAAAGCTCAATAAATAACAAAGAAGACCTTTGACTGGCACTTTTTAAATGTTGTCTGGAAGATTTAAACTTTAATGGACATGTTGACCGGCGAAAAAATATTTAGGGTCAATCATGTCATTATTTTGCTAACCACTATTCATGAACAATTACTGTCAGCTGGCAACTTGTTTTGTTTAGTTTATTTACTTATTTGGTTATAAGGGCAACAGTGGTCTTTTAGGACCTGAAAAAAATGTTTATAGTCAGCATTTGTGGTAGTTTTGATTGACAATATATAGAATGAATAATATAGAAATAGATAAAAAATTGAGGCACACATGTAGTTTTCACCATTAACTGTGTGGTATTGTTATGTCAATGCCTATTTGTATGGACCTCTATCAGGGAATCCATTCATTCTGTATCATTGTGTTGAGTCAGCCAGGTAGCATCCCCAGAGGAGGAGAGTGTCAACGAGAGTGAGGAGAGCAAAGAGCAGGAGGACATAGATTACTTTGCCTGCCCCGAGCCATCTATGTTACAGATGTTTTTAGAACAGCACCCACAACAACATACCAGAACTACAGTTGTGCAGAAGGTATTCACCTGTAAACATGGCACCAGCAGAAAGTGGCTTACATATTGCAAGGGACGTCATATGTTGTTTTGTTTTGTATGTTTGGCATTTGGGAAGAGGACTGACACTGGCAAATTTATAACTGGAATGTCAGATTGGAGGCGCGCACACCAGCGTACAGAGGAGCACGAAACGAGCATCACACATTCAACCTGTGCTGAAGCTTTTGTCTTACGGTGCTCTAAAGCAGACATCGAAAGCATGTTTGCTGGCAGTCAGATGTCTGCTCATAGGAAACAAGTCCGAAAGGGACGTCAGGTTTTGGAGCGTGTGGTGGATGTGATGAAAATGCAGGCAGGTAGAGAATGAGGGAGCATATATGCTAGCTGACAACACCGTGGACCACGGTAACTTTTTGGAGCTGATCCTTTTATTTGGAAAGTATGATGTCTGCTTAACAGAGCATCTGGATGATTGTGTAAAGAAGAGCAATACATTGCAGTAATCCAGTGGAAAGATAGAGGGTCTCTCATCACCTCTCCAAAACTACTGTTAACTCCATAATATAAACTGTTGGTAGTCTAATCAAAGAAAGAATCTCCAGTGATGTCCAGAAGGCCGGAATGTTTTCTGTTCAGCTGGACACAACACAAGACATAACTTCTCAGGATCAGTGTTCAGTAATCTTAAGATATGTCAATGAGACTGTGCAAGAGAGGCTTGTGGCTTTAATGAAGTGCCATGCATCCACCGGACAATACTTTGTGAACTTGCTCTCAGAGGTCTTAGAGCATCTGAAAATGGACAAGGGCATGTGTATAGGTAATGCAACAGATGGAGCATCCAATATACAAGGCCGGTACAAAGGATTTTCTGCACTGATGACCTCCCAGTCACCCACTCATGTCTATATGTGGTGCTATGCTCATGTTCTTAATCTTGTCCTGGCTGAAGCTACCCAAACTGTCATCGAATGTGGAACACTTTTCAACCTAATCAATAGCATAGCAGTGTTTATCAGGGAGTCATATCAGAGGGTCAATCTGTGGGAGAAACAAGCCCAAGAAAAGGTGCCGTCGACTCATCCTTTAGACTCATCTGGTCCTATCTCTATTGTGTTGTCATAGAAAGGGGAGGCAGGGCACTATAGCTAAATTAACTACAAGTCATCATTTAAGGGGTTATTTCTAGGGGGGAGGCATACCCCCCCAGACCCCCCCTATTAGTGCCCGGTCACCGTTCGCTTTGTGAGAGGGTTTGAAGGTCTAATTTCTAATGATTGATAGTTGCACATACTTGTGGTATGTATTAGTTTTGTTTGCCCCTGGTACATACAAAGGATAATAATATTAGCGTTTTATTAAATTATACTGAGTTATTCTTCTTGTAAGGAACCGCTACTATTCGTTTGTTTTATGGATTTGGGCCGGTCTGGGTCTAAATGCCAGGGCTGATTTGCTGTCCCAGTCCAGCCCTGACCCCGACCCAGGGAGCGGGGCTTCTGCAGGTAAACATAGCCTGGGGGTGTGGCTTGATTTAAGGTGAAAAAGTCTTGTTGATTTTGCCAGGTCTCCGTTGGGCAAACAAAGTCTGTTTTCCTGTCAGTGATGATGTCATGAATGAGTGGTGGTTTATTATTGAAGGAGCGGGTATTCAGCAGCATGAATGTGGGGGCGTTGCTACAGGAAGCTGGCGGTGTGAGCAGAATGACACTGTCAACACTAGGGTTGGGTACCGAGAACTTCCAACATTTCGATTCCAACGGCATCATTTAGAAATGTGAATTTCGGTTCCGCTTTTCGATGCCTGAGGAAATGTTTCTCGCCCCTTTCCGTAGCCTACTGTATGACTACGGCGAGGCGGGAAATGTAGTGTTGGACCTACACTTCCTACAGCGTAACCTGAGACCAGGGCCGGCCCGTCGCACTGGCATTATAGACAACCCAGTCTCACGGCATTTCGTGTTCACCAACACGATTTTTAATCTATTGATTCGTGTTCACCATCACGATTTGCCACTTTTTTTCGTGTTGCACAGCACGATTTTAAAAGCAATGTATTTCTACTGCCTGCAGCACGTCTTTTTCTCCGGTCGGGTCGAAGAAGATCGGAAGCTGTGTGGTTCATAAAAACATGTTCTTACTCAATATCAAGCCACAGTTATTGCTTTTATTTGAAATCGTATAATTTTGGACTTTTGTTGCCGTCTGTGAGGAAAATAAATGGGGCTCAGAGCCTCAGGATACTGAAATCTGTATTTTTTTTAAATCTTTTTTTCCTTCTAATTTGTTATTCTTTTCAAAATAACACACTGTTATTTACTCACCAATAACACTCAATTATCCTTGCTTTTATTTATTGGTTTAATTCCATAGTCTCGGGCTTTTTGGCGTCCGTCAGGAACTGAATTTAAAAATAAAAAGAACCGGAAACAGACGTAGGCATTTCGAGCGATTACCCAAGATCCTCAGCTATGGTTTTAAGCTCGTTTATTGGATGTTTTAGCCGCAATGCATGCTGGGATTTGGTGTTTATATGATATGAAATCCGAACAAATATGAAGAGTACATACTTTCATAGGTGGAAAGTAGAATTTCTGTGATATAAATGTAGAAATGTAGAATATAAAAAATCAAGAAGATACTATAAGTGATCTCTACAATAAAACAGTTTAGTGCAGGATGTATACAGTAAAGATATTAATAGGAGGAGGTGCAAAACAGAAAAACATTAAATATATATATCCTTTATTTAACCAGGTAAACAACTCATTGAGATTAAAATCTCTTTTCCAAGAGTGACCTGGCCAAGAAGGGCAGCATGTACAAAGTTACAACATATAAAACACAGACATGAAAGGCAGACAAATACAGCTGTAAAACACAAATAAAATGGCACATTAGCCAGTCAATATGCAACGTAAAACAAACTATTAAAATCATTCAAAAACTGGCAACATTTTAAAACGATTTCAGGATATACGAGCACTCACATCGACCAATGGTGTCGTGTTCTCTGTCTTTTAAGATGGACCTGAATTCCCCCATAGTGACTAAATCTGAGAGTTTCAGCTCCTTTTGTACATTGTTCCAAGCTGTGGGGGCAGCATATCTAAAAGCTGTTTTACCCAGTTTTGTTCTCACTGTAGGGACCAGCATCTGAATAAAATCTTGGGAGCGCAGGCCATATGGACTTTTTCTTTGACACATATATGTGCAAATGTAGGAGGGAACCAACCCAAGCAGAGATTTATAAATAAAACCCAACCAATGGGAAAGTCTGCGAGCAGACAAAGATGGCCAATTAGCAGCAGCATATAAAGTGCAATGGTGTACTCGATATCCACATCCAGTGATAAATCGTAAGGCACAATGGTACACAGTATCCAAGCTCTTTAGGAATTGGTCAGAGGCATTCATGTATAGCAGGTCACCATAATCTAATACAGGTAAAAATGTTGCAGATATCAGATGTTTCCTTGTCTGAAAAGAGAAACAGGATTTATTCCTGTAAAAGCTAAACAACATTTTCGGTGTGTAACTTAAAAGACAAGTTCTGTTCAATAAGAAATCCCAGATATTTGTAAGTAGTGACCCTCTCAATGTCAGTCCCTTGTGCAGTACAAATATTGGGTAGAATAGATGGTAACTTTTTGCCATTCGAAAATATCATTACTTTGGATTTTTCAGCATTTAATACCAACTTTAGTTGATATAAATGGGTTTGTATGACATCAAAGGCAGACTGGAGGAAATCTAGACTTTGCTCGATAGAAGTGGGAGGAACAATAAATAACAATGTCATCTGCATAAAAATGGTAAGAAGCATTTGCTAAATTATTACATAGATTATTTACATATATGGTAAAAAGAATGGGTCCTAATATGGAACCTTGTGGCACACCCTTTGCTATCGGGAGGAAGGAAGAAAAGGACCCAGAAAATTGGACGCATTGGGTTCTCGCGATAAATAATTTAAAAACCAACCTACAGTATGCCTAGATAAGCCGATACTGTGAAGTCTTTCCGTCAGGATGATATGATCAACTGTGTCAAATACCTTTGACAAATCAATACATAGAGCTGCACAATACTTTTTACAGTCCAATGCCTCAATTATGTTGTTCACCACTTTAATAGCAGCAGTTGTTGTGCTGTGTTGTTTTCTAAAACCGGATTGGTGTTCTGACAAAATATAATTTGTGTATTTGTTCACTGAGAAGCTTTTCGAGGACCTTCGCTACAACACATCATTTTGAAATTGGCCTATAATTATTAACAGATGAGGGATCCCCTCCTTTCAGTAAAGGAAGAACATATGCAGATTTTCATATGTTAGGAATCTCATTGTTGGAAAGGATATTCCATCTAATATATTGCTTATTTTAACTGATATTATACATATGAATTATACTCTTATGTATGTAGATAGAATAAGAAATGTGAATACGACAACGTATTGAATATGTTTAATGGTGGAGGTACACACATATTGATAGTCTTGTAATGCACTGTTGAGGAACCTGTGACCCAAGTGTTTCATTCATTGCATAACTACACCGTAGTTGTGTATATAATATGTCAATAAACCTTTGAAAATCTTGAAAGGGATGTTCAAAATAGACATAATATACAGTCTTTAATTAACTATTAGTAGAAAATAACGAGTAATGAATATACTTTATTACTCGTTTCCATTCATGTCAATTGCAGATACATGTTTAGTCTTCTCAAGCACCAACTATCAAATATCTCTCCTGATTGTTGGCACTTGACAATCACCTTACCTGAATTTTAATCAGGTGTAACTAAAGTCTGATTTAAGGGTTGTTTATATTTCACATCATTAATCAGAATATGCAAAGTAACTCAAATAAATGCAGTGGAGTAAAAATACCAGGTTAACCTCTGAATTGTAGTGGAGTAGAATTACAAAGTAGCAATGAGCTGTCATGTGGGTATATATTAATGCTGCGCATTATGGACACAAGCGATTTTCACCCATTTATTAATTATATGTTTTACATTGGATAACACCAATGTGTTTAATCCTGGCAACTTCTAATTGTGGGAAAAAACGAAAACGTTCAGTAGAGACGTCCCACAGAACATTTTGTGAAACACAATAGCCAGCATGTGTAGTTCTGGAGGGGTGTTCGATTCCAGTTTTGGATAGTCTGGCGTGGTTTCGTTCCATTTCACACAGCTGTTTGACGCTCTGCGTAACCTTACGGGGACTGTAGTCCTAAACGATAGCTGGGGATTATGGGTAGTGTAGTGTCTTCGGCCATCCTAAACTCAGAAATGTTGACAATCACAATGATGCTCGAAATGTCCCTTGTAGGCCTACGTCTGTTTCCGGTTATTTTTATTTTGAAATTCAGTTCCTGACGGACGCCAAAAAAGCCCGAGATTATGGAATTAAACCAATAAATAAAAGCAAGGATAATTGTGTGTTATTAGTGAGTAAATAACAGTGTGTTATTTTAAAAAGAATAAAAAAATATTTAAAAATACAGATTTCAGTATCCTGAGGCTCTGAGCCCCATTTATTTTCCTCACAGACGGTAACAAAAGTCCGAAAATATACGATTTAAAATAAAAGCAATAACTGTGGCTTGATATTGAGTCAGAACATGTTTTTATGAACCACACAGCTTCCGGTCTTCCACGACCCGACCGGAGAAAAATACGTGCTGCAGGCAGTAGAAATACATTGCTTTTGAAATCGTCCTGTGCAACACGAAAAAAAGGGGCAAATCGTGATGGTGAACACGAATCAATCGATTAAAAATCGTGTTGGTGAACACGAAATGCCGTGAGACTGGGTTGTTATAGATGTTCGCCTAGGGCGCCAGATCTGTGGAGGCGCTGCGCTGACAGCTCTGGGAGGGAAAACAAATGTTTTGACCGTTGGTGCTCATACTAAATATTTGGCCTTGATGTAACAACATTCATCATTAAGTAAATGTAACACCCTTTTCATCCCGATTACACCTTTCATTTCCCCTGTACGATGGGCGCTGCAAGTGATGAAAATGGGGATGTTGGCTTATTTGGCACCCGCAGCTCACAGCCAAAGTGCGAGTGAGCGTGGGAGAAAGGGAGGGCACTGCTGTTATTAGCATCTGGTGCTAGCTGCTCTAACGGAGGTGAGTCCTTTCCAGTCAGACTGAGGCTGATAACTACAGCTCAGTGAGGTAAAGGACTCTGAGTGTTTAGATAGTTCACTTTAGTCTAAGTTCAAACGGTTTGATCACAATTTATGTAAACACATATTTCCAAGGCTCTCCTTTATAATTATTGGGATAAAACAGGTTTGAAATAATTCCAATGTAAACTATAGGACAGTAAACCAGATATATCGTTTTAAAGTGGAGAGATACAAACATATGCATAAATAAAATAGTAAAATAAGATATGAATGAACAACGAACATAAAATACGTTACATGTATTTGTTATTGGCTATGGTAGGCTATTGGTTATGCTCACATACTTATTTAATTATTCAAATGTAAACCGATCTTTTTCATATGGGTGTTTAGAGTTGTACCCCCTAGATCTATTCTCTAGTAATTCTTCTTAAAGTGCACCAGATTGAAGCATTTTGCTTTAAAATGTTCAAACATTTCTTCCTGGTATGCCTCAGAAGGCATATATGCTTGTTTTTCTCAACAAGAACTTAATCATTTGTTTTACCCTGCCCCTCAAAGAATCGGAATTGAGAACCGTTAAGAACCGGAATCGAAAAGTAGAATCGGAATCGGAATCAGAATCGTGGAAATTCAAACGATACCCAACCCTAGTCAACACACACATGTTGCACACAGAATTAGTGTGCATTGTATTTAGAAAAAGAAAACCATGAAAGCCAAAGGAAGAAAACCAGTGAATAGGAACTTCCATATCCATGTTAAGAGTGTGTGACAGTGGGTTTGTTTCCACTTGCATGATGTAATGTAATTAGGCTCTAAAGGTGTTCCTCCTGAACGAGCAGCAGAAAGGCATCCAGCGACCTGTTTATGGCTTTCATGTAAATGGATGTGAATAGATGGAAAGGAGCCCTGCAGTGTGCAGCTCTGATGGAGATGATCCACACACTCAATGAGGCGTGTGTGTGTGTGTGTGTGTGTGTGTGTGTGTGTGTGTGTGTGTGTGTGTGTGTGTGTGTGTGTGTGTGTGTGTACCCAGCACTGTTAAGACTTATATGTGTATCCACATTAGCATAGATGTCTGTTTAGCGTGTGACACTTGATCTCTCTTTCCTCTGGAGCTCGGCGGACAGACGTGAGCAGAGGTGACATGCTGCCCCGGAGAGAGAGAGAGAGAGAGAGAGAGAGAGAGAGAGAGAGAGAGAGAGAGAGAGAGGAGAGAGAGAGAGAGAGAGAGAGAGAGAGAGAGAGAGAGAGAGAGAGAGAGAGAGAGAGAGAGAGAGAGAGAGAGATCTCCCCACCTCACGGCCCAGGGTGAAACAGACAGGCCTGCAACAAGGAGAGGCAGCAATTAAGATGCTGGAGGGGAGAGGGAGGTGTGTGTGTGTGTGTGTGTGTGTGTGCAAATGTTTTTGACAGTTTAACAGATGTAATGTCCGAAGTTGGTGCAGCGCTCAGCTCTGCCCTCAGCTGATGGACTCCAACATGTTGTTGTTGCTTTGCTCTTTTCCCACCTCTCGCATGACGTCGTGTGGTGACAGGAACACAGTTTGTGTGTTGGGTTAAAATGTTTGTTTGTTTGTAAAAGGAAAACAAATAAAGCATATGAAAAAGCCTCTTTGGTTCCCTGTAATATTAAAGCTGCTGTATTCAATATGTCTATGTAAGCATCATTAACAACTCATCAAGGGATAACACGTATAGTGGATTCACAGGAACGTTGTCGTATGCACACGAGCTAGAGAGTAGCTTTCTTGATGCTCAGGCTCCTCCAACGAAACATACGTAACATATAAGTGAAAAACAGTGAGTAGTTATCATCACCAGTTCTGTGGAGCTTTGTAGCCTCTGCTAGCTTCTCGTTTGGATGTTGGATGTTGGTTCAGTCTCACATGCTGTTGCCCTGGTTTCCAGCAGGAAGCACGTTTCAGTACATTGGGCAACATGACAACCACGTTGAGAGTCAAGCAGATCAAAAGCTCAGGAGTAGGTGGAGACCGAACTAGAGCTAGAAGGAGAGTGATTACTTTATTTAGATCAGTCAGAAGGACACAGACACGACTAATGTCTTCACTTAGTTCAGTTGGCATCTGTTCATCATGATAAGATCAGTTTGTTTTGCAAGAAAAGGTGTATATCGTATTAAAGTCTGTTTAACAGAATACACACAAAGAACACGCCGGCACCTGCTCCTTGTGTTTCTAGTTCTGGCCTTCTTGCAAATGCTTACAGTTTGAAAAACAGACTTAGATGCTGATTGGGTGAGCCAGCATCACCAACACTTCCCTGTTGGACTTTAATGTAAGACTTTTACAGTGGGTAAATTGTAACCTAGTAAATTGTTATGAACAATGAACAAACAGAAGCTTGAATATGTGATATGATGTTAAGCTCCTGCTGTATATTCAGAACAGAGCACAGTAAGCCGTTAAGGCCCTGACACACCAAGCAGTCACCAGAGGACTAGCCGACGCTGAAGTCGGCTGTTGCCTGGCCGTGTTCTCCTGCGTTTTGGCCATGTGTCGCACGGGAACACACCGCACCGACTTCAGTGCTTGAGTGGCAATAACTCTCCTTACCAGCAGGCGGCGGTAGTGTGTATTCGTCATTCAAAAGAGCCAACAACCGGAAGACAGAGAAGAAGAAGAGTATATTTTCTCCATAATATCATACAGAGCTGGCCTCTCCTGGATCAAGGTGATGAGCAGGTCTTCGTTTGCATCATTCCAGATCGCCATGATGAGATGAAAATGAATAGCAGTCTGTGTGTGCCTTCTTAAATCGTTTGTTTACGTCCCTCACTTCCGCTTCGCTTCTCATGCACTGATTTGCTAGCTGAACAGCCAATCAGAGTGATTATTTGGTCCGACTGCCAGACCCGATGCATGGCCGATTCAACATGTTGAATCGGCCATGCATCGGGTCTGGCAGTCCAAATAAGGCGTGTCACGGTCGACGGTGCGGGACACACCAACCTGACTTCGGCGCCGCGAATGCCCGACAGCCTCTGACGGCCTCTGACTCCCAAAATCGGGTTGGTGTGTTAGGGCCTTTACACACACTTCCCCAGGTAACCTCTGCACAGACTCACATACCTGGATGGACATATATTGTTGGTGGGGGTTCTCATTTTGATATTTGCACCAGCTACACTACAGATGGGGGTCCACAGTCATTGCTGTGGGTTCAGCTGCAGCTGCAGATCACATGAGGCCTCAGCCGTCTGCGGCAGACACATGAAGTTCAACACAACGTGTGACTGATGTTCTGTGAAAGGAGAAAACTAATTAGTTTATAGTAGAACAATGTTTCTTTCTCTTTCTGAAGTTCAATTGCAGGTCCACGTTTTGTCTTTGCTACATGTACCGTCCTGTAAAACAGTATGTGGCACTGTGCACGAGTCCGTACAGTACGCTGTGCACACTAACCCCTGTTGAATCTGATTGAACCCTTTCCTCTGAGCTCTTCCAGCTGGTTTATTGTTCCCATTGCGACAGCTCCAAAGTGTTCTGTGGAACCATACTGATAATCAGATGTGTAGACATCTTTGAGTATGACGTATCTGCGTAAACACACTAGATAGTCCAACATGTGACTGGCAGTAGTTCACTTCCTCTCTCCTTCCTGTGTCTGCTGAAGTCCAACAGCATCGCTCTGATGTTCTGACTCCAGCGTGTACACTTGTGTTTCCACGTCTGCATATAAGAGCAGAGTGTTAGCAGTTGGCTGGGGCATGTTGCAGGCTGTATTTAGAGCAGCCGAGCGGACCGGGCCCCCCTTTGTTCAGAGCTTGATGAGGAGGAAACCCTGCTAGGCTGCGAAGAGTTCTCATCATCACCCTGCATCTCCGACAAGCTGCTCAGAGCCGGGGAGGCGGGAGGCGGGGGCTGATTGACAGGATAAGAAGAGGCCTCAGCGGAGAGATCTCTATCCGCCGACGAGGCCCCGCTCCGATGGGAGACTCTGTGGAGGAGGGGCCCCCCTGCATGGGCCCCGCTGAGGGGAGGGCCACATACGTGTGGATTTAGGAACAGAATCTTTTGAAAGATATATCGGTCCTGATTTTAGGGGAAGGTGCAGATAGACATCAGGCATGTCAGTGACATCACCTCACTCTTTGTGAACAGGCAGTGAAGAAGGCTTCTGTCTGACCACACCCACCTCTTTGTGAACAGGCAGTGAAGAAGGCTTCTGTCTGACCACACCCACCTCTTTGTGAACAGGCAGTGAAGAAGGCTTCTGTCTGACCACACCCACTTCTTTGTGAACAGGCAGTGAAGAAGGCTTCTGTCTGACCACACCCACCTCTTTGTGAACAGGCAGTGAAGAAGGCTTCTGTCTGACCACACCCACCTCTCTGTGAACAGGCAGTGAAGAAGGCTTCTGTCTGACCACACCCACCTCTTTGTGAACAGGCAGTGAAGAAGGCTTCTGTCTGACCACACCCACCTCATTGTGAACAGGCAGTGAAGAAGGCTTCTGTCTGACCACACCCACCATTTCAGCCATTTTCCTAAGCCTGATAGTTTAGTATACTAGTCAAAACATCAGCAGCGGTAAAAGTATGTTATATTGACAGATACAATCAAACAACAAATAAATAGGCCGAATCATTGTGTAGAAATTGTTTTTAAATAATGCATTAATATGCTTTAGGAATATACTGTTGTAGTGTAGCTGTTTTGAGCATATATTGTTGTGTAGTTCGATCTACAACATTATATCATATTATATCATCTTATCATATTTCAAATGTACAATGTAACATCTTCATTTGTGAATAAGTAACTGTAACTTAATCCTGGGAACGTGCGATGTGTGCAGCATCCTGGCGAGACTGTAACGTCCACACTGAAAAGCTTCTCATGTGGATCCACTATCTGAACCTGCACATATTTATATCTGACTGACTTTAGGCCACGAAATAAAGGAGAACAAATAGTTTATATTAACACGTGGATACAGTGCCAACGATACCTGTGAGGACATACGTAAAAGCATTTCAGAAAACACTGAATATTGATATATTATATAACTTTGTAACTCTTTGTAAAATCTCATTCAACTTTAAAATATTTGCATTGGAAATATGCAGTGGTAATTTTTCAGATACATGGTTTCTCAAATCAACGATCCTCCTCTCAGGGTCTGCTTCCTGAAATAGATACATTCTTCCAGTCGAAAATATATAATAGGATCAATCCAATTATTCTACAGAGATGAACACGAGGAGGAAATTGATTGCAGGGTCTCAGCAATTACAATTATATGTCTTTGTATGATTCATAAACACTGCTTTGTAAGACTTGGAACAAACACGCTATGGAACAAAGAGATGGTGTACTGGTCAGCATCGAAGGTCCTGCCTATCGAGCACATCGAGGTGCTATTTCAGTTTGACTCAGAAGTTGTGAAGTCTAAAACATGCCGCACTGATGTTGTTTCTTCCCCTCTCCATAACGTTCTGCATCAACAAAGCAATTTGTTTCCCCGGAGTGTGCTAATTTCTCGATGCCACAGTGCCAGGTGTTACGGCTGCCAGTCATCACATGAAAATCAGCAAAACCTTAACCACGGTGCTTATCCTCCTCGCGCAGCGCGGACGGATGAATTCTCTCTGATTTTTTGGGCAAAGATGGGGGGAGTCAGGAAAGGAGGTTAAGTTCCTAAGTGCACGTTCTCTTATTTGTGTTTTAAATCCCCACAAAGCAGTGTGACATGCAGCGCCCCTGATTCCACGCTCTCTGTTGAACTGGATTGTATTCTGCCTCAGACAAAGATCGCGGCTGTTTGTTACTTCTTATATGTGTGCATTAAGAATTGACTGCGCCCTGGTGATTTGGGGAGATAGCATGCAGTAGGGAGACGCTGCGCAACGTCAAATAGGGAAAGCAGGAAAGCAGAAGAAGTGAGGAAGCTTGAGCGCTGGGTGCGAGGCGGCGTTCTGAGTGGATGTGCACGGCGACGGACCTGCAGTCTCAGCCACGAGAGAGAGCCCGCACCGTGCGCGACATGTTCTGCAGCAACAGCAGGAGGAGCCGGCTCACACCCCTATAGCTCATACAGATCCCACTGCTATATGACTGGTCACAAAAAGAGGGCCGTATATTTCATTAATAACTCGTCACACAAGTGGAAATAAATCTAATTATTGTTCTGATTGTATAATCTACATTGAGTTTCTTCTGCTGCGATCAGAGTGGATGTTCTGTTGTTGAATTGGACGAATCAGAAACCAATATCCATATTCTCAAATCAGCTCCCGTTACATGCCATGTACATTTTGTGTTTTCCTCACAAGTGTAATGATACATATTTAATGTGTTCTCAAGTATATGAGGGAATATTGTGCTTTTGTTCTTTAGCGCGCTCGTAATATGCGGTATTTATTTTAGGGCGCTGGAAAATAATGGTGCTCTCAAGATGTGTTGAGATATATTTAGAGCTGCTCGTATTTGGCATTAATTAGTGTGTGTTCAACTAATTAAATCAATCAGCTGCAGACATGACCGAAGAAGAGAGCCATAAAGCGGTGTGTGTGTGTGTGTGTGTGTGTGTGTGTGTGTGTGTGTGTGTGTGCGCTGTGTTTTTGTTTTTCTTCATGATTTCAGTACACATGTAAATGACCTTAAAGACACTGTAAAGATTATTTTTGAAAAATATTCTCTTGTTTTCTTTTCTTTTTTCTCAGTTTTTGCTTTTGAAGTTTCTTCCAGCTGTATTTACTCCTCTCATTATTCACATATGATAAGTGCAGGCATCGTCTGAAGACAAAGACATTTATTTTAAGGAAAGCCCACACTTGATAAATAATGTAATGCTGCTGGGATTATCAATGTGTGTGTGTGTGTGTGTGTGTGTGTGTGTGTGTGTGTGTGTGTGTGTGTGTGTGTGTGATGTTGAATAAGGAGACTCGCTGACTTCCTTGACTCACACACACTTGTATTGAAATCTGGCCTGTGTTGGCCTTGTTTACAGCAATGTTAATTGGGTGGAGCAACCCACCCACCCATCCACACACACACACACACACACACACACACACACACACACACACACACACACACACACACAGACAGAGCAGTTGAGTGGACTGTTCTGTGTGTTTCCCTCACACTTCCCTCTGCAGCGTCTCACAGCTGGGTCAGACAATGTTTCCTTTGAAGTCATTTCAATGGCACGAGGATACAGATGTAAGATCATTGTGGAACACATCAAGTGGTAAAGCATCCTTCCATAGGTAGCTCCAGGATGATTCATGTACACATCCCACTCTGCTGCCACCTTGGTTTGTTACATATGACATGCTTTGAAATGCTTCATGAAAAATCGATATGTATCATAACCAGTCATTTAAGCATCCTCCCTAAGGGGACTGTGGGACTCTTCCCCACGTAGTGCTTTCTGAATGTAATAAAGTGAGAGTAAGAAATAGGAGTATATTTAGTTGTGTTCTGTCAGTGTTTAGCATCACTTGGCAACAGTTCCAATGTGGAGCAAAGAAAGTGAGAGACTGAAACACGTCTCTGTCTGACTGCAGCCGAGGTGAGGAAGAGGAGGGGATGATGTTGGGGGGGCAGCTTGCCATCCTTACTGTCTGCCTCTTCCTGCTCGCTTCGCCCCCCCCCGGTGGGCGAGGCAGGGGGCCGCACAGGAAACAGGAAATCATGAGAGAGGAAGCCCTGCATGACGTGTCACACCTGCCACAGAGAGTGGGGGGGGGGTGCTCGGGTGGCTTTGCCTGGCGGGCTTAGTGTCCCAATTACCTCCCAGTAAACAAAGGAGGAAGTTTTGCCACATCGTGGGCTCAGCTCTGCTCTACCTTCTCACTTCCTCTATCTTTCTTTTGCCCTCAGATAGGAGGCGCTCTCAGAGCCGCAGCCGCGCTGTGGCAGCACCAGGTCTCACTTATGAAAGCAGCCACCCTAACCCCTAAACCCAACACATCCTCACTCCCAGGTCGGCCTATGTTGACGTTATGTCAAGTCCCCTGCCGGCTTTTTCCAACGCAAGGGGGGGGGCCTTAGCGTCCATTTTCAACGCCAGGGGGGGGGCCTTAGCGTCCATTTTCAACGCCAGGGGGGGGGCCTTAGCGTCCATTTTCAACGCAAGGGGGGGGGCCTTAGCGTCCATATTCAGCTTTCCGGGATGTCCATGTGCTTCTATGGACGCTCATGTAAGCACGGCATTCGTTTGTGTCAACTGCCCTTAAAGGCAATGAAGACACTACACTACCCAGAATCCCCAGCTATCGTTTGGACTACACCATGTGCTCTGTTTGGCAAACCCCGTGATCGTCCTCAAGCTCTGTGATTGGAGAGTGTGCTCCGAGGGTTACCGAGCCTCGAACAGCACTTGAAATGGGATGGAACCACGGCAGACTGTTCAAAACTGGATTTGAACGGGTCCACCGCGTCCCCCCCCTCCCCCACCCTGTCCCCAGAACTACACATGCTGGCTATTCTGTTTCGCAACATGTTCTCTATGGCACGTCTCTACTGGGAGTTGTAGTTTTAAAAGACGTGTTCGTATTTCCCATAATAAGAAGTTGCCAGTATTAAACTGTGTACGTCCCTGGAGGTTTAGGGGACAGGAAACACTCATATTTAAAACATATAATTAATAAATGGGTGTAAATTGCTTGTGCCCATAATGGGCAGCATTAATATATATACCCACACGCCAGCTAAGGTCAGAAGAGCTTTATTTAACAGCTGGACTTATGTTTGTGACCCCTCCTGTTGTTAATTGATAACATTACATGACATTACATTAATTGATAAGCCTGAAACATGCACTTGTCAAGGTTTAGAGGCACATTTTGCAAATATGGCAGTAGCCATCGATCAGCTTAAGATAAGATATACTTTATTGATCCCAAGTTGGAACATTTGCGTTACATCATAGTATACATACAACATAGTTAACATTGCTGGAGGTATGCACACATATTGATAGATGTCTTGTAATGCACTATTGAGGAACCTGCGACCCAAGTTTTTCATTCAGTGCAGAACTACACCACAGTTGTGTAGGCCTATATGATATGTCAATAAACCTTAGAACATCTTGAAATCTTGAACGGGATGTGCAAAATAGTCATTATATACAGTCTTTAATTAACTATTAGTAGAGAATAACGAGTAATGAATATACTTTATAGGGATTCTTTTAATATCTAATAATAAAAATAATGAAATTCAATAACGTGCTTTAACCACCAGGTGTCTCTTTATATCAGGTGTGCACCTTTATGGTGTAAATGCAGCCTATCTACCAATTGGATCAAATATAAAAGTGAGCCGAATTAGTGTTGATACTGCAAGGAGACGTAATGTGTGAAAAGAAATGTAAGATGTTGTTTAATGGCTGATATATTTATGATCCACGTCACGTTTTCAGTTCCTCATCTTTGTCTTCTCATCAGGGCTCTATAAATACAGAACTGCGGCAGATATGTAATATTTAATGCAGCCGAACCGTGTATTACAATGCCGTTATGTGATGACTTTCAAAGAGAAAAGCAAGAGCACTCGGAAAAAGGTATTATTTTATTTTTTAAAAATATTTTCGGTCTGTTTCCGGTATTTGTTAATGACGATGTGCTGTGAGATGTGCGACTGGAATTGCACAGGGGAAAATAACGTATCTTTAGATGCGGATTTTGTTAAACGAATATGTTTAGGCTGTGGACCAACACTATAATACAGAAATAATATCGATAGCAGCGTCCCTAGCAACCACCTTGGTAACAATGAAAACGTTGGACGCAATTTCCTGAAGTAATCTTCGTAATAACTAGCAAACTAAAGATCATGTACATCCACTGCACACATAATCTGAAATAACAACTCATATTTCTCGCATCAAATGACATCAAAACGCATTTTAATGGCCAAACTAACTTTAAAATAGGCATTTTACACCCAGAATAAAACGAAGTTCGGCCATGTTTTCTTTTTCTGCAGGGAGAAATCACGTGACGTCAAACAGAGCACATGGTGTAGGCCAAACGATAGCTGGGGATTCTGGGTAGTGTAGTGTCTTCATTGCCTTTAAGGGCAGTTGACACAAACGAATGCCGTGCTTACATGAGCGTCCATAGAAGCACATGGACATCCCGGAAAGCTGAACATGGACGCTAAGGGCCCCCCCCTTGCGTTGAAAATGGACGCTAAGGCCCCCCCCCTTGCGTTGAAAATGGACGCTAAGGCCCCCCCCCCTGGCGTTGAAAATGGACGCTAAGGCCCCCCCCCTTGCGTTGGAAAAAGCCGGCAGGGGACTTGACATAACGTCAACATAGGCCGACCTGGGAGTGAGGATGTGTTGCTAAACCAGCTGGATGAAAGGTCGGCAGAACCCGGGTTCACACGCCTCCTCTGCTCCTCTCCTCCTCGCCTCCTCTCCTCCTCCTTGTCTCCTCGTCTCGTCTCCTCCTCTTCTCCTCCTCTCCTTGTCTCCTCTCCTCCTCTCATTGTCTCCTCTCCTCCTCTTCTCTTCTCCGCCTCTTCTCTTCTCCTCCTCTCCTCTTCTCCTCCTCTCCTTGTCTCCTCTCCTCCTCTCCTTGTCTCCTCTCCTCCTCTTCTCTTCTCCTCCTCTCCTCTTCCTCTCCTTGTCTCCTCTCCTCCTCTCCTTGTCTCCTCTCCTCCTCCTCCTCCTCTCCTTGTCTCCTCTCCTCCTCCTCTCCTCTTCCCCTCCTCTCCTTTTCTCCTCTCCTCCTCCTTGTCTCCTCTACTCTTCTCCTCGTCTTGTTCGCTAGCTCAAAAGGCTAACGAACAAGCTAATGAAGTTCGTTGTTCATGGTCTGCGACTCCTTTGGTTTTAGCTTTATTTTGTAAGTCTGTGTCATTGTCAGTAAAACGATGAAGGTTACAAATGTATTTTTTTAGACTAGTTAATGCTCTGTTGTGAAGAAGAACAAAAGATATAGGCTACGGAGTACAAAGTAGCAACAAATCAAAATATTGTGCCATCTTACGTCTAACAAGTATCATGTAATATACAGTGCTCTTTAAATACAGTAGGACTATAACATGATTTTGTTTTAGGTCTAGGTGTGTGTCGAATGGACGAGTCGCTGCTCCTCTCTCACTCCAGTGTCATATCAATGTTTCTATTCATGTCTGCTTGTCTGAGCAGCTCAGATAAATTAACAAACCAACTTGAAGTGTCAGTCTGAAAAATAATTTCTCTCTTCTCCATTAAAATAGCCGGACTACAGATCCTCCCTTTCCATTTTGCTGCCTGTCTCCTTCCATCCGCGTTCCACAACTCATCTGTCACTCCTGCTATTTTTCACGTGCCTCGGAGCAACAACACAACCTCCTCCCCTGCCTTTGAAGGAGCGAACCCAACCGGTGAGCTTAACGCATTTCTAATGAGCCCGCGCCGTACGGAGTCTGGAGATAAGTCATCATACGTCCCCAGCGAGGATCACGTTCGGTTCGGAGAGATGCACCATGTATCATCTCCTCGCCGCCATCAATGTCTCGGCAGAAGCATCGAAAATGAAAAAGCTCCTCTATCCCGAATAATTAACTTCGTTTTGCTGATGTCATAAAAATCTAAAATCAGTGTTTGTTTGGCTGCTGGGTTCATAAAGAAGCGCTTCAAAGGAGTTAGGAGGGATTCTCTTCATTTGAGAAGGCAGTTCTTCAATTATGTTTGACAGATGGCATTGTCTTTAGAAATGCTGTCATATTCATATAAATAAGCCTCGGTGGCATCATCCATTCACCAGTGACAGATAAGAGCAGCACACAAAGGGCCTGGCAGGTGCAGCCAGGAGGCCGCTCCGAGGCGCTGCAGAGTGAGGAAAGGAAAGAGGAGTCTCCTCTGTTTCCTCATCAGCAGCTAGCTTTTGATCTGCAGGAAGCATTGTCCACGGAAGGGTGGACTTGTCTCTAGTAAACGGACGAGGCGTCCCTCCTCTCGGAGCAGACTGATCACATTATCTAATTGCTGCAGAGATGAAAGTGAAGAGGTGAGAGAATGTCTAAAGTGGAGGAGACTGAGCAGGTGGGGGGGGAGAGACCATTTAGGGGCTGAAACCTCAGTGTTTGGTGCATCTCTGTTCCCCCTGTCGGTTTGCTGCGAGGAGGAGAGACAGCTCTGACCGGGACCGTCTACACCGGCAGTGTTTAGATGGGGAATCTGAAGTCATTGTATCATGAACCAACAGCTAGAGTGGAAGTGAACGGTCGTCTGACGGATCAGATTAAATTAGAGAGGTCGACGAGACAGGGCTGCTGTCTCTCCCCGACGCTTTTTGATATCTTCATCGAACCATTGGCCCAAGCAATTAGGCAGAACCAGAATATAAAGGGGGTTGAGGCAGGAGGTTTAGAACACACACTGGGACTGTTTGCGGACGACTTGATAGCATACATGGGGCAACCAGCCGTGGGCTTCCCGATACTGATGGGATCACTGGAGGAATATGGACAATACTCAGGGTACAAACTAAACGTGACAAAGACACAGATTTTAGCACTAAACTACACCCCAACACCAGAGATCAAAGATAAATACATAATTAGATGGGACATGTATACAATTACATATTTAGGGGTTAACATCACAAACGGGTTAGACAAATTATACAATGCAAATGATACGCAGATCAATCAGAATATAAGAGGGATTTATGAAGGTGGACAATACAGACCTTAGACCTTAGTTCAAGGATTGAAATAGTTCAAATGAATATACTGCCGAGGCTACTGTACCTCTACCAATCACTACCTACACCTATTCCACAAAGTCCATTTATGGAATGGGATAAATGGATTTAAGGTTTATTTGGGGGGGGGGAGGCCCAGGATTAGGCTTGCAACACTGCAGCTACCCAAAGGAGAGGAGGATTGGCAGTGCCGAGTTTCCAGGATTATTATTATGCAGCACAAATCAGAACAGTGGCACGCTGGTGTAATATGGAATACGTAGCTAAATAGAAGGACATCGAAACAAATGGGGAAAACTACCAGATTCAAAAACTACTCGGGATAAAGAATTATTAACATTTTTTAAATTACTTGTAGTAAATGTACTGATAGATTTCTTCTCTGTCCGGATTCATCTGCAGTGGTCTGCTGTGTGCAGGACAGGGTGGAAGTTTAGCTTTTCTTTCACACGGCTTCTCTCGTATCACCATCTGAATCTCTCGTGCCCCCCGCATCGGGTAGCGGCGCGGTGGGATTAGGATAATCACACATTCACCAGGAGGCTGCACACCGGAGATCCTGTGTGAGGCATGACCTTATTTATAATGTGTTCCATAGCCTCTCGGCACCCCGAGCCTTTGCTAATGCTAATGCACATCGCAGTCTGTTTCTACTCCTCGATGTCTTACACATGACGTTAGTTATATCAGCTTCACGGTGGTTACAAAATAATCAATCAGATGAAATACGTGGCAATACTCAGACTCATGACCTCCGTATTTCTAATGGAGGCTCGGCACGCTTTAAGGGGACTTAATTGCAAGGGGACGTGTCTGTTTGTATAAACTAAATATGGAAGTTGCCAAATCACAAACCATTAAAATGAAATGTTGAATGTGTAATTTGAATACAATTACATTTAAAGTGATTGATGTTCCATAGGTAAATTGCAGTAATTTTTTTTAACAATATATTCCAATTTGACTTTAGTAAATAAGTAATATTATTAAAGGAGTATTTTTTTTTCACCAGGCTTTATATTAGGGAGTGTGTTAAAACAAATTCTAAATGAACAGTTAGCTAAATGATTTCAATTAAAAAGTATGAATGCTGTGGTAATTACCTAAAGTCCTTGAAGTTTAAGAAATGTCACATATTCTGTATTTTAAATGTTCCCCATATTTTAATGTAAGAATGAACTTCGTCCAGTAAATAAGTGATTGCAGGCATTTTATTCCAAGCAATGTAAACACACATTATGTTAAAACCCCTCAAAGAAATGTCTTACATTACTACAGGTAAGTCTGCAAAATAAAAAACGGTCAAAACATTTGAACTCACGTGTGCTCGGTTTGAGAATTTCTGTCTGTCTGTCATCAGCGTCTATCTCCAGTAAAGAAACACAAGATGTTAAAGAAGAGGAAAGAGCCATCATATTCAGATGTGTTCTTCACCTCCTCCTCCTCCTCCTCCTCCTCCTCCTCCTCCTCCTCCTCTTCCTCCTGCATTCTAATCAACAATCGCTGCTTCTAATTTTTGAAATGTAATTCTGCCCTCCACTGGTATGAAAAAGGTGCGCACACACACGTATATTTCTTTCTCTGCTATCAACCATTCTGAAGAAAAACCTGTGTGTGTGTGTGTGTGTGTGTGTGTGTGTGTGACGGCAGTGTGAGTTAAGGGAAAACAAGTTTGATAGGTAGGTGATTTGTAATATGGGTCTCCCTAAAATTATAATTATGCAGCTGACTTTCCCCCTGTTAACCATAATTAGCTTGCTTTAATTTAGTTGTGGTTCAGAGGTATAATAAGCATTTATGTTACACTCAAACTACATGGAGTCAATGAATATTTTGCATGTTAGGGAAATAAAGCTAATACTGCACTTAACTCACAGACTGAGCGCTATTACGGAAGAGGCACAACTAGTGATGATACATTGTTAGAGGATGATATTAGTGTGTGTGTGTGTGTGTGTGTGTGTGTGTGTGTGTGTGTGTGTCGGTCTCTGGGGTCTAAGCCTCATCCATCCCACTGTTTATTTTTAGTTTTAGTTTGTGCACTGTGCATTGTGTGTGCATATGTGCACACACACAGGGATAGCCCCCCCCCACACACACACACACACTCTTCAGCCCCAGCGCCTCCACACACCACCCTTCACCCTAGGGTGCCAATAGAGCCTTTGTCACCGCGGGTGATGCCAGCAGCGACAGTGGGGGCTGTAGTGAACGTTCCTCTGAGAGTTGAGACAGAGCAAAACATCTCCCACACACACACACACACACACACACACACACACACACACACACACACACACACACACACACACACACACACACACTGAATCCAACATCTGCCCCGCATCCACTCCCACCCCCCTTCCAATAGCTTTCTACTGGTGCAGCCTAAAGTTCAGTGCCAGGCATTTTTTTGGGGGGAGGGGGATCACTGCTGCTGATCTGGGACAATAAAGGTGAGTGTGTGTCCGGTGAGTGTGTGTCAGGTGAGTGTGTGTCCGGTGAGTGTGTGTCTGGTGAGTGTGTCAGGTGAGTGTGTGTCCGGTGAGTGTGTGTCAGGTGAGTGTGGGTCCGGTGAGTGTGTGTCAGGTGAGTGTGTGTCCGGTGAGTGTGTTAGGTGAGTGTGTTCTCCCACTCAGCTCGGTGGAGGGTTCAGTGCTAACACGTTCTCAGTGCTCCCTGACTTCATCGATTTGAATCATTTAGGAAAGAAGACAGAAAAACTGATTTGCCACAATATGATCTTTTTTATGACTTTTCTCACAGCATTGCTTCTTATGGTGAAAGTGTGGTGTTTAAAGGATAGGACGCATATCAAAGTCAAATCAAAGTCAACGTTATTGTCAATCTGTGTGTGATGTGTATTTTAGCCCTGAGGTAGGATTAACTGAAGAGTCCAGGAAGCGTATTCACAAGATAACAGCGTTTAATAAAACAATGATACACAACATGTGCAGAGAGCGACTCGGCCCGGTGCGCTCCCTGCCTCCAGTCTGACTGACGGCTGGAAAGAGACAGACTGGCTTCCCATATTATCATCTGTAGTCTTCTCCTATTGGCTTAACGTTGATGGTCCAAGTCACGTCCTGTCCATTTCTGATGTTAGTTTTACAATCTTCTGATATCTGTTGGTCATTTAAACATTCCCTAATAATAGTATGGCAGCGTCAATAAGTGAGGGTTAACGACAGTGTGTTTAGTGTGCAACACCACGTGTATTCTCCTTATATTCACGTACACAAAACATAATATTAGCTACATGCTAATGCTACAAAAACCGTAACTAAGACCATCAGGAAGAGATGTCAATGTTCATATGGACACCCAGCTTTTGTTTAAAATCTCTAAACCTATCTTTAAACTCGTCAGGCTTTCACAAACTATTAAAGAGTCCTAACACCTGAAGAAGAGTCGCAGGTAGATGCCAGGGGTCTTCTGGAGCTAAATGTAGCGGTGGGCAAATGTCTCAGTAGACTATGAGTTCACTTACATTATTATTAGGGCTGTCAAACGATTACAAATTGTAATCAGATTAATCACAGCTTAAAAAAGTATTAATCAGATTAATCACCATTCGAACTATGTCCAAAATATGCCATTTCTTTATGTATATTGTCGTGGGAATGGAAAGATAGATGAAAGAAGGCGGGTTTATCCATTTAACATACAGCATGTATGTATGTTTATTATAACCAATCCATCAATACAGCATGGAATTGTGGACAAATGTGGACAAAATCGTATCCAACGATAACAAAATATTCAAAGTCTTGGGTCTGAGAGTCTACATCTCATCAGACGGTGGTCCGTGGCTCAAATGCAGAACCAATAATGGACCTTGATATGAAAAGGGATGAAAACCAGTGCTCTAAACAAAATAGGATGGTGTTGTTAAGAACATTCTTTCTTTAAACACACTTACTGGCCAACTTAGCCAATAGCCATTTCTCTTATTTTAATGAAACCTGTTCTTTTTTTATATCAAATCAAAAGGACATGGCCAACACAACGTGGCCTACACAAGTACATGGCCCTCTTCTCTCTTCGTCCTTTAGCCAGCTGCTGAGGCAAACCAACTTGTCCACATGGTCTGACCGCTTCTTTTGCACAATGTGCGCTGCTGCGACTGAGAAGAGTCTTCCACACGGGGGACCAGTGGATGCAGGAGTGGCTCGATGTGTGCGAGCTAGTGGGGCCAGCTTGGCATGGACTCCTGCATGAGACGACCACCACCACTGTAGGGACAGTCCTCCATACTGTGGTGGGCTCGGCTCTGTACCTGCTGTGTATGGCTCTGTCAGGCTGGACCTCTTCCTCCGATTCTGAATCTGAGCCCATCTGTAGAACAATGTTCATTTTCTTCTTGGGTGGCCCACCTTCAGTGTGTGGAGATCTTCTGGGTGGTGAACACAGCATGCCTCCAAGTGTGCTCCACACTGCTTCTTTAAGTCTTTAACACGTGGATCCAGTGCCGTCGCAATCTTGAGCCATGCATTGTTGGTGTGTTATTGGTGGGAGGCTAGGTCCATCTTAATACAGGGTACTTATTATATGTTACAGTTTAGATTACTAAAGCTTTCAGTCTACTATCCCATCATTCAAGGGTGGTTTTCACTATAAGTCATGTATAATTTACATTGTTTTACTATGTTCAATCTGAATTTACTTTAAAATTAAAAAAAATCTATATTGATGTTGCCCCTTTTAGAAATGAAGATATAGTCATTTGTTCTGGGAATGTCTTTTTCGAGCCTGAGACCTGAACAACAGGCTCAGAGGTTAAAGAGAAATCAATTAGGAATGGTGTGCGATTGTAATCCTTAAAACTCAGAGGCCCTGTTTAACAGTTTCTGGGACGTTTTAAAACACATCACGGTTATGGCCCTGTCTCTTCAGAAAACACAAGCAAAGCACAATGAGTGGCAATGCTGCCCTGGAAACTCTCAGAACTGTATCAAAATGGCATCAGCCAGCCCTCTTCTCCCACTACATCCCCATCACATTTTGAATTTCTAAGACTCTTCACTTTCTCTGTCAGCTGGAAAGTTGAATCCTCTCTAATGACACGTCTTGAAATGTAGGGGGGGGGCAGGGTCACAACAGACAAACAGCTGCCACAACGGCGGGAGAAATGGAACCACATGGCACGTTTTTCACCACGCAAAACCGCTGTCGACGAAAACCAGGCTCTCCTCCATCGTGCAACCTCACTCACCCCGTTCCCCTCTTATCTTTCTTTTGCTCTGAAGTTCGACATATAGACCGAGGCCCTATCAAAAATCACAAACAGAGGAGAACTTCAGGGGGGAGGGCAGGTAGAGGGAGAGCTGAAGCAAATCTAAAAGCATTTCAAGCTATTGCTGAAACAATCCAATTACAATGCCTATCAAACTTTGCTTCACAGTTTATAGCTTCTAATTGCCTGACAAAAATTGACACTTCAGTCACAACAGTGTAATATAATAGGGGGCCATATTAAATTTGATCGAGGGGCAGAAAACGATGCTATCACTCAGCAGTGCGGAAAAGAGGAGATCAACTAGCATGATATAATGGATAAAAAAAGAAAATTATTCATTAATCGCGTTGGCTTTTCCAATAATGGAAATGACACAGTTCAGACGTCTTCCTAAAAACACTATTAATTAAAGGGATGATAGATCTAACAAGGCATGGAGCCCAGAGAAATCTCTCCCCCCTTACTCCCTCCCTCATTCTTCCTGTTCTTTCCTTTCTCTACCGTGTTCCCTTCATCATGCTCTCTGCGACTCATTTTCCCAATCAGCATGACATCTTTCTGTGTTCTCTGCCTCCCCCAATTAGAGAGCTGCTTCCGACCTGAACTGGTTCTCTGAAACCTGGGCTTCAGGTACAGGCTGTTCTGCCAAGTCATGTACTGGACATTTTAATATTAGATATGTTTAACTGTAATAGCAATTTCCATGTAATGTGTTTGGCTTATTCCGGTGTATTTTACATGAGAGTGAGAAAGTACTGAGTCCTTCTTTACGGTGGCCGAGAGGGGCAAATGCGCAACAACGGCACACAACGCATACACAAGCAGGAAACCCCTCAAATACAGAGATGAAAAACACACAAACCCAGAAAACAAATACAATAAAAAATCACTGCAAATACAGAAATTATAAGAAAACACACAAAACCCCCAAAAAAACGGGGAAAAAAAACATACCGTATGTGCTCCAGGCCTCTTGAGTGGAAGTGGAACATCATAAGTGGAAAATGTCGATTTAAAATTGTTATCGGATTCGCAGTTCTGTAGCGCTGCTCCGGTCCAGCAAACTGCTAGCAAGCTGTAAAGCTGAAGACGTCTAAAAACGTTACTTTCTTTAACCATTTATTGGAGATCCAGACATTAAATAAAGAGGAGCATCAGATTCAAAGATGCAAAGGTCATATGACAAAGCTACAGTGTAGAAATGGCTTTTAAATTATTCTGACCTGAGCTCCTCCAACAATGCAATATAATAAATATATATAATAAAATACCAAAATACAAAATAAAAAGTAGTGCAAAAAGTCTATATAAGGCCAGGTAACTAAGATTAAACTGTGCATCTTTATCCACCAGTGCTGTTATATTAGTGAGTTAACAAGTTCATGCTGTATATGGCTGATGTACTTTAATCAAGATTATTACATGGCTTAGTTGAATACCTGATTCTGATTGGTCAATTTCGGACATTTCAGAGGTCAATATGACAGTAGTACAGACCGCTGTTAAGCACTATACTGACCAAGAGAGAGAAAGAGGTTAAAAGACGTCAGATAAATCAGCAGGAGCAGACAGACAGGAAGTAAACACTAACAGGAACATCAGAAGAAGACAGACAGGAAGTAAACACTAACAGGAACATCAGAAGAAGACAGACGGGAAGTAAACACTGGCCGTTTCTCAATCGCGAGGATTTTGGCTTCCAAGCCAATATTTCAAGGATGCTACGTCATCGAGTGCCGCCGAAGGACTGTTCCAATCTCCATCATACGTGGAATTCCACCGAGGCCGCGTCCTTGGTTTGGGGGAAATGTTGAGGCTGCACATGGGTAGACTTCGCGTCCTTAAAATCCCCACAATTATTTGCGCACGATCCAATTTCAAAAACCCTTGCAGAGAATGGCTGAACCGACGCAGCACACATGTAAATGTCAGTATGTAGTGGCGTAGAACATGTGTTGGTAAATATGTTACTTTGTTACATTTGTTTGTTATCACCAAAAGTGTTCTGTGAAAGTAAAGCAAGTTCATAATTAGATAGACATTGTGAGGTACTTATTTTCGGTACAGTTTATGTTGAGAGAGTGGCACACTTGTTAGCCTGTTCCATTCTTCTTCGTTTTCCGAAGCCATGGCTTGGAAGCATACTTGCTTCGTTTCTGAAGGAAGTGACTTGAATGTACGCGACTACCAAGACAGCATCCTCGCGATTAAGAAACGGCCACTGTCACTACCCGATCTGCAGTGTGCATGTGCGAGATGGTCCGCCATTTTGGACAACTCCGGACGGCAACCCAAGTAGGACACTTGACACAGTGGTTTTTGGCAAAGCTCAAAAAGAAAACGCGAGAGAGATGAGTTATTGTTACATGATGTATTACAACGTGACTTCACTATTATTTAACAACTCTTTTTATTGGGTTCTTTTATTTGGGGTTAAAAGAACCCAATAAAAAGAGTTGTTAAATACAGCCTGTCCTCCTACAAAAAACGACCATATAGGTCGATTGTTCAGCAGCTAAATACGACCCAGAGTCACGTTTTAAAGTGTAGCCCCTCTAGTGGTCGTGTAAGAAACAACATGCTCCTGTCGATTGCAAACGCTCCCGAGGGTCGTTTGTTCACAAATAACCCTCTCTGGAAAATCCTAAATTGTGGAATAGTTTGACCATTAAAATGCTTTTTTATTAGATTTCTATCGAGAAGTGTATATTGTAGTTTTATAATCCACGTCCAGTGGAAGTGTAGGATCTATAGTTTGATAGATATTACGAAGATGATTTGAGGTCTCGCCAGGAGAACGTGTACTGTATATGGGGCAGCTTCCATGTAAAGTTAGCGTGGGTGAAAACAGTATTTCCGATCTCGAAGTTTTCATAATAAAACCGGAAGTATTCCCCACACTGTCAAATGATTACACAGTGATATCTGCATTACTCATCCACTAAAAAACATCAGTTTATCCTTGTTAATTACACAATATTGATTGGTTTAAATTGTGTACAATGCTTTTGTGTTTTTAACCTTCGATTCGGAGAAACAAATAGTTTTTTCGGAGTTTAGACACTACAGAGTTTCCGAAGACACAACACTACCCAGCATCCCCAGTTATCGTTTGGGACTACAACATCCGCCTTGCTTTACAAACCCCGTGATTAGCCCTCAAGCTCTGTGATTGGATATTGGAGTGGCAGTGCGACAAGGTTACGCTGTCAAACAGCTCTTTGAAATGGAATGGAACCACGCCAGACTATCCAAAACTGGACTTGGACGGGTCCAGCCCGGCCCTCCCCCCCAGAATTACACTTGCTGGCTATTGTGTGTTTCTCAACATGTTCTATGGCACGTCTCTACTGGGAAATGTAGTTTTAAAAGACGTTTTCGTATTTCCCACAATTAGAAGTTGCCAGTATTAAACTGTATACATCCCTGGAGGTTTAGGGGATACGAAACACATTGGTGTTATCAAATTTAAAACATATAATTAATACATGGGTGAAAATGGCTTGTGTCCATAATGGGCAGCATTAATACCACATGACAGCTGGTCTTATGTCTGTGACCCCTCCTGTTGTTAATTGATAAGCCTGAAACATGCACTTGTCAAGGTTCAGATGCACATTTAGCAAATATGGCAGTAGCCATCGATCATCTTAAGATAAGATACTTTATTGATCCCAAGTTTGGAAATGTTTTTGTTACAGCAGCATGTACTACTTTGTTCTACTCCACTACAATTCAGAGGTTAACCTGGTATTTTTACTCTACTACATTTATTTTTGTTACTTTACAGATTCTGATTAATGATGTGAAATATAAACAACCCTTAAATCAGACTTTAGTTACACCTGAGTAAAATTCAGCCTTATCAGTTTGTCTGTTTTGCACATCCTCCTGTTAATATCTTTGGACGTCCTGCACTAAACTGTTTTATTGTAGAGATCACTACAGTATCTTCTAGATATTTTCCATTCTATATTTCTATCATTGACCCCTATTTTGTATGTAGGCTACTCTTAATATTTAAATGTTTTCATCAAATATAACTTATTCAACAACAACAACATTCAATAACGTGCTTTAACCACTAGGAGGTGCGGTTTAGACCAGTGGTCTAGTTAATAAAACATAAAAATATTCTACATAATATAACTATTCACTTTATTGTGAAATTAAAACAGAACGTTAAAGGAAAATACAGTTTCAGTCTCTCGATGTGAAGCTTATGCATTGTACCATGAACCTGTATAGACCTGTAACAGTCAACTGCATGAGGAGTTGGAAAGATAGTTCAGAAAATCAGTAATATCTTTAAAAACTACAAAAAAGTCCCTTTCTATCAGCTGTGCACCGTTATGGTGTAAATACAGACTATCTACTAATTGGATCTGACACTGAGCAGGATTCTCGTCCTCAGGGTCAGTAGCTGTCAAGACTGGGGCACTATCATTTTGTGTCGACACAATGTCTTCACAAATGTCCAAACTACCTGCATGGTTCCTGCTTTTGTGAGCATTAAATGATGAATATACATTTGTGCTGTAGCTACAGTTCTTAAATGGGAATGTTACAGTTTCAAGGTTCTTTAAGTGTCCCCTTAAATGACTGAACACTGTTGCTTCAGAGAACGAATGTTTAAAGTTACACAAGGGGCAGCTAAAAATTGCACATCCTCCTTGTGCTCCCTCACTTGCACCAGTACTACACACATTTTTGTGAAGCCGTGATAAATGAATTTTCAATGCATTAAATGATTGAAATGTACAAATGCAAGAGTCATAGACACATGGCAAAGGGCTAACTCTTGAGTACTGGCTATGCTTCAAACGATAGTGCCTAAATAACTGAGCCCGGGTGTCTGACGAGACAGCACATAATTTGCACTTCCACCCCATTGAACCATTTCAACTTCAACAAAGCATGATGATCGGATCTGTAGATAGGCCAGTTCTGTTCAAGTTACCTTGAATCTTGAGTCTCACTGCTATGAACCAGCTTCACCCTACGACATAAAGAAATGTGCAGAGTTTTAATACAAGTTTGCAGTTTTCATTAGCTTACTGTCACTAGCAAACATGCCTGTGTGTAGGCCTCAACGTAATTGTGGAAAACAGCCCTAGCTAGCTACTAGCTTAATTCAGGAATAACATCACATTTACCGGATAACATTAAGCACCAGTAACACACTTATAAACAGTAGGGCTGCCGTTGACTGATAGGAGTTACTAGCTAAAGTTAACATGCTGCTGCTCTGACGTTAACGTCCTTACACTCCATTGAATCATTTCAACCATGCAACTTCAACAAAGCATGATGATCGGATTACTGTAGAAAGGCCAGTTCTGTTCAATGTTCTGAATACCTAATTAAATAAATAAACCTACTGGAAAAAAGTTCTAAATTAATTAATTGAAAAAACAGAACACAGTATGGGTTAGCAATAACTTACCTTGAATATTGATGCAACAGCTTCACCCTACAGCAAAAATAAATGTGCAGAGTTTTAATACAAGCTTGCCGTTTGCATTAGCTTACATCTAGCTAGCATCAACGTAATTGTGGAAAACAGCTCTTGCTAGCTACTAGCTTAATTCAGGAGTATTCAGAAATGACATCACATTTACCAGATAATAGCGTTAATAAGCACCAGTAAGTAACACACTTTTAAACAGTAGGGCTGCCGTTGACTAATAGGAGTTTCTAGCTAAAGTTAGCATACTGCTCCTCTAACGTTGAGGTCCTTACAGTACTTAACCAGCAGTCCGAAATTCAAAAAATAGCGCGAAGCAGCCGGTAACTGCGGCGCTCTGCACGTAACTCTGAATTAAACAACAGTTTAAACAGTCTAACGATCACATATAATCTTCGGGTGGTATATCCTTACAATATTATAACAAGAAAAGCAGTTTTAACGACTTATTTTGGTACTTACAAGTTAAACCATGTGTGGAATCCCTTCGCTTGCAAGAGCCGCCATGTTGGATGGATCTTTCTCGATTCGTCGCAACGTCATGACGTAATGACGTCAGACGCTGCGTGACTGTTCACTCACAAGTTTTCATTCAAATTTGAATATTCACTCATAAACTATGATTCACATCAAATTAAACAGCACTTTTCGTTAAGAGAACGTATAAATGTAATGTTCGGTTGACTTGATATTTGGTTTTGATTGCAGTACCCATAATACTTATGAGTTAGTTTTACTGTTGGGGTTTACAGTGTATGGCAGTCAGTTGGGGCTTGGACTGTGAGCCGTAGGGTCGCCGGTTCAAGTCCCCGACCAGACCTACATATGCAGTGTGGACTTCTACTTGGAGAGGTCCCAGTTCACCTCCTCCCCTGCCGTGGTGCCCTTGAGCAAGGCACCGGACATCCCCTTTCCCCCCTCACTCCCATTGGTCCCCGAGCGCTGTATAATAGCTGCCCACTTCTCCTGGTACTAGGATGGGTTAAAAGCAGAGAACACATTTCACTGTATGTGCTGTGTGCTCTGCATGTGTGACCATTAAAGAAGGTTTCATCCCTCCCAATTCGTCTTCTTCTTCTTCTTCTTCTTCTTCTTCTTCTTCTTCTTCTTCTTCTTCTTCTTCTTCTTCTTCTTCTTCAACACCCATATAAAACAGAACTGTAAACAGATTTACTTTTTCTTTCAACATTTATTTGAACAACAAGTGGAGGCAAAAGTGACTGCACCCAAAACAATAAACCTGCTAGCTAACTAGCCTAAACTCAGTAACAGAATGTGGGCAACAAGTTCTTCTCCACAGCCGCGCGACCTCTGAGTCAGTCACTTCCCCCTTTTCTATCCTACGGGTACAGCCGTACAGCCACTCCCCCTGAACCCTGTTTCCCTGCCAACCCCCCCCCTCCCCTATGCAAGCCCCTCCCTCTGAACCCAGGGCTCGCTAAAATACAGTATACTCTATACACAAACTATACAAAAACGCCTTTTCGCTTTGGAGCTTGTTCATCCATCTGTAAGCAACTGCCAGCTAGGTCTCTCAGTCACTCACTCCTGATCGTTCACTGCGCAGTGACAGCTTGTTTGCCTGATGTGTGAAATTGAAACTGATAGATAGAATAAAGGTAGCCTATCAAAACGGCCCACTGGGCTGGGCCGGAATACTTACAAATATGGGCCGGTCGGATTTAGGCAAAACAAAAATTATTATTTTTTGTTTTGTTTTGGCCCTCCGGACCACACACAGCACCGGCCCACCGGGGAAACTCCCAGTATTCCCAATGGCCAGTCCGCCCCTGGGTCGATGGTTTGTGAACCAATCGCCCGGCTGCACCAGTTCCAGTAATTGTTTTATGGTTAACACATGGAACTTTTTGCAGACAATCTGCTGATCCAGAATGGGTTTCTTGGAAACCAGGAAGTACATGGAGTAAAGCCCCTTTTCTCTGTCCTGAGAGTGCACAACAGACACAGCCTGTTTTTGCAATAGGGCCTGAATCTCTGTTGAAAGGAAACCTATCTTTTCCTGGGATGATAGATTTGCCTCTCTTTTGCCCCTGAATGGAGGAGGGACGCTGCAGAACTGGAGTGAGTAACCCAGTCTCAGTGTCCCATGCATCCACTATGTCAGTATGCAGCTGGGCTTCCATTCCCCATAAAACGGTGTTTTAGGGGACATGCAAGCAGCTGTGGTACTCTCTGGTGGCCCACTCTGCCGCCAAACCTTCCATAAAAGGACGTTTGGCCCATAGGGGACTGACATAGAAAGGGCCGACTTTCTACTGAGGTCTTGAACGCACCGCGACCAGCTCTCGTGGGGCCGCATGCTGCTTCATAATGCCGTGGCGACACTGACGGTGAAATGCATTAATCGGAGCTATCACCAGGGTGCGAACTGGAGGGGAGCAGGGGGAGCTATAGCTCCCCTAGTGGTGACATGATAAAATACTGATATGATGACCAAATAAATTCCATTTTGGGCATGTTTTTTTTCCCAAAGGTGTAAAATAAGTGACATACAATTTTAGAGTTTATGATTCATGAAAAAAGTGTCGCCTGCTTGCACGCTTCCCGCAGCTCCACCCACTACCTACTCACTCACAAGCTCGTTTAGTTTGCTCTGCATGTTTACCAGGCATTGTTGCTGCTGCTGACATGTCGAAAAGAAAAAAACAACTTTTTTGGGCACCTTGGGCAATTTATTTAAAAAGACGGCCACACAACCTGATCAAGAAGACCAACCGAATGTAGCTGGTGGTAGCACATCGTACGTTGTGACTGCTGCTACAACAGAACCGAGAGAGGAGGGAGCTAACGTCAGTGCTAGTGCTAACTTGACAGCTAACGGTAAATTGGGGGCTGAAGAGACACAAGAAGACGAGCCGTTGTGTAGTGTGTGTGGCGTCTCTCCAGGCAGTGAGAGGGTTGTGTTGTGCTATAGCTGTATTATTAATATTAATATTGTTCAGAAAAAACGCGATTATGCGATCGCATAATTTACCGCATAATCAGCAAAATGGCGCAGATTTTTAAAAGGGCGCATATTTATTAGAAGGGCGCATAATCCCCGCATTATTCCACAGAAAGTTGAGGAAAAAAAAGTGAACTCGTCTTGAAGTGAAGTGGTGATGATGATGATGACGCGACGTCATCACAGAAGGTAAACAACACCGTAGAGTGAACGTGTGGCGCTCACACGAGAGAGAAAACACCAAGATGAAAAAGTCTAATCCATCTCATTTACCGACGAACATTTCTGCTAAAGACCGGGCAAAGCAGTTCCCCGATGTCTTGCACGAAAGTGGGGGGAAACTATTCTGCACCCCGTGCAACTGTGTTGGAGCATAAGAGAAATTCCACGGTGACGACCCACTTTGATTCATTCAAACACTCGAACATGCTTTCTGCTGCTGCGGACAAGAAAGCCAAACAACTCACGTTCACTGAGGCATCGACCTCCAAAACCCTTTTGAGGGCTACAAGAAACGAAGTGAGAAGCCTACGAGATGGAAGCTGGTCAGATAACGAACAAGTAAAGTAAAACAGAATGAGGCGGAGAAGTGTGTGTGTGTGTGTGTGTGTGTGTGTGTGTGTGTGAGAGAGAGAGTGTGTTTAAAATAGCCCAATTGCTTTGACAATAAATAAACATTGAATGTGTTTAATTGAATAGTAAAGGGGTTTAACGTGAGTGGCAGGTTGTGTGTGAGAGAGAATAAATAAGACAGCCCAATATTTAAAAAAATAAAATTCCGCATATTTCGCAATTTCACCGCATAAAATCACATAATCGCTTAATCAAGGATTTTGGCCCGTGTTTTTCTGGAGGGTCTAATATATATATATATATATATATATGTATACACTGAACAAAAATATAAACGCAACACTCAAAGATCTAAAACATTTTCTACATACACAAAATAACCATTTCTCTCAAATTGTTCACAAATCTGAAACAATGTGTGATAGTGAGCACTTCTCCTTTGCCGAGATAATCCATCCCACCTCACAGGTGTGGCATATCAAGATGCTGATTAGACAGCATGATTATTGCACAGGTGTGCCTTAGGCTGGCCACAATAAAAGGCCACTCTGAAACGTGCATTTTTGCTTTATTGGGGGGGTCTGGGGGGGGTCCGAAAACCAGTCAGTATCTGGTGTGAGGGTTAGGGTTAGGGTAATGTTGTGAATCGAGTGGCGGTGTGGTGTGGTGGTGGGGTTATGGTATGGGCAGGCGTATGTTATAGACGACGAACACAGGCCACTCGATATACACCTCCGAGGCCTGTACTACGAAGCAGGATTTTTGCTTAGTCGGCTAACTTCAGGGAAAACTCGGGGTTTCCGGGCCTACGACGCTGGTTCTCTATTTAGCAGGCTAGATCTCCATGGTAACTGATGCTGTGTGGCTAACCTGGTCGGGAGTAACACAATGAAAGATGTTTGGAGTTTTATTTTAGTTATTAATGTTAATTGTCCCAGAGATGCTGATTTGAAACCGTTGTTACATACAGTTACGGTACTTCCTGTTTCTGCCGGAGAGAGGGGAGGCCGTCCCAAAGCTTGCTGCTGTATTTACTCCCTCCATCTGACAGGAGGCAGCCTCGTTGAGCTGCGAGTGTCACTCCATGGAGTTCACTCCGTCACGGAGGGGTAGGGCGTGGTTTGGAAGAGGGCCAAAGTCAGGTGATGCAGACTCTCTGCTGGAGGGCTTAATAACCCGCTCCCCCTCCACACTGGTTGGTTTGGAACAGCACTTAATGTGGTGGACCCTCCGCGCGAATGCGCAAACGTAGGGGTAGGGTGTAGGGCAGGGGTGCCCAACCAGTCGATCTGGGAATCTCCCCGCGATCGAGATTCCCAGTCGATCGCGAGATGTGTCTAAAATTAGAACAACAATATTCAGTTTTATCGTTAATGTCCTATAACATAATCTTCCTGTGCCAGAATAATGCACTTGAACGCATCAAAGCTTTGTGATTGGCCGGCGTGACCCCATATGTCGGGGCGTGGCTGGTGGGCAGTGGGCAGTGCAGTAGTTCGCTAACGTTGTCCTTGTCAACACCATGTCAACACCAGACAGTCCGCACACACACAAGACCGCAATTATGGCAGAAGCAAAAAATATATAATTTTCACTCCGAGTGGGAGGATGATTATTTTTGTATCTATTCCAATTCAAAGTCCATCTGTCTCATCTGCAATGCGAGCGTGGCTTTACCAAAGAAGGGTAATTTAGGAGCGGCATTTCAAAACAGTGCACAAATGCTACGAGACGGAATTCCCTCCTAATTCTGCCCTACGCTCCAAAAGGGGAGGGGCCTGAGAGGACAGCTAAATGCACTGCATTGTACAAAATGGTATAAGAATGCAAACTTAAATTGATTATAGTCTATTATCAATTCAGGTTAAGAAACTAGTGTTGCTTGCATCCTATTTTAAAGGCATTTATTTTTATAATCTACTAAAATGTAACAAAAAAGGTCTTTTTATTGCACGTTGGCAGCAGATTCCTGTGTAGCTTCAGATCTGAGTTGTCTTATTAGTAAGCCTCATTTATACTTTTGTAGCAACACTATTTTTATATAATGGCAAAGAAAGGGTTCAGAGTATTTTCTTTTTTCCTGTGTCATGTGTGGCAGCACTGTTCAATGTATCTTGAAAACATTACCCACTGTAGTGACGTGTGGATAAACTCCAACTCTGTTGTGTAGCTTCAGTTAAATACTTGTATGTGTGTAGAGTAGAAAGAGGTAAGATAAAGGATCTGCAGTATTTTATGAAGTATTAATCGTACAAAGGTCCGTTTTATACAAGTAGAAGTGTGTATTTTCCTGGTAGTAGGCTGTCAGTAATGGCTACGCCTCTCTATGTGGACTGGTAGATCTCGGCAG
Organism: Champsocephalus esox; assembly: GCA_036324585.1. Lineage (NCBI taxonomy): Eukaryota > Metazoa > Chordata > Actinopteri > Perciformes > Channichthyidae > Champsocephalus > Champsocephalus esox. The sequence continues at coordinate 8,137,289 of CM070494.1, read as the reverse complement.
ACTGGCAAGTTTAAAAGTAGCTCTCGGTTCAGAAAAAGTTGGGCACACCTGGTGTATGGGGTGGTTTGGAATTGGGCCCGAAATACGCAGAAGGGTAATCACAGGACAAGACACAGCTGGGCAGGGGCGGCAGAAACACAAGGGCAACAGGTGAACACAATCAAACACAGGAGGCCAAACACAGGAAGGAAGACCAGACAAGACACAAGGAGGAACACATTTCAAAATAAAGGTGGTAAATGGCAACATAATCCCAACGCCATGACCGTTATACAGATACACAGAAAGAGACTGGCCTTAGACTAGAGCATGGTCGTCAAGTGACAACAGTGCCTCTGAGCCAGGCAGCAGCCTCTGCTCTCTAGGCCCTCTGTGATTGGCTGAGAGCTGTGTTACTTTCATCCTGTGGCCCTTGCACGACCTCATCACACACACACACACACACACACACACACACACACACACACACACACACACACACACACACACACACAGTCGTGCTGGATGTCCAGGAGTAAGGCAGCAGATTTTATTCAATCTGTTTTCCTTAGCGTTAATTGGGTCAAAGCTTCCTTCTCTGCCTTCTTGATGTGCAAATGAATGTGGCATCGAGGGACGTACGCCCATCACTCCACAGGCATGTTTACAGGACACCTCAGGGTGCCGGCCCGCCGTCTGTGACCTGTATACGGCACAGAGAGGGGGGGCCGGGCTGCAAGGTTGTCAGTACCAACCTGGATCAGAGAGACTGGAGGAAAGACCTCAGAGTTATTTATTGTGCAGGAAGCCCAGAGGCCGTCTGACGAAGTTTACCTTGGACTCCACTACCATCCTGCAGAACTCACTATATGTTATACTTAATAATGTATGTGGCAGATCACAGAGGTGCACAGAAAAGGTCATAAAGAATAAAAACATGTTTGCACTGCCAGAACCTTATTGATGCTTTGCTCTGTTTGTAACAGCAAAGCTCAACTGGTGCGATTCATAAACTAGCTACCAATTGATTTCAAGAAAGGACATTTATTTTCTCTTTTCAGTTTTTCTTCTTTCATAAAGCTGTCAAGGAAGAATAAACTGAATACAATAAATGAAAATACCTCAGAGAGCAACAACAGCTTGTTTTATACATCATTCTAAGACTCAAAACATGCCTTCATTGTTGGCCACTTGGAAGCAACAAGTTCAGCACCACACGTCTTACTGGGAGTTCACTTGGACACCCGTCCACTTTATGTCATCAGAAGTTATCTTCAAACATTGAATTGACTACATAGATTGTATTTCATTAAAAAAACATCATATCCTATATATGTATATAGGATATGATGATATTTTCCTAATCTAATATATATTTATTTCAGATTAAGGATATAACATATAAAAAAGATAAAATATATTTATCAACTGTTTATTTCATTTATCAAAATGTATCATCTTCAGCCATGAGCCATGAGCATTTATTATATAAATGAAAAATTGATTTAATTCTCAAGTGAACAATCCCCACACAATATTGATATCCATACTGAGACACAGTAATATCCCTCCAAAAGACTTTGAATTGATGTTTAAACACTCGTGAAACAAACAAGTGTGTGCATTGTTGCATATTTAAATATGCTTTCATGGGGGTTTCCCTTAGTTGTCTCAATGTACTGCAATATAATAGAGAATGTAAATAAACTGTATACATATGACCCTTTAAAATACTAAGCTACACATTGCAAAGGTGCTTCGTGAAATCACCATGTGAATGTGTTTCAATCACAGACCATACATTGAGTGGAGGTTCAATGAGGACTTCACAGCTGGACTCTTATAATCAGTTTGGAGCTCACTGCCATTGGACATAATTGCAATGGCTATAATCTCTCAGCAAAACAATTCATCATCAGACCTAAAGCAGAGAAAGCCGGGCTGGGCCCTCACTGAGAGCCCCGGCCCCCCCTCTAGGTACATAATTGGGTATTGATGGCAAACGATCCGCTCCATTTCTCCTCTTTCCACTTGGGCACGCACCTGGAACGCCCAGAGAACCAATCACACCCCCCGCTGGCAGGGCGGAGTTCCGGCCCCCCAGGGACAAACTGCACGGACTGCCCCTTGCCATCCTCACCTAATTGGATAAACTTCCAGAGAAAGTGAAGAGGAGAAAGTGAAGAGGAGAGAAAGAGTTTGAGTTAGTGACACCATCACTCGCCATCAGGCAGGATGGCATTGCGCCTGACCAAGGAGTTGCTCGTGAGTTATTTTATGAGTCTGCTCATTAACATATGTTAATGATAATTCATTTTTAACATAACAATAAACATTCGTAAAACCATAATGAAGAAGTATTTTCTCAAAAGCGTTAAATTGCCTATTTTAGAGGGGTATTTCTCATTATTTAAATAGGTTTTAGTCAATGAAATATAACTATTACATATATGTATAGTACGTCTCATAATATACTGTAGTCTAATAAAGTATGCAACACGTGACTTAGGACAGCTGGTTTGAATCAATTTAATTAAATTAGATTTCATATTCCAAAAAGTATTTGTTAGTGAAATAATAAAAAACAAACAATATCTAATACCAACCAATCAAAAAGGTTTGCCTGGGCATCCTGCACTCATCTGTGTGTGTCGCCATGTTAGAGGCACATGCACGACTGATTGTGAGATCCCAACATGTATGATAGTAGTCTTATAGTGAACCGGAGGTGATACGAAAGGTTGACCTGGGACATCAGTTCACAGCTTGTTTCCATGTCCAGATACATATTGCGTCAGATTGAGACCGCGTGTATTTGTTTGCCCCATGTGACCTCTGTTAAGCTACTGTATGCTGCCAACGTTGAAATTATGGATAGGAAAGTAAGGAAGTGAAGGATTGGAACAACTACTTAAATAAGTAAATGGAACTTGTATATTCTTAGAGGACCTGCTATGAGTGTCTTGATAGTGCCCCCTCCAGCCAGCTCTTGGTTTCCGCTCCAAACCCCCCCGGCTGCTGGCCAGCATGTCATCATGGCTGGCCACATCCCCCCTGCTTCTCCTCCACTACAACTCACGGCCCAATAATGATCAATGACCTGGAGCCGCAGACTTCACCTCTCACCCTTCATTCCTCCTCCTCCTAGCCCTCACTTCATCCCACGCGTCCTTCAACATTTGGCCAGTCCAAGAGGAAGAGATGTGGGGGGGGCGGAGGCTGGTTGGACGACGGACAGGTGGAGTCCAGCCCGGGGTCGGCTGTGGGGCCAGGCCTCACATTAATCAACCTGACATGTTCACCCACGCCTGCCTGCCTGCCCGAGCCTGGGCACTGAAGCCGGCGTCAGGCCTGCTAGCTCTACCCCCATCCCTTGCTCCAAGCCTCGGTTCGAGGGGTGAGTTTGGAACGGGTCAGCGAACTGGCTTCCAAGCTTGCATGGCCGCTGGTTGGCGAGTCCACAGGTGCCTTCTGGTATGTTGGGTACAATGCCGAGTCTCACACATATCTGGGGGATCTGAATCTTGAATCTCTAAATAGAACCCAAGTCAGAGTTTGCTTTGTGAAATGTTTTCACACCAGTTGAAGCTGATTTTGATCTTTATAGGAAAAATGCATGGTACAACTATCCAACTTGTGTTCTTTTAAGGAAATGGTGATAATGCTTGTCTTAATCTGCTGTTATTTGAGTCATTATGTGTCAAGCTCTTCAGTATATTTGCAGTTTCCCTGCTTGAAAGAGATGGTACAGTCCATAGGAGGTTTGCGTGGGTTTCACTCGTACAATGACCACAACTTTGTTTTCTTTTTAGTTCTTCTTTACTTTAGTTGTTGTTGTTGAAAAACCTTAAATTAAAAATAATTACTGTAAATACAATGCACATGAAATAATAAATGCGGCGGATGCGGATTTAGATTTAGAGCCGTTTATTGTCATTATACACAGAGTATAACGAGATTCAGAGTGCAACTCCGTCCCGGTGTGCAAAACATACAAACACATACATAACACTAAAAAACACGGCAATAGGACAGACAACATACAATCATTCGGGGGAATACATAGTGAAACATATTGATATGAAAAATAGTATATACAGTGCATTTAAAAGTGTGTGTATGTGTGAGAATGGTTACAGTTATTGCATTAAGTGTGGTGGTTGAGCAGCCTGACGGCCCAGGGGTAGAAACTGTTTTTGAGTCTGTTTGTCCGTGACTTGAAGCTCCTGTATCTCCTCAGCGGGAGGTGGAGATGTGTTCCAGAGAGGGCAGCGGGAGGTGGAGATGTGTTCCAGAGAGGGCAGCGGGAGGTGGAGATGTGTTCCAGAGAGGGCAGCGGGAGGTGGAGATGTGTTCCAGAGAGGGCAGGGGGCAGCTGATGGTTTTCTCTGCCATCCTGATCACTCTCTGCAGGGCTTTCTTGTCCGCAGCTGAGCATCCTGCATACCACCCCGAGATGGAGTATGACAGCATGCTCTCGATGGTCGCCCGGTAGAAGGACACCAGCAGCTTCTTGTTCAGTCGGTTTCTCCGAAGCACCCTCAGGAAGTGTAGTCGCTGCTGGGCCTACTTAACTGCTGCAGTGGTGTGTGCTGTCCAGCTGAGGCTCTCCGAGATGTGAACCCCCAGGAACTTAAAGGTGGAGACCCTCTCCACTCTCTCTCCATTGAAGTGAAGGGGGGCGGGTTCTGGACGGTGCTTTCTGAAGTCTAAGATGATTTATTTAGTTTTGCTTGTGTTCAGATACAGATTGTTTGCTGAACACCACACAGACAGCTTCAGGATCTCGTCTCTGTATGCCGACTCGTCGTCTTCCTTATATATGTGGCCGACCACAGTGGTGTCATCTGTACATTTGATAATGGAGTTGGAGGGGTGAATGGGAGAGCAGTCGTGTGTGTAGAGAGTGTAGAGTTGAGGGCTCAGCACGCAGCCCTGCAGGGAGCCAGTGCTGAGGGTGCGGGTGGAGGAGCAATAAGGGCCTATTTTCACTGTCTGAGGACGGTCTGTTAGGAAATTATTAATCCAGGCGCATAAGATGGAGGAGAAACCTAGGTTTGACAGTTTTTCCACTAGTATGTCAGGCATGATGGTGTTAAAAGCTGAGCTAAAATCTACAAACAGCATCCTAATATAGTTGCCTGGGCCTTCTAGGTGGCTCACAGCTGTGTGAAGGACCGTGGCGATGGCATCATCCGTGGATCTGTTGGCTCTATAGGCGAACTGATGAGGGTCGAGGGAGGGTGGGAGGCTGGCTTTGATTTAGTCGGCTACCAGTCTTTCGAAACATTTCATCACCGCCGATGTTAGGGCTATGGGCCTGTAGACGTTGAGCTCTCTGACTGTTGTCTTTTTGGGGACAGGAATGATGGTAGCCATTTTCAGACAGGATGGAATGCAAGCTTGTGACAGGGATTCACAGACCTCAGCGTCTGCTTCACCTGATGTTCTTTGAGAGTGGGAGGTGGTATGGAGCTGGTAGTTTGCAGGGACAGAGGCAGAATAGAAAAGTGGGGGGGTCTGCTAGCCTCAAAGCGGGCAAAGAAGTGGTTTAGTTCCTCTGCAAGGTGGGCGTCAGCTCTAGTAGTGCCAGATGTTTTGCCCTTATAGTTGGTTAGCTATTGAAGGCCACGCACCGTGTGTTGTTATGAGCGAGATTCTCCTCCACTTTTCCCTTGTCGTCCTCCTTTGCAGCCTTGATGCCTCTCCTCAGATTCGCCCTTGCCAAGCTATACTGGGCTGCGACCCCCGACGTGAAGGCTGTGTCACGGGAACTCAGGAGAGACCGCACCGCTCTTGTCATCCATGGTTTTTGGTTTGGGTAGAACTGTTTTTCCACAGTTACAATGTCTGTGCAGAACTTGATGTCGGATAAGACAGCCTCTGTGTGTTCCTCCAAGTCTGTCTGTTCAAGTCTGTCCCACACTGTGTGTTCGAAGCAGTCTTGCAGTTGTGAGAGTGCCCCCTCGGGCCAGGTTCTAATATATTTGACCACCGGCTTGGTGTTACTTCTGAGGGGGGTGTAAGCTGGGATGAGAAGCAGTGAGAGGTGGTCAGATAGTCCTAAATGGGGGAGTGGGACCGCTCTGTAAGCATGCTTCAGGTTAGAATACACCCGGTCCAGTGTGTTCTTTCCTCTGGTGGTACATCGTACATATTGTACACATTTGGGAAGCACATTTTTTAGACATGCATGATTGAAGTCTCCAGCAACAACATGAACTCCGTCCGGATGAGACCTCTGTTGTTTATTTATTAAGCTCTGGAGGTGGTCAAGTGCAATGCTGGCGTTAGCATCAGGTGGGATATAAACAGTGTTTATTATCACCACTGTCAGCTCTCTGGTTAAAGGGTCTGCACATGATAGACATTACTTCCAGGTCGGGAGAGCAGTGTGTATGTGTAACCCTGCTGTCCATGCACCAGTCGTTGTGGATGTAAACACACAGACCACCCCCTCAGCTCTTACCGGAAGTGCTGTTCCTGTCGTAGCGGTGGGTCGAGCGGCCTGGTAGCTGCACTGCTGCGTCCGGAATCCGCGGGTGTAGCCAGGATTCTGTGATGATCATCACACAGCAGTCGCGTACGTTCGTGTTAGCAGCTAGTAGAACCTCCAATTCGTCAATGTTGTGGACGATGGACCTGGCATTAGCGAGGAAGAGGCTTGGTAGTGGTGGTCGGTGCGGCCGCTTCCTTAGCCTAGCAAGCAGGCCTGCACGGCAACCTCGCTTCCGCTTCCTCTCCCTCCGGCGCCTGCGTTGTTTCACAGGCCCGAAAACAATCCAGGGAGACCCGAGCGGTCTCGCTATGTCCTCCAGGATGTTGTTAGTCCGGTGGAAATCGGCTGTGATGTCAGAGCGACAACTCATCCCTATGTCAAATAAGTCCATGCGACTGTAATAAGTCCATGCGACTGTAATGCGGTGCCGGTGGATGCGGTGCCGGCGGATGCAGTGCCGGCACAGCGGCGCTGTGAAAGTCTACGGCCCACCGAAGGCAGCAGCCAACCGGGAACATTCCCGAATCTCCCGATGGCCAATTCGAGCCTGCTCACACACACACACACACACACACACACACAAACAAACAAACAAACAAACAAACAAACACACCTGAAACCAAAATCATTTACAGACATATGTAAACATCACACACACACACACAAACACACACATACACCATGTATACATCACTTCAGCGGACATTACATTGACTTACATGCATTTCCTGGAGACTTATCCTAACCACACACACACACACACACACACACACACACACACACACACACAACAGCGTTGCAGTCGGGAAGAAAAGCAATGTGGAGCGGCACCTCACCACTTCATAAGGAGTTCAACCGTGACACTTTTCGAAATCCCGTCTGTGTCCCCCCACTTTACAAATAGGCCTATGTTTATTTTTATTTTTTAACGCAAGCCGTCATCGCCACGGAGGAGCACGCAGCCTCTGTGAGCGAGCGAGACAGAGAGAGAGAGAGCGCTACCTTTATCTATTTAATATAGATGTAACAAATAAAGTAAGAAATCATTCGAATGTGTACTATAGGACAGTAAAAAAAACAGTTTAAAAGGGGAGTGATTAGTAAAATATGCATAAATAAAAAGAAAGAATGCTAACAAGGTAACATAAGTTGAAATTATTTGTTATTGGTTGTGATCATATTCTAAAGATGTTTGGATCATTGAAAAGTATACAGCTCCCTTTCATAGAGTGTTGAGAGCTGTATCCATCAATTCATGTTGCTCTCAAAGTGCACCAGATTGATGCATTTCACTTCCGCGAGGTGCAGTTCACGAGCGTGCGCCCCGCCCCCATGCCCGCCCCCCGTTGACAGTTCACGACTGTGCTCTCCCCTCCCCCGGCTGACAATTCTCTCTCTCAACCCCCCCCCCACCCCCAGAGTGTAAAGGCCGACGGGTAATACTGAATTTTTACGGAATGGTTGTGATCCTGTCCGTCAAAATGACGGGCAGTGAAAAAGTCTAGCGCAACCTCTGCTCTCATCCTAAAAAAGGTTGGAGACCCCTGTTGTAAAATGATACATTTGACAATTTTAAGCTTGGCCTACCATTTTATTGGAGCAATGAGGAATGACTGAAAAAGTTTGAGAACCACTGCTTTAGCTTGAGGACATCAAACAAACAAATGACAATGAAGTAGAACGTACGTTCTAACGTGCCCCACGAACAGTGTTGTGCTTGTTACTGAAAACCAGTAACTAGTTACCATTACTAATCACTTCATTTCAAAAGTAACTCAGTTACTTTACTGATTACTTACACCAAAAAGTAATGCGTCACTGTGAAAAGTAACGTTTTAGTTACTTAACAAAATGGCTGCAATTATATTAATGCCCTTATAGCCTTCATTTCAGTACTGTTATTGCATTGGAGAATAATACACTCTGTTGATCAACTTGACATGCATTACATGCAATTTGGATATCATCGATATTAGCTGGCTTTACATTTTTGAATATTCTTTCTCCAGGTAGTTGGAAAAAGTGTTCCGTCCCATATGCCGTGTGCCGCCCGGACATGCTATCATGCTAACTAGCTCCCTGAAAGCGGGTGACTCCACTGTAGCAATAGCCTGCATGTGTTCTACAACATACCGTGCAATGGCTTCATCGACTTTTCCCTGGCTAGCAGTCCCTTGGTTAAAATCCAGCTGCTGTTGCTTCAGTGCAGGTGGAGGTGGAGTGGCGTCGGCTGAGTCTCTGTGGTCTTAGCTACTAGCTTCGTCCCAGCATGTTGTTTCTGCAGATGTTTTAAGAGATTTGAATGACTGGTTTGGGCAGTAGATAGGCTCATGACCCGCCAGGACACAACTTACATTTAACTAAAACGTTATTTTCTTTGTGCTCGACAAAAGTGAAATTGTGAGAATATCTCCAGGTGGAGAAACTAGACTTGAGCTCCGCTGCCGCCATGACAGTCTTGTTAGTAAACAACACAAACATGCCCACAGCCCGTCTCCGCATGTGACACAGAAAGTATTAAAGTACATTTACTCAAGTACTGTACTTAAGTACAGTTCTCATCTCTGTTCACATGGCTGTTGACTATATAAAAAAACTAACGCAGTAACGGAGTAACGCACCATGTAGTAACGGTAACTGAGTTACTGAATTTAAAAGGTAATGCGTTAGAGTACAAGTTACTGCCAAAAATAACGGCGTTACAGTTACAGTTACAGTAATATTGAATTGTTCTCTCTTAGTAAGATCCCATTTTCAATCAAATTGCAGTCTTACCTTGACTTGAAGATTAAGTCCATGCTATTCTTCTGGACAAAAATCTCTCTTACTTTTTTGTAAAAGTCCTCCTTATCTTCTTGTAGTTTCAAAAGTCTATCATAAATCTAATATAATCGATAGATTTATGATTCGAAAATGATAAAAGTAGGGTAGACATGTGGATAGTATCCGGCTGAACAAAACGTGCATTTATCTAACAGGTTCGTTTCCCACAGATCTTATTTTGAGCTATTTTCTAAAATCCGATGGAGAAATCTCATTGCTTTTTTGTGGAGGGAAGCCATGCGCAGCTTACTTCCTGGTTTTAGGACGCGTCTCTCATCTCCTCTTCACACACCACACTTTTCGCGGCACACGTACTTACAGCCAATCAGCTCTGAATGATGTGAGATGACGTATGGTGGGGATGGCAGCACTTTGCCCCTGTGGTCATTATTTTTTGCCACACACATTAAATAGGAAAATACTCTGAGCATGCGCAGTGTAGTTTTTACAGTCACCGTTCACTTAGACAGTGAGAGGGAGGGGCAGGATCGGGTTGTGTCCCACATGGCTCTAAACAGCTCAATAGGCACACACTGTAGACACTAATTAGAAGAACACATAGCAATGTACAGAAAATCAGATGATTAACCATGAACTTAAAATTATATTTTATTTTTATTTTTATTTATTTTTTGCATTTTGTTGTAGGCTTAATCATTATTTGTAATACTTTCTGCTGACACTAGGTGGGGCTAATTGGTTTAAATCAGGGGGGTCAAACTCAATTTCATCACGGGCCACATCAGCATTATGGTTGCACTCAAAGGGCCGGTTGTAACTTTAAGACTATATGAAAATACATATATAAATATATCATATATATAAAATAATGTATTATATTACATTATTGCCTCTGCATTGGATTATTTTCGGATAGGGTAATAATAACTTCATAAATAACTACGACTGAAAGCAGAAGTCTAAGGCAAATAATTGCAAGTCTCTTCAGTCAGAATGTCACAAAATGATTTAAAAAGAAAAGCAATCACAATAAAAAAAAGTGACATTTTGAAGAAAAAAAGTCAAATTCTGAGAAAAAAGTCAAATTTGAGCTCCTCTGTAAATCCTCTGTAAATCCTCTGTAAATCGGCATGTAACCGTATAATAAACATATATATATTCTTTGCAAGCTCTTGTGGGGCCACATAAAATGAAGTCGCGGGCCGGATTTGGCCCCCGGGCCTTGAGTTTGACACCCGTGGTTTACATTGTGTAAAATGCTTTTGTATTTTTCCCCTTCGATTCGGAGAAACAAGTATTTTTTCGGAGTTTAGGATTGCCGAAGACTCTATGGACATCAAAACAACTGGACAGGAGGATTTACATTCCTGTAGCTTCTGCACAGCAGAGGAGCGTTCAAGCTTTCTGCAAACCTGTATTCAAAGTGATTCATGTGTTCGAACAGTGCATATCATACTTGGTGTTTAAAGGCGGCAGAGAACAGAACAAGTTGCTTCCCGTTCAGAAGCCAAGCGCTTTCCTTCCAAACAATGACACATTAAAGTCTGCGTTCTTAGGGGCCTTTTATCTGCCGCTCAAGTTATCTCCCTCAAGTTCTTGTTAATGCCTTTACCCACTTCTGCTCTCAAATTCATTATTTTTCCTACTATTCTCCGGAGTGGATAAAAACGCCCTAAGTCCTTCAAAAACGTTTCTTGCCAAATGTATGAAAAAATGATATTATTGCCCCTATTAAATGAATGCTCAATGCCAATACATTATTGATATCTTCACTCTTTCAAAGTTGCTCTGACACCTGGGATTGCAGGGAGGGAAATTGAAAAAGATTTTTGAGGAAAGGAAGAGAAACAGTTGAGGGCGAATGATATTGCCATCTTGAACTCGTCTGTTAAGACTTAGTGGTTAATTGTAAAGTGCGTGCCGTGTCCCCGGCCGTCGCCGCAGTGTGGCTGGAAGTCGTCTGCCAGCCGGTGATAGAATACTCACTGCTCCTGCTCTCATAATTGGCAGAAGAAGAAGAATCACAGAGACTTTGATTACAATATGCAGAAGAAGCAGAGGGGGGGGAGTTGTGTTTTCTTCAACAGGTTTGACTCTGCATAACATCACCAGCTTCAAAGAGGCTGTGTGAGCCGCCAAATGCTCACCACGTCCTCCGTCTTACCCTTCAGAAGCAGAGACACGAGTGTATCGCTTAACAGTCAACGAGGAGGGGAGAGAGAGAGAGTGTGTGTGTGTGTGTGTGTGTGTGTGTGTGTGTGTGTGTGTGTGTGTGTGTGTGTGAGAGAATGGTTGTGAATGTGGATGGAGAAGTTGCATTTCTCTTCAGTTTCTAAAAAAACTTGTTTTGACCCATTCTCAGAACAGCAGACTTCGGCAGACGACAGTAGCTTCTATATACCTGTCAGGTTCTGACCATTTCTGTTGTTTGTCCCTCACATGAAATGGGGCAGAACAGAGTTTGTCTTGACTTGTTCATTGGCTGAAACAGAAACAATCTTAAGAGAAAAGAGAAATCGTACAAGTTTACCCTAGGCTTAATATTCCACATGTGCCCAACAAGGTCCATGTGTACTCTGTTCAATAACGTCAATATGCAAATGCTTACTGGAACAGTACATTGCTGAACAAAGTAACTATAGAGAATTGTAGACTTTTGTATTTTAAGACATATTCTATTAGCCAGCCAGAGAGTGCTCACTGCTCTCTCCATAGGCCACCTTAGAGAACATATCAGCTTTATTTGGCCATCTGAAAACATTAATTTTCTCTTTTCTTTCCCCAAATATGATAGTAATAGTGTAGAGCTTCCCTATTGTTGACAATACTAACTGAAGATTGTGAAGCAGGACCCACTATATACTTCACACATGTAGTTGAACACTCACATAATCATCCCGTTAATTGATAATCTTGTCTTCTCTCTTATCTCACATGCTGTCAGAGGAACCCATTTCAAATTAAAGGACTAATTTAACAACAAACATAACCATTGGCTAAATACTAAGATAACATCAATAGTATATATTTCCTCTGTTCCATAAATATATGTATTTGTCATACCAAGCACCCCCGCCTAACCTTTGCTCATTAATTTTAATGGTGTGTCAAATGGAAAGGGTAACACGACTCACCTCATATCTTCTCTTCATTCATCTCCAGAGATAACAACGCTAAAGTGAAATGATAATGCAAAGACCTTTGCCAAACACCAATTGTATTATCTTATCATCTTGAATAAAATAAACAGCACAGATCTCCAGTCAAACAGAGGCTCAGCGCGCAGCCTGGGGGGGAGAAGTAACTCCAGATGACTTTGGACAGTTTGTCTCAAACTACAGGAGAGAAGATGATATCTGGCCAAACCACCCTCCAGAGTCAATACCCAGCTGGGGCAGCGCTGAAACAATAGGTATCATAACACATGACACAACTCACCATACATCTAGATATTATATGTAAGCCTCCTGTTTGTTTCTCCCCCCTTACTTTGGTGTTCTCTGTCTAATCTGACCGGTCTGTTTTAACTGCTCTTAAATAAACACAAAAACCATGAATTATCACCAAATTGTATTTATGGTTGGTTTACATGAATAAGTGCAGTGAATATACGAAGAACACACACTGAAAATGTATCACACAATGAACATATAGTTTGAGTTGTGTAGTCTCTGATGGATGAACATAATGTAGGGTTACCCATTCATTTCTTATGGCAGTCATGTTTGACCGGGAACACCATGGGTGCTACAAAGTGGACTTAACCTCAAACTTCAATGAAAGTGGAGATCAGCAGTTTTCTATGTTTACATGTCTACTGTGGAGGACATCATAAGGGCTTGAAGCAATCAAATGTCAAACACAATATTTATGATGGATGAGAGTCGTAAATCAGTCAGGGTTAGGTTGGACAAGTAGGATGGCGACATTATAGTTGCAGCCTTGTCATTTTGTTGTGTTTTTATTGTTGTGTATAATCTGTTTTATATAATCATGTGCTTTAAGCCATGCTAGTGGGTTATTCATTTCATTTTCTAAATAGAGGCCGATCCACCACCATGGCCAACAGTTGTCTCCATTGGCATGTGGTATCAGCAGAAAAGGGTCATGGAACCGATTTAAAGACCGAGGGGACAGAGGTCAGGAAGAGTTCAACTACGCATGCAGTTTGAGGTGTATATAAGCTGTAAGATGCTCTTAGTATGGAGGGGCATTACACTACTGACTGCTTTGGTGCAAGGGAATGTGTCTCTTATAGTACTGCGATATAATATTTGACTTCAACCATCTCTGTGTCTGTTTTTTATTGATTCCTCTTTGTCTTTGTCTCTGTGTATTCTTTAATGTTGTGAGTGTTACATCGGATCCACGACAGTTTGAGAAGTTGTTGTAAGGTGACTCAGGTAAAGAAAGGTTTTTGGTGCATATTATGTTACATTACATTACATTGCATTTAGCTGTCGCTTTTATCCAAAGCGACTTACAATAAGTGCGTTCGACCAACAAAATACAAACTTGAAGAAAACAGAATCATAAAGTACATCAGGTTTCAAAGAGCAAAAACATTCCAAGTGCTACTCAACTGGCTTTAGATAAGCCAGCCCTTTATTAGTATATGAGTGCTTTGTTAATAGTTCTATCGCTCTCAGTGGAGTCGAAAGAAATTAGTTTTCAGTCTTCAGGTGTGTAAGCTATCTGCTGTCCTGATGTCAATGGGGAGCTCATTCCACCATCTTGGAGCCAGGATAGCAAACCCACGTGTTTCTGCTGATGGGAACTTGGGTCCCCCTCGCAGCGAGGGTGCAGCGAGCTGTTTGGCTGATGCAGAGCGGAGTGCACGTGCTGGGGTGTACGGTTTAACCATGTCCTGGATGTAGGAAGGGCCAGATCCATTCGCAGCATGGTACGCAAGTACCATTGTCTTGAAGTGGATTCTAGCAGTTACCGGAAGCCAGTGGAGGGAGCGGAGGAGCGGCGTGGTGTGGGAGAATTCAGGAAGGTTGAAGACCAGACGAGCCGCTGCATTCTGGATGAGCTGCAGGTCGGATGGCACATGCAGGTAGACCAGCCAGGAGGGAGTTGCAGTAGTCTAGGCGTGAGATGACGAGAGCCTGGACCAGAACCTGCGTGGCTTTCTGGGTAAGCTGGGGACGTATCCTCCTGATGTTGTAAAGCGTGTATCTGCAGCAGCGGGTTGTAGCAGCGATGTTTGCAGTGAAGGACAGGTTGTTATCTAGGATCACACCCAGATTCCTTGCAGTCTGAGTCGGGGAGACAGCAGAGGTGCCGATGTTGATTGTCAGATCAAGAGTGGGACAATCTTTTCCCGGAAGGAAAAGCAGTTCAGTTTTGTCAAGGTTGAGCTTGAGGTGATGAGCAGACATCCACTGAGAGATGTCAGCTAGACAAGCAGAGATGCGTGCGACGACCTGGGTGTCTGAGAGGGGGAAGGACAGAATTAATTGGGTGTCGTCAGCGGAGCAGTGGTATGAAAAACCATGCGGGCTAATGACTGATCCGAGCGAGTTTGTGTACAAGGAGAAGAGGAGGGGACCAAGAAGAGAGCCATGATGGACCCCTGTAGTTAATTGACAAGGGTCGGACTCGGACCCTCTCCAAGTGACCTTGTAGGTACGGTCTTTGAGGTATGAGGTGAGGAGGGAAAGTGCAGAGCCTGAAACTCCAAGTTATTGGAGAGTGCGAAGGAGGATCTGATGATTCACCGTGTCGAATGCAGCAGACAGGTCCAAAAGGACGATGACAGAGGAGAGGGAGGCCGCTTTAGCAGTGTGCAGTTCCTCAGTGACAGCAATGAGGGCAGTTTCTGTGGAGTGACCTGCCTTGAAACCAGACTGGTGCGGATCCAGAAGGTGGTTCTGATGGAGATAACAGGAGAGTTGTTTAAAGACAGCGCTTCCAAGTGTTTTAGACAGGAACGGGAGGAGAGAGACAAGCCTGTAGTTTATAACATCAGACGGGTTGAGAGTGGGTTTCTTTAGGAGAGGGTTTACTCTTGCCTCCTTGAGACTGTTTGGAAAGTGACCAGAAGTTAGAGAAGTGTTGATGAAATGGGTGAGAAACGGTAGAATATCAGGAGCGATAGTCTGAAGGAGGTTTGAAGGGATAGGGTCCAGAGGACAGGTGGTAGGGCGGGCAGAGGTAATGAGGGTAAGAACCTCACTTGGAGAGAGAGGGGAGAAGGAGGTCAGTGTGTGAGTGAAAGGAGGGTCTGGTGACCCAGCGGTGAGTAAAGGTGAGTCAGAAAAAGAAGAGCGAATATCATCATCATCATGTTCTTCAACTTCTCCATTGTATGTACTATCCAGGACTGATGAAGGACAAACTGGAGGATACTCAGGTGCACTCCAAAAAACGAATTCAGGCGACCTTTCACCTCCACTTAATGAAATGCATGGCTGCAAGATAAAAATGTGAATTAATTGATTTAGATAAACATTTTAAGTTGAAAACAATAATTTATAAGTTGTATTGACATAATAATGTTGGTAATTACAACAACTTAATATTGTGTGTAATTTGAACTCTGATTTCTGCGTTAATTGACTTGAAACAAAATTCAAAGTTGTAGTAAGTAATGCAATTGGCTTGATAACTTAATTGTTCTACACCTTGAGTTAAGGATTTCAAGTCCACTCCCACTTAAAGGTCACATGTCATGGTCCTTTCTACTGATCATAATAACATTGTTGAGGGATATTACAATAGAAAAATACTGTGCAATTTTCCAAACTCACATTGTTTCGCATACAGCATCTCTGTAAACTACGTGTATTCACTCTCTCCACTAAACAGCTCGTTGGAGCTCTTGCCCCCCTCCCTGTGAGCCCAGTGTGCTCCGATTGACCAATCCACAGACTTCCTCACACACACGCAGCTCAGCTGATGTCTCCTCCGGGCTGCTGCTGATAACAGACAGTTGCGATCGCGGCAAAATTCTCTCTGCAGACCCATTCTCACAGCGTTTATCAACCTTTTTCTTCTCAATATCAAGCCACACTTATTGTTTTTACTTCGGCTGAGACTGTGTGTGTGCTCGGGGTGATTCACAAAGTCCGATTGTTTCACGTTGTGAATCGCGCTGAGCCCCGTGGAGGTGTGATTTCCTTGTTTAGCGATACACAGCGAAACACAGCCAAACTCACCCTGAGCACACAAAGTCACAGCCGAAGTAAAAACAATAAGTGTGGCTTGATATTGAGAAGAAAAAGGTTGATAAACGCTGTGAGAATGGGTCTGCAGAGAGAATTTCGCCGCGATCCCAACTGTCTGTTATCAGCAGAGACATCAGCTGAGCTGCCTGTGTGTGTGAGGAAGTCCGTGGATTGGTCAATTTGGACCAATCAGCGGGGGCTTAACGTAACGGCTCCGCGGACTTAACGTAACGGCTCCACGGATTAGTCCATTTCGTTCCGGTTACAACATGACGTCCTGATATACCCGGAAGAATCAAATGGATTTTCACCAACGAGGCGTTTTGGGGAGTTCTTCTCTGTGTTAGAGTTTTACTCGCTACATGGTGTACTTTGAGGGTTTTGACTCTGCACACCGTTTACATGCATACAAACCTTCATAACACACAAGGGGACGGGTAATAGCCGGAAAGCATGACATGTCACCTTTAACAAGTTCCGACAGTTAAGACAAAAAGAAATATACAAAGGACATTTTAAGGTGAGTGTCATCTTTTGTCATTGAAATACAGTAGATAGCTTGTAGTTGCACTGTATGGCAAATTGCTGTTTGACCAAAATTAGCAGCCTTTGAACTGTGAATAGTTATGTGAGAGGATACAAAGTAGTATAGGCTACTGTGAGTGTAAAAATACTTTGGTAACTATTGTGATATCGCTCTTTATTAAACAATGCATCTCAGTGAAGCAGATCAAGGATGCTTCTTGAGGTAGGATTGTTTTTTAGAGTTGTCATTGAAATGCAAGTTGTTGGCAGTCTCCCATTCCGAATATATTCATTTTGGTAATTTCTCTTTTTTTCCTTTTTCAAAGATAGCACAATTGTATTGTATTGCAGAGAACTATAGCCATCCGTTGCCTTGTCGTGTACCTTGATACATATGATACAGTACAGTACTATTACGTCTGGGTCTCTGTGTTTCATTAAAGCTCGGCTGTGAGTGTGAGTGTGTGTGTGTGTGTGTGTGTGTGTGTGTGTGTGTCTGGGTGTGGGTGTGGGTGTGGAACCAGCCATTTTGTGTGTGTGCACGAGCGAGAGAGCACCGGTACCGGAGATCGTTGTTGTTAGCTTCTGGTGCTAGCGAGCTACGCTAACGGATATAAGGAGTTTTTTCAACAACAAAGTGGAGGAGAGTCCTCTCTTGTCAGACTGAGAGACTCAGTGAACTAAAGGACTCTCAGTGTTATCTCAGTGGGTCTCAAACGTTTTGGTCACAATTAATGTAAACAATTATTTCCGAGGCACATGTTTATATGATCATTATAGATATAAAAAAATAAGAGAATAAATTATGAACAAACAAGTAAATAATATGACATTAAAAAAAGAATAACGTTTAAAAGGGAGTGATTTGTAAAATATCCATAAAGAAATAGTAAATCTGTTTACAGTTCTGTTTCAAATGGGTGTTAAGAGATGTATCCATCTCTTAATTTTGCTCTCAAAGTGCACCAGATTGATGCTTTTAACTTCAATATTTAAAAGTCTTCCCGGGGGAGCTTGCCCCTGGACCCCCCTATGTGAGGTCCACACACCACCAATAAAAATAGCACTTTACCCCCGCTTACAACTATATGCTGTGAGGTGATATTGAGCCTTCATTGTAACAGTGTATGTGCGTGGGGAGTGTTGCAGTAGAACATTCCACTGTAGCGATGGGAATCCCTAAAAGTTTGAGCACCCTCTATGAAACGTCAAGCTACCCCATAGCACCCCCAAAATAAATCTCTGGCGCTGCCACTGAAGTAGTAGTACAAATGCTGTTTCAATCACATTAGTATGCATAAAAAGTGACAGGTCGCCCCGCCCCTTTTACCGGAAGCCCCGCCCCCATACAAAATTAATCAAAAATTAATTAAAAATTAATTAAAAATTAAATAAACTAATGAAACCACTTCCTGCGGATGTCCCGATTCCGGTTTACAAAATTAAATTAAATTAGAAAAATGAGAAAAATAAAATGCCGTTGTTTCAATCAATTAATCTGTATAGGATATATGTCCTGCCTCCTAACAACTTCCTGTGTGGTTAATCCTGTATATAGTATTGAATGTAACTTGCAAATAACATGAGATTAATTAAAGCATCGAAAAACAAACATATATATTTTTAAACCTCTCTGTTTTTGCTAACAGGACACAATGGTAAAAACATATGGTGGAGGAGGGGGGAACACACACACACACACACACACACACACATACACACACATTCCCCAGCCCCTCACCCCATAGCGTCTAGAATAAAATGCCGGCCCCGTTGTTAAATATTTTTCAAGTGAGAGAGAATGGCCAAGAGACGTCTGGATATGGATTTAATCAGCGAGACACCGGTAACAACTTACAACCATCCGTTGGGTGCTCCAATCAAGAAACGAATGAAGTTTGTATGCCGGGTTCAGACGCCTACAGCCGAAGAACTTCACGAAGAATGGACTCTAAAAAATGGCGATGTTTGGGGTTATATATTCAGCTATATGGCTAATGAACTACATTTCTACAGTCTGAAGAATGGAGAAACGTATGGACCTCGTAGTGTTAAAGCGACACTGACTGTTCTTGATAGCAGGACACGATGGTAAAAAACATATGGTGGAGGAGGGGGAACACACACACACACACATTCCCCGCCCCTCCCCCATATCGTCTAGAATAAAAATCCACCCCCCGCTGTTAAATATTTTTCAAGTGAGAGAAAGTGACCAAGAGACGTCTGGATATGGATTTAATCAGCGAGACACCGGTAACAACTTACAACCATCCGTTGGGTGCTCCAAATCAAAGTACAACATATAAAAAACAGATATCTTAAAAAGTCAATCTTTTCATGCTAAAGGATAAGGGAGGGTAAAACCCCAGACCCCCCTATGGGGAAAACCATAAAACCCCCTAGGGAGACAACCATGTGTTAAACAGAGGGTGGTAGGTAATATACTTAAAATATATATAGAAAGTCAGAGAATATCTATCTGAGCAAGATACATACACTTTGCATAAACCGACAAGGGTGCATTTTTGTATGAAACAGAGTTTTCGTACAACAATTTCAAGCAGATCTCTGCGATACGCAATCGCTGTCTGAATATAATGATGGCTTTATTTACTTGTTAACAGTCGTAAAATGTATTTAGAAAAAAAGCCTATACTGAAGTAGAGACATGGCAGACATCCTACAATGAAGTGGGAACAGTGAAGGGGAAGTCTCTTTGAAGAGGGTAATAGTAGTTTAAAGATCTTAATGCCCCTTGATCATATCTTTTTTTATTTTAAAAAGACTGGTTCTCTAAAAGGCAAGTTTCTGTGATTTTTTTGTAGGACTTCAAGATATGTTGCATGTCATGCATAAACACGGTGTCATCTTTCTTGAAACTGATGTGCTGTCCGTTTTACAAACAAGTTATGTTTTATGCTTCTTCATCCTCTGAATGTTCCTCCTATTGTGAAGAAGGACCTCTTCCCAATAACAATCAAGGTGGATCTGTGAAATGAAACACCTCTTCCCAAAGTGTGACTACCCTATTGAGAGCATGCGTCTAGGGCAGTAGGGTCTAAATCGAGGGGACCAGATAAACTAACATGCAGAACGTACGGTATGTTTGAAAAAGACTAACCATTTATCCAGTTCAAGCTGTCTTTAAGATGTGACATCGCTCTCTGACTATTTCCCATAAAATCGTGACAAACTATTACTTGTTCTTACATTTGAACTCTTGCTGCTTGGTTGAAAATGATAGATGAAAAATAACTTTTTTTAAAAGAGTCAAACCACAAATAGTTTTAAGATTGTTACAAAATGTAGCAAATCATCTAAAACGAAGGACTGTTTTCAATTAAACAACCATTACACAATAAAAATGTGTTTTATTTTTTGCTTTCATATATAGTAATAGTATTGTAAATGAAACATTTAAAGTGGTCCTGGAATCTTCATTTTTTCAGAAACATTCTGTAACATTAGCGAAGAAATGACACTTACTCTTTTTTCTTGTGTTACCGAGATACTTTTAGATACAGTTTGGTGTCTGAAAACTGAAACTAGTTGAATATGAAGTACTTTATAAGGAATTCGGATTCTTTTAAAGGCAGATTTTTGGCTTTTTTCTCTTGCCAAGATACTTTTAGACACACTCTGAGGGACGCAAAACCTTAAAACTAGAAAATGAAGTACAGTCTGATTAGATTTTTTCTTAAAGACTGTTTCTCTAAAAGGTAAGTTTGTGATTTTAACAAATTTCCCTGACACTTGGCAGATTTGTGTGTAATTCTCTCACAAAGGAACTGTAAGATACACTTTGTATGTATGCAAAACTTTTTTTGAAAATAAAATACTTTGTCTGAACACATTTTCTTTAAAGGCACTTTTTTGAAATTATTTATTTATTATTTCAGTGGAACAATCCAGTGTTTGTTAACATTAACGCTTTCTTCTCTTTTTCTTGTGTTACTAAGATACTTTTAAACACACTTTGATGTATGCAACACTTGTTCAGATAAACAAGATTTTTTTCTTTTCTGATAAACTTACATATTTTAGTTATTTTATGTTACCAAGATACTTTGAGATACACCTATGATGTACGCAACACTTAACAAAGGGTATAATATGAAGTAGTTGGTAAGGAAGGGGTTTTACGTTAAGGGTGCAAAAACTTTTAGAACAGGGTAAAATATTCATTAATTTGTATTGAATTGAGTTTTCTTTTTTTGATTTTCAACATACTATATGACTTTTACATATTTTCTGACGTACTATACTTTTTTGACTTTTTTCTGTAGAATCTTGACAAAACTATTACAGTACTTGTTCTTAAATGATGACCTATTGCTGGAGATGAGATGAAAAAGCTACAACGCTTAAAGAACTTTTTTCTAAAAACTCTCAATTCTATAACTGACTACCACCATTCAACGCAATAAGCCCCACCCTCCGCTCAGCAAATCATCTAAAACGAAGGACTGTTTTCAATTAAACAACCATTACAAAATGAAAATGTGTTTTATTTTTGCTTTCATATATAGTAATAGTATTGTAAACGAAACATTTAATGTGGTCCTGGAATCTTCATTTTTTCAGAAACATTCTGTAACATTACCGAAGAAATGACACTTGCTCTTTTTTCTTGTGTTACCAAGATACTTTTAGATACAGTTTGGTGTCTGAAAACTGAAACTAGTTGAATATGAAGTACTTTATAAGGAATTCGGATTCTTTTAAAGGCAGATTTTGGCTTTTTTCTCTTGCCAAGATACTTTTAGACACACTCTGAGGGATGCAAAACCTTAAAACTAGAAAATGAAGTACAGTCTGATTAGATTTTTTTCTTAAAGACTGTTTCTCTAAAAGGTAAGTTTGTGATTTTAACAAATTTCCCTGACACTTGGCAGATTTGTGTGTAATTCTCTCACAAAGGAACTGTATGCAAAACTTTTTTTTTGAAAATAAAATACTTTGTCTGAATACATTTTCTTTAAAGGCACTTTTTTATTTTAACGCTATTTCAGTGGGAAAATACAGTTTTGTTGACATCAAGGCTTTTTTCTCTTTTCTTGTGTTACTAAGATACTTTTTAGACACACTTTGATGTATGCAACACTTGTTCAGTTAAACAAGGGTT
This sequence comes from Champsocephalus esox, assembly GCA_036324585.1. Lineage (NCBI taxonomy): Eukaryota > Metazoa > Chordata > Actinopteri > Perciformes > Channichthyidae > Champsocephalus > Champsocephalus esox. The sequence goes on along the minus strand of CM070494.1, from coordinate 8,115,202 downwards.
TTTTTTTCCTGATAAACTTACATATTTTAGTTATTTTATGTTACCAAGATACTTTGAGATACACCCTGATGATTTTTTTTTCTAAAAACTCTCAAATCTATAATTGACTCCTCCATTCAACGCAATGAGCCCCACCCTCCACTCAGCAAATCATCTAAAACGAAGGACCTCACTAAGACGATCGTTGTAAACTAGCCATGGAGCAGAGAAAAGCCAAGACTCCCCCCCGCGAGTTGCAGTCAGGAACAGAGTCCACCAGCAACACCACCATGTGGGAAACCCGAATCTTGCAGTACTACTGCTGCTGATGCTACTCCTCGGGTCAAGAAGTCTCAGTTTAGGGACACAGTGAAATCGGAGTTGTTTCATATTCTGGAGATGGTGATGTATCGGTACAGAAAAGAAATCTGCAAAGAATGCCGACGCAGTAACCCCGACCAGAGGCAACACGATTGTCGGAATGACATGCCCGATTTCTTCTTCAGAAACAATTACAAAGCGTTAATGAAAAGACTTTGGCTCGCCGACTTCGTTGCAGTGATTGACCAGAGTCTTATTGAAAAAGGCATTTGCGAGGATAAACTGAAGATAGGACGCGCTTCGGAAGCCTTTCTGCACAAGCTTGTAAAATGCAGATGCCTCAAGGAGAGACTTGAAATATCCATACAGAGTTAGATGGAGAAGAAGAAGAAGACTAACAAACAGCAGTAGGATGGAGAAGAAGCCAGAGACTTGTTCAATGCAGTGACTTTTTTCTTAAAGTAAAATAAAAATGGGAAACTACTCTGCAAAACGCTCTGTATATATTGATCATAATGTAGTCCTTACCCGTTTAATATATGTGATGATGGGGACGATTGAAAACAGAACGAGTAGTGACCCCCGTGTAAGCAGAATGGCTGAAGTTTGTAAACTGAAAGACATTTTGGATATCGTTCGTTCTGGCAGTACAAGTCCGGGTCATTGGGAAACGATTGTAAACGAAACATTTAAAGTGGTCCTTCATTTTCCCGAAACATTCTGTAACATTATCTCAGAAATGAAACAAACATCAAAAGTGTATCATGTGCTCTCATTGTATGCCCTGTTTGTAGATGTAATGCATCTCTGCGTCGAAAACAGTATACACGTGAATATTTTGACTGAAGTGAAAAAACTCCATCACGATATCTCCAGTAATATGGGGAATGCTAAGCTGGAAACTGTCCTGGGGATGCTATAATCAGTATAACTATTGATTTTGTGTGTGAAAAAAATAAAAATAGTGTTTTTTACATCTAAAAACTGTTGTCATCATTATAGCAAGGGAGCGTGTCTGATACATGTGTATTACAGTCCTTCTTGTTGTTGTGTTTTCAGTGTTTTTTGTGTATCTGTACACACAAGGCACACTTCATAATCTACTTTTCAGCTTTTTTAAAAAGAAAAGTGCATCTTTCAGTAACTTTACCAGAGAATTTAAGCATACAGATGTAGCGCTTCGTTTCAGACGCCTACCCGGGCGGGTCCGTGATCGGCACGGGGTGGGCCCCTGCTGAAAAGGAAAACCCCCCCCGCAGGACTTGAAACGCCCCCTTGATAAATACATTTAATTATAATGAAACCAGCAGCAATGGATCATGGATCCACCAGGGGGAGCCGTGAAAAGCTGCCACACTGGAACTCATGTGAAATAAACAGCTGATGTACAGGGATCTGATATAGCGGATATTTGTTAAGATCCATATATGTCACGGATAGGATCATATTCTGTGCTTAAGTAAGAGACATGTAATCATTTACTAAACATCACCATGTTTTTATTTAACAAAATAATGTTTAATTCACGTTGGCGTAAGTACAAAACCATCGCTATGTTTTTAGATCAGGAAATGCATCCAGGGTCAAACAAACGATGTTCGATCGTGATCCTCGCGATCATTTAATGTATCATATGTTCGCGAGTTGAAATTAATGCACTACATTTAATCCACGTGAGTTTACAACAACAAAAATAATCGCTTTGTTTTTATATCACATCCGACCGGGGGAAACTGCAGCGGCTCTCACTACCGATCACCCTAATCCCACGGGCAAACAATAATATGTACAGTGTTCATAGTTTACTGTATTATTAGTGTCTAATATTACTGCTATAATAGTCACACATTGAGTTGTTGAAATCAGACCGTTTTTTTTAAACGCTCCGAATGAAACGGCAGCTCTCAGGTGATCAGCTGTGTGTTTACACAATAACATATGCATAGTAATTTAATACCTTCCAACACACATTGTAAGAACAGTTCTGTTTCATATGAGTGTTGAGAGCTGTATCCACAAATCTACTAATGTTGCCCTCAGTGCACCAGATTGATGCATTTAACTTCAATTTAAATAAAAACATCTTCTGTTGTAACAACAATAACATTATAAATAGTAACATAGCATGGTATTGCACATTTACTGTAGCTTTGAGTGTTACTGGCCTGAGATTTTTTTATTACATGAATGAAGGTGACTGAGGCTTTTTAATATAGACTTTTCAGTGTCCCACATTAGGAAAACAGATTGTCTGAGACAACTTGGCACTAAGAGTACTAATATGTCTACCATTTCTTTTATGAGTTTGATATCTGCATGTTCTCTTTTGGTTTGATTAGGACACATCCTGGGGATTTCAGAATGTTACTCGATTTTGATTTATTGTATCGGCTTCATGTCGCAATATATTCCCGAAGTCTGAAATGCAAAATGTTTCCACATTAGGGCAATTCACCCTACATTTAATCATTTTGTTTATTTTTAACGAAATAAATGTGGTTTAATCCATCATGAAATTATTGAAACACATTCGCAGCAGTCGGTTAGCGGGAGATGATCTATAAGATTATTATGATCCGGTAATGGCTCTACAACGCCATCCTCTAGTTTAAATTTCTTCACTTTGTTTCTTTTTCTTTTCACCTTCCTTCTTTTTGTCTTTTTAGTTTTGCGTCTAGGTCCTTTTCTTTTCATCGCATTCTACGTTTGCTTTTAATTTTTCTTCTCCTTTTCATGTTGCTTTTTCTTTTTCTTCGTTTTTCTTTACTTTTTCTATTCTTTTCTGCTAATTGTCGTTTGCGATCTTGGCGAGTGGCATGAGATATACTGTTTCTATAAAGGTTATCTATAATACCATCTTTTAAAGAAAGATATTCTTCATATGTCATGTTATCATGGTCCTCTTTTGTCCTAAAGACCTTACATGGATGTGTTATAGACGAGAGCTCTTCTTCGGGAACATCCTCTCCCCTACTTTGTAACATCCAGTCATTAAGCCCATATCCATTATCCTGGTGATAATAAGGGCAGGCTACATCAGACTTGGTTTTTCTCAGATCCATGGCTAGTTTTTAACGGTCGTCATTAGTTTTATATGATTTGTTGAGTGGGAGGAGTCATCTGTAGAAGTACTCTGTTTGAGGAGATTTCGTAATAATGGCAGTTTGTCATTTTGAGGGTATTTCAGTGAAACAAGGCTGTTTTGAACATTTGACAGATTTATGCTTAAATTCTCTGGTAAAGTTATTGAAAGATACACTTTGTGTATAAAAGCTGAAAAGTAGATAATGAAGTACAGTCTGATTAGATTTTTTTCTTAAAGACTGTTTCTCTAAAAGGTAAGTTTGTGATTTTAACAAATTTCCCTGACACTTGACAGATTTATGCTTAATTCTCTCAAGAAGGTTACCGAAAGATACACTTTTGTATTTAAAAGCTGGAAAGTAGATAATGAAGTACTTTGTGTCAGTAGATTTGGTTAGGATTCTGACTCTTAATGGCAGTTTGTCATTTTGAGGGTATTTCAGTGAAACAGTTTTAAACATTTGACAGATGTATGCTTAAATTCTCTGGTAAAGTTACTGAAAGATGCACTTTTCTTTTTAAAAAAGCTGAAAAGTAGATAATGAAGTGTGCCTTGTGTGTACAGATACACAAAAAACACTGAAAACACAACAACAAGAAGGACTGTAATACACATGTATCAGACACGCTCCCTTGCTATAATGATGACAACAGTTTTTAGATGTAAAAAACACTTTTTTTATTTTTTTCACACACAAAATCAATAGTTATACTGATTGTAGCATCCCCAGGACAGTTTCCAGCTTAGCATTCCCCATATTACTGGAGATATCGTGATGGAGTTTTTTCACTTCAGTCAAAATATTCACGTGTATGCTGTTTTCGACGCAGAGATGCATTACATCTACAAACAGAGCATACAATGAGAGCACATGATACACTTTTGATGTTTGTTTCATTTCTGAGATAATGTTACAGAATGTTTCGGGAAAATGAGATTCAGGACCACTTTAAATGTTTCGTTTACAATCGTTTCCCAATGACCCGGACTAGTACTGCCAGAACGAACGATATCCAAAATGTCTTTCAGTTTACAAACTTCAGCCATTCTGCTTACACGGGGGTCACTACTCGTTCTGTTTTCAATCGTCCCCATCATCACATTTATTAAACGGGTAAGGACTACATTATGATCAATATATACAGAGCGTTTTGCAGAGTAGTTTCCCATTTTTATTTTACTTAAAGAAAAAAGTCACTGCATTGAACAAGTCTCTGGCTTCTTCTCCATCCTACTGCTGTTTGTTAGTCTTCTTCTTCTTCTCCATCCAACTCTGTATGGATATTTCAAGTCTCTCCTTGAGGCATCTGCATTTTACAAGCTTGTGCAGAAAGGCTTCCGAAGCGCGTCCTATCTTCAGTTTATCCTCGCAAATGCCTTTTTCAATAAGACTCTGGTCAATCACTGCAACGAAGTCGGCGAGCCAAAGTCTTTTCATTAACGCTTTGTAATTGTTTCTGAAGAAGAAATCGGGCATGTCATTCCGACAATCGTGTTGCCTCTGGTCGGGGTTACTGCGTCGGCATTCTTTGCAGATTTCTTTTCTGTACCGATACATCACCATCTCCAGAATATGAAACAACTCCGATTTCACTGTGTCCCTAAACTGAGACTTCTTGACCCGAGGAGTAGCATCAGCAGCAGTAGTACTGCAAGATTCGGGTTTCCCACATGGTGGTGTTGCTGGTGGACTCTGTTCCTGACTGCAACTCGCGGGGGGAGTCTTGGCTTTTCTCTGCTCCATGGCTAGTTTACAACGATCGTCTTAGTGAGGTCCTTCGTTTTAGATGATTTGCTGAGTGGAGGGTGGGGCTCATTGCGTTGAATGGAGGAGTCAATTATAGATTTGAGAGTTTTTAGAAAAAAAAATCATCAGGGTGTATCTCAAAGTATCTTGGTAACATAAAATAACTAAAATATGTAAGTTTATCAGGAAAAAAAAACCCTTGTTTAACTGAACAAGTGTTGCATACATCAAAGTGTGTCTAAAAAGTATCTTAGTAACACAAGAAAAGAGAAAAAAGCCTTGATGTTAACAAAACTGTATTTTCCCACTGAAATTGCGTTAAAATAAAAAAGTGCCTTTAAAGAAAATGTATTCAGACAAAGTATTTTATTTTCAAAAAAAAAGTTTTGCATACAGTTCTTTTGTGAGAGAATTACACACACATCTGCCAAGTGTCAGGGAAATTTGTTAAAATCACAAACTTACCTTTTAGAGAAACAGTCTTTAAGAAAAAAATCTAATCAGACTGTACTTCATTTTCTTGTTTTAAGGTTTTGCATCCCTCAGAGTGTGTCTAAAAGTGTCTTGGCAAGAGAAAAAAGCCAAAAATCTGCCTTTAAAAGAATCCGAATTCCTTATAAAGTACTTCATATTCAACTAGTTTCAGTTTTCAGACACCAAACTGTATCTAAAAGTATCTTGGTAACACAAGAAAAAAGAGTAAGTGTCATTTCTTCGGTAATGTTACAGAATGTTTCTGAAAAAATGAAGATTCCAGGACCACTTTAAATGTTTCGTTTACAATACTATTACTATATATGAAAGCAAAAAAATGTGCAATGGTTGTTTAATTGAAAACAGTCCTTCGTTTTAGATGATTTGCTACATTTTGTAACAATCTTAAAACCATTTGTGGTTTGACTCTTTTAAAAAAAGTTATTTTTCATCTATCATTTTCAACCAAGCAGCAAGAGTTCAAATGTAAGAACAAGTAATAGTTTGTCACGATTTTATGGGAAATAGTCAGAGAGCGATGTCACATCTTAAAGACAGCTTGAACTGGATAAATGGTTAGTCTTTTTCAAACATACCGTACGTTCTGCATGTTAGTATATCTGGCCCCTCGATTTAGACCCTACTGCCCTAGACGCATGCCCTCAATAGGGTAGTCACACTTTGGGAAGAGGTGTTTCATTTCACAGATCCACCTTGATTGTTATTGGGAAGAGGTCCTTCTTCACAATAGGAGGAACATTCAGAGGATGAAGAAGCATAAACATAACTTGTTTGTAAAACGGACAGCACATCAGTTTCAAGAAAGATGACACCGTGTTTATGCATGACATGCAACATATCTTGAAGTCCTACAAAAAAATCACAGAAACTTGCCTTTTAGAGAACCAGTCTTTTTAAAATAAAAAAAAGATATGATCAAGGGGCATTAAGATCTTTAAACTACTATTACCCTCTTCAAAGAGACTTCCCCTTCACTGTTCCCACTTCATTGTAGGATGTCTGCCATGTCTCTACTTCAGTATAGGCTTTTTTTCTAAATACATTTTACGACTGTTAACAAGTAAATAAAGCCATCATTATATTCAGACAGCGATTGCATATCGCAGAGATCTGCTTGAAATTGTTGTACGAAAACTCTGTTTCATACAAAAATGCACCCTTGTCGGTTTATGCAAAGTGTATGTATCTTGCTCAGATAGATATTCTCTGACTTTCTATATATATGTTAAGTATATTACCTACCACCCTCTGTTTAACACATGGTTGTCTCCCTAGGGGTTTTATGGTTTTCCCCATAGGGGGGTCTGGGGTTTTACCCTCCCTTATCCTTTAGCATGAAAAGATTGACTTTTTAAGATATCTGTTTTTTATATGTTTTACTTTGATTTGGAGCACCCAACGGATGGTTGTAAGTTGTTACCGGTGTCTCGCTGATTAAATCCATATCCAGACGTCTCTTGGTCACTTTCTCTCACTTGAAAAATATTTAACAGCGGGGGGTGGATTTTTATTCTAGACGATATGGGGGAGGGGCGGGGAATGTGTGTGTGTGTTCCCCCTCCTCTACCATATGTTTTTTACCATCGTGTCCTGCTATCAAGAACAGTCAGTGTCGCTTTAACACTACGAGGTCCATACGTTTCTCCATTCTTCAGACTGTAGAAATGTAGTTCATTAGCCATATAGCTGAATATATAACCCCAAACATCGCCATTTTTTAGAGTCCATTCTTCGTGAAGTTCTTCGGCTGTAGGCGTCTGAACCCGGCATACAAACTTCATTCGTTTCTTGATTGGAGCACCCAACGGATGGTTGTAAGTTGTTACCGGTGTCTCGCTGATTAAATCCATATCCAGACGTCTCTTGGCCATTCTCTCTCACTTGAAAAATATTTAACAACGGGGCCGGCATTTTATTCTAGACGCTATGGGGTGAGGGGCTGGGGAATGTGTGTGTATGTGTGTGTGTGTGTGTGTGTTCCCCCCCTCCTCCACCATATGTTTTTACCATTGTGTCCTGTTAGCAAAAACAGAGAGGTTTAAAAAGATATATGTTTGTTTTTAGATGCTTTAATTAATCTCATGTTATTTGCAAGTTACATTCAATACTATATACAGGATTAACCACACAGGAAGTGGTTAGGAGGCAGGACATATATCCTATACATATTAATTGATTGAAACAACGGCATTTTATTTTTCTCATTTTTCTAATTTAATTTAATTTTGTAAACCGGAATCGGGACATCCGCAGGAAGTGGTTTAATTAGTTTATTTAATTTTTAATTAATTTTTGATTAATTTTGTATGGGGGCGGGGCTTCCGGTAAAAGGGGCGGGGCGACCTGTCACTTTTTATGCATACTAATGTGATTGAAACAGCATTTGTACTACTACTCACTGTGTGTTGGGGGGGCCCGACTTTTTTTTTCTCCAAAGGGCGGGCCTGACAGAAAAAGTTGCTCTGCTCTAAGGTACATTTAGAACAGATACAAAATGTGTGATTCATTTGCGATTAATCGCGATTATCTATGGACAATCATGCGATTAATCGCGATTAAATATTTTAATCGACTGACAGCCCTAGTAAATAGGCAACTGTTTGCATACACAACCGCCATATATTCTTTAAGGGGATGATAATTCAAATGTTTGCCAAAAAAACATTTAACACAACTCTTGTATTTTAATGATATATTATCACACGTTGATAATTACAATATTTCACGTAAAAAATATCATCCTTTACTAAGAATGAAAAAGTAGCTTTTAGAACTGCCCTTAATGTAAGCTGGTTGATGTTCATTTACAAGTTATACACATGGGCCATTCCAGACTGAAGGCAATCATGTGGAAATATAAATAAAATCATTTTCAATACATATGCTTGCCACAAGTGGCAGCCCTGAGCACAGCAGTGTATTCAGTTCATAAAGGCATTGTGGTACAGTGTTTTTTACACTCTCTGCTGAGTGTAATTTATCTCAACGCACATACATGTTTTTTTAGACCATCTGGTTCGGCATGTATGACCCTGCTTGGAAATGCATGTATGTGCTAATTAATTAGCATAGCTCAGGAAGCAATTATACTGTGATGTGCCCTCCCGACCACCCCCACCTCCGGCCCCCACACAGACAAACACATATCTCTCTCTCTTACTAGTCTTTGTGTGGCACTTGAGCACACTTCATTCGCTGTGACGTGGGGTGGAGTGAGCGGGGGTCCGAGGGGCCGTCACTCAGCATCTGTCCTCGACCAGGCTGAAGCTGGACGACCGAAAGAGGAGCGTTCAGCGGGTCTGCTGTCAGACACTCAGCACACAGGCTGCTTAGAACATGAACACAGAGTGAAGCCTCATGCTGTGTGAGCGTCACCCACAGCTGACTGCTGAAGGCTGTTTATGGATTTTTAAATCATGAGATAGCAGTGATGGAATGTAGTGAAGTACATTAGAACTAGTACTAAGAACAATTAAGAACAATCTTTAGGTACTTTACCTCTGTTTTTACATTGTATGCTTCAAATCCACTACATTTTAATGGCCAGTACTATACTTTTTACTTTACTATTGACAGCAAATAGTTACTTTAGAGATTCAGATTATTAGCTTATACACCATGGAAATTAACTGATGAACAAATATTGACATGTATTTAGGTTTATACTTTAGGTTATCCCGATAACCAGCAACAGTATACAAAGTAATTCAAATAAGCTCCATCTTTACCAGCTGTGATGAACACATTCATTTTATATATATGATTCGAAATAATAAATAAATAAACTAATACTAATGTAAATATTGAAAATACTTTATTATATTGAATGAATAATTGTGTTCATGGTGGATTAATGTTTTGACCATTTTTAATCGGAAAAAGGTTATTCACGCACAACAAATCAAACACGCACCTGCTTCAGCTTCAGCCCTGCAGCACAGACACGCTTTCCTTTGGGGTCGTAGTTAATGTTCACTTCAATAATTGCAAAATGTATAGTATATGTATTCACTCTCTGTCCTAAACGGCTTGTTGGAGCTCCTGTAGTTGAAAACTCAAGTGGATGGAACTACATTTATTAGTGCTTTCATGTCAATTCGGCGAACATATGATAGATTAAATGATCGTGAGGATGATGATTAAAAATCGTTCGTTTGAGCCGGTCTGCATTTCCTGATGAGAAAACAAACCGATGCTTTTTGTAGTTGTAGTACACCAACGTGGATTAAACGTGTGTTTTTTTTCTCCACAATGTTGGAAAATTAATGGATAAAATGCACAGATTATTATTGACAGTTGACAGTTTACGTGGGCTGGGCTGGGTGCAGTGGACGGGACGAATCCCGATGGGCCGATAACAAAGTGGGCCGGTCGGATAGGTCACTAGCACATTTCCCACTCCCCCGTTGACAATTCACTAGCGGTACCGAAGTGGGCCGGTCGAGAGGCTGATTTTTAGTCCCAGTCCACCACTGGCTACATGACCGTATTATCGCCCATATTGACACACCTAATTCCTAAACTTCTAGATAAAACAGATACAACATAAACCGATCCTTCAGCCTCATGAGCTCTCAGGCACGTTCAAAAGTAAACTGTCATCGCTGTCATCGCTTGCTGCTGTGTGCGCCGTCGTGCGTTTACATGCAGATGCTGGGATCCTGAAGGGTGCAGCTGGAGCGCTGTGCCCGCAATGACGTCACCCATCATTTGGCGGGACTTGAAGAATCCGCGAGAAGATCCAGAATATGGTGAACATTGAAGGGCAGATTCACGGTTATCAAAGTACAAATATCCCAAATCAGTTCAGTCACGGTTTTCAAGGGGACAATGTTTACTCAAATTGATGGGTTTGGATGAAGCGGGAAACTCGTGTCACAGGCTCTTTAAGGCTTGGTAATGATTGTATTTTTATTATGTATTTGCTTTCAAAGATTTACATCTTCATAACCTGCATATCCAATGTGCTTGGAGCTTAAAATCCCAAACAGAGGAGGACAGTCAGAAGCATTGAGGGAACATCATGGAAAAGGTCTCTACACAGAGTTTACACTAGTGTCCTTATTTAACAGTTTGCATCATTAGTTTACATGATAAGCCATATTGGGATTGTATATCCTTTACCTAAGTTATAAAACACAACAATATTCTGAATACATGAATTATCTGAAAACTAAATGACACATCATATCAGTTCACTGGTGTATTTGTTGCAGCTAAGTATGTATATCTTATGATTTGTGTAGTGACACTATACACACACCATCCTGTGTTTCCTTTATGTGCTCCTGTATGCGTATGTGTGTACCTTGTCTCCAGTGTCGGCAGTGGCGCCATTTGAATATATATACTTATCCAAATGAGGGTATTTATATTTCTTGTCAGGGCACATGTCTGCATGTCAATTCCAACATGTGTAATTTATCATTAAGCAGCAGCGGAGCATACAGTAGCAGCGTAACATGAACCTATGACTGTGAACATGAATCCCATTAACACGTGATAAAGAGGAAATGCGTGGAGGGGCGCAGCTGCTGCTCAAATCATCCTGTGGAGTGAGCGGGAGCACGTGGACTACCCTTTTTTCAGAGTCTATATTTTGTTTCAAGTAGTTGTATAAAGAAGCATACATATATACAGCCATAGTACAGATTTCTGTGGGGTGAATATCATGCTTCTCTTTTCCAACATAGAACACATACAGAACATCTAAAAATAGATTAAGAAATAAGTAAGCAAATTGAAAAATAGATTAGAAAAACACAGACAAAACAATAAAAAAAAGACATGACAGGAATACCAACATACATAGTCATAATGGGAACAGATGTAACAAGAAAAGGTTTACAAAAAAACAATAATACAAAATATATACGTTAAATACAAAAATAAATCCTCAAGGTAGAAATAAGCCCAGACTACCCCCTGCCCTTCCCCCCCGAGCAGTTCAAAGTCTATATTTAAAATGTGGACAATTATGTTCCTGCTGTGATCATTTTGGGGCTATTTTCCCTGCATATTCATGGAGCCCAGACCGGGGTGGTGGCGGTGACACTGGGGGGAGATGTGGGTGTCGGGTGGGGGGTTTCGTAGAGGCGTGCTTGTCGGAGTGTGTCACGTTTCCAGACCAGCAATTTTTTTTGATTAAAGTCCCTTATCCGTTTTATCATGCATATCCCCGCTCTGATTAAAGTGATTGGAGTCTGACACTCACAATGTCAGAGCAGGGAACCCGAGAGCACCTCGCAACCAACCAACTCCCCCCCTCCACTCTCCACCTCTCTGTCACTCTTTCCATCTCTATGTCTCTTTATACCCCCCCCCCAATGCATGCTTTTAATGTTAAATGTTTCAAACAGAGATCAGTGGTCAGTCTGGTAACTTACAAAAGCAATACAAAAACAAAACACGAAAGACCAGGGTTTTAATGTGTTTTATCTGTTTCATTGAATCTCATATTTTCACTGACCTAACACAGTCACAGTTCAGTCACTGAACGTCCAGGAGTGACGCTTGGTCAGGGTCCTTTGGCGTGCAGTTGTGACGCACCTAGGCTCCTTCAGCTTCATAAACGGACGCAAAGAGCTTTCAACTGATTGCAATGTATTCCCATCGGTGGCGGTATTTGACGCTCATGGAAGCACCGCATCGGTTCATGTCGGCGGCTGTTAAAGTCAATGTGAGCGTCCATTCCCATTGGATAACGGAGAATTGTACACCCGGAAGTAAGTATTCTCCTTACTGTCTATTGATTTTACAGTGATATCTGCACTACCCATCGACTAAAAAACACCAGATTATCCTTGTTAATTACACAACATTGATTGGTTTAAATTGTGTGCAATGTTTTTGTAATTTTCCCTTTCGATTCGGAGAAACAATATTTTTCGGAGTTTAGGATGGCAGAAGACACTACACTTCCCAGAATCCTCAGCTATAGTTTGGGACTACACCATGTGCTTTGCTAGACAAACCCTGTGATTAGTCCTCAAGCTCTGTGATTGGTTGACCTCCAACTGCATTCCATATGAAAAAAAACGTTTCGTGAAAGATAAAATCATACTTTATTCAGCAGTGCTTGCTTTACTCTTCATCACATGAATGCATTGTAATAAATGGTTTGGCTGCATTAAATATTACACATCTGTCGTAGTTCTTTATTTATCTACAGAGATCTGGGTTGAGTTACGATCATCCAAATATCAGCTCCTAAATTCTAACCCTATCTCCTATTCCTTGACCTCTGAGTGAAACGTCACGGGGTTAAGGGATAGTGGATAGGAGGACTATAATAGGACTTAGGAGAAGATACTGCGGTACTTTAGAGAATCGACTGCACTTTCACTATCCGACGTGTTTATGATGCGCCAGCGGACGTCATGAATGTGCGTCTGCTGCTGTGGGGAAACCATGGAAACCACAGTTTTCTATACAGCGGACTACAACATGGATGCTCAATAAGAACGAGGGACTGCTGTGAACTCATCTAGAGACTCTGCACAATGCTCGGATGCTGCTGCTTTGCTTTATGAAAGTGGACAACAGAGAAACATATTCTTCAGGACTAAAGTTGGAATTGAAATAAAAAAGGAAAGTGAAACTTATGCTCGTCACCCTCTCCCTCCGGTCCACATTAATACCAATGATCCCAATACGTATGATTGTATGAACTAAAGATCTTAAAATCAATACAGATGTATTTATTATAAACGTTAGTCCTTAACATCTATCACTGTGTATATCACCATTCAAACATCTTTTAGAAGTTGAACAAACCCCACACAGCTCAGTAAAGACTGAAATGTTGACTTTATTTGATCATTTCAGTAAAAACTAACGTTCTTATTTCTCTCTTTGATTATAATACCGATGAACGTTCAAAACAAAGCACTTTGGCAACTTACCACCTATGTTTTAAAATGCTTAATAAGCACCGTAACTTTCATGATATCATTTCTCGGTCATAATCGGTTGTTTCCGTGAACGGCCGACGGTTGAGTGATGGCAAATGCTGCGGCTGCAATGCATTGTGGGGCAGCATTTTCTCCTCTCCTTTCGGTTAGGGAGGTCCAGTGGTTTGAAACCTCCTTTCCTTTCATTTGGAGAATTGGAACGGCACTTATCATGGCTGCCACTGAGGGACTTCCGGGTCATTTCACTTGGTTAGGACAACACACTCTCACTCCATAATCGCCCAGAAGCGACGCTTGGTCAGTGTCCGTGGCGTGCAGTTGTGACGCTCCTAGGCTCCTTCAGCGTCATAAAGGGACGCAAATAGCTTTCAACTGATTGCAATGTATTCCCATCTGCGTCGGGATTTGACGCTCATGGAAGCACGGCATTCGTTTGTGTCGGCTGCCCTTAAAGGCAATGTGAGCGTCCATTCCCATTGGATAACGGAAAATTGTACACCCGGAAGTAAGTATTCCCCTTACTGTCGATTGATTTTACAGTGATATCTGCACTACTCATCGACTAAAAAACACCAGATTATCCTTGTTAATTACACAACATTGATTGGCTTAAATTGTGTGCAATGCTTTTGTATTTTTCCCCTTCGATTCAGAGAAACAAATATTTTTTCGGAGTAAAGGATGGCAGAAGACATACACTACCCAGAATCCCCAGATATCGTTTGGACTACACCATGTGCTCTGTTTGACAAACCCCGTGATTAGTTCTCAAGCTCTGTGATTGGTTGACCTCCAACTGCATTCCATATGAAAAAAAACGTTTCGTAAAAGATAAAATCATACTTTATTCAGCAGTGCTTACTTTACTCTTTGAAAGTCATCACATGAATGCATTGTAATAAATGGTTCGGCTGCATTAACCATATTACACATCTGTCGTAGTTCTTTATTTTTATTTTTCTTCAGAGATCGGGCTCAGAATAGACCGGAAACTATTCTTTTACCGTTCATTTTGAACTTCACTATAAAGTTAGTAATATTTAGTTTTGATATTATTGTTTTGTATTAACTACTAGACCGCTGGGTCATGTTAAGACCATCTGTTCTGTGTTGCTGTGGGTTTTTCCATCGCTTTTGTGTTACAAATATTAAAACAAAAACTAAATATATCCGTCGTAAACAAACCAGAAACAGCAGTAGGCCTATATTTTATTTTGTTAACACTGTAATCTTGACAGCTTTTTAACCCAAACCACCTACTGGTTAAAGCACGTTATTACACATTTAGAGTAATACAAAGCAGTTAGATTGTGTTGCTTTTTAATGACTATTTAAAATGCCTTTTTAAAAATGTCTTTTATTATTATTAACTACTTGTTACTTGTTTCTAGGGACGCTGCTATCGATATTATTTCTGTTATGTTGTGTAACTGTTTAAAGGTGTTATCTTTATTGCTACCCCCCTTCCCCGTCAATGTATAGTGTTGGTCCACAGCGCAAACGTAGTAGTTTAACAAAATACACATCTAAAATTGTGGCATAGACAGCCTACGTTATTTTCCCCTGTGCAATTCTCCATTTACTCAACAATAACACATAATTATCCTTGTGTTTATTTATTTGTTTGATAAATAAACACAAGTTGGAGTCCGTCAGGACCGAGGGTCGGAGCAGCTCATTTGCTTTACAGAATATTACACCCGGAAGTAAGTATTCTCTCCGCTTCTGTGATAGTCCTCAAGCTCTGTGATTGGAGAGTGTGCTCCGAGGGTTACGCCGAGCGTCAAACAGCACTTGAAATGGGATGGAACCACGGCAGACTGTCCAAAACTGGATTTGAACGGGTCCACCGCGTCCCCCCTCCCCCACCCCGACCCCAGAACTACACATGCTGGCTATTCTGTTTTGTAACATGTTCTCTATCTATGGCACGTCTCTACTGGGAGTTGTAGTTTTAAAGGACGTTTTCGTATTTCCCATAATAAGAAGTTGCCAGTATTAAACTGTGTACATCCCTGGAGGTTTAGGGGATAGGAAACACTCAAATTTAAAACATATAATTAATAAATGGGAGAAAATTGCTTGTGCCCATAATGGGCAGCATTAATATAAATACCCACATGCCAGCTAAGGTCAGAAGAGCTTTATTTAACAGGTGGTCTTATGTTTGTGACCCCTCCTGTTGTTAATTGATAACATTACAATACATTACATTACATTAATTGATAAGCCTGAAACGTTGGGTTACGTATGGTAACCCTTGGCATATTAGCACAGGTAGAGCCCTCTACTGGACTCTATGGGTACTACCTTGCCCTGCGAGCATTCTCCCACTGAGACTTCTATAGACGTAGCTTTCCCGATCACCCCGCCCCCGAAGCACACAGCTGTTCAGTGCGTCTAAGGGCAGCCGTGCGCTCCACATAACATGCTAGCGCACGCACCGGGCTGAGGAGGTGCAGTTTAGCTTCCCTGGTCCCACCATGGGGGGGAAGACTAAAACCCTAACTGAATATCCCTTGACCTGAACGCACTCCTTAGGCTCTTGGGCACAAAGGAGGGGTTCGGTCTGAGTGTCGCGCCGCTCCGGTCACCCAGAATCTGTAAACAGCTCGGGTGCACCGACAGAGCAGTTAACTCGGACACTCTCTTGGCTGACGTTAAGGCAAGAAGCAAAGCTGTTTTCCACGACAATGCTTTCAGAAAGGAGAGCTCCAGAGGCTCAAACGGCCCCGAGGCCAGAGCCTCGAGCACTAGGGGCAGGTCCCACTGTGGGGTGGAGGCGTGCACTACTGGGCGCAGCCTCCTGACCCCCTGTAAAAACCGCGACATCAGTGGTTGACTAAAGGCTGACCTGCCGCAAATCCCTCATGGCAGGACGAGATGGCTGCTGCATACACTCTCACTGTTGAATGCGCAAGCCCTCTGTCCACCAGTAACTGTAAGAAGGATAAAATAGAGCCTAACTGACAAGATAGGGGCTCTATTCTCCGCTCCTCACACCATCGCTGGAATCCCAGCCACTTCGGCCTGTAACAGGCTGTGGTGGATCCAGCTCTAGCTGCCTGGAGAGACTGAATAACACTGTCAGACAATCCACCCTGTCTCAGCCTGTCCCTCTCA
The DNA here is from genome assembly GCA_036324585.1 of Champsocephalus esox. Classification (NCBI taxonomy): domain Eukaryota; kingdom Metazoa; phylum Chordata; class Actinopteri; order Perciformes; family Channichthyidae; genus Champsocephalus; species Champsocephalus esox. The sequence goes on along the minus strand of CM070494.1, from coordinate 8,098,539 downwards.
GGAGCCAAACCTGGAGAGGACGGCCGAGAGTGGGTAACGCCCCGATTGCACCTGCCTCTTGAGACATCGCCCCCCAGAACTGGGGAACCGCACAGGGCTGGCCCACCTTCATCTGTGTCATCTCTGAGTACCACGGCGCCCCAACGCGATCCGGAGCCACTAGGATGACTGACAGACGTTCTCGCCTCACTCTCCGCAGGAGGGGGAGAATGAGACGCAGCGGTGGAAAGGCGTATAGCAGCTTCCTTGGCCATGGCTCGTGTGCAAACGCGTCCACCCCCAAGGGTGGGTCGTCGCTCCGAGCACGGAGAACCACAGGGCACAGTGGCTGTTGCGCCGGCTGGCGAACAGATCCACTTCCGCTCTCCCGAACTGGGCCCAGATCTGCTTCACCACCCTCGGGTGAAGCACCCACTCGCCTGGCAGGGGGCCGCCCCTCGACATGAGGTCGGCCACTCTGTTCTCCAGTCCCGGGATATGGAGGGCTCTCAGAGATAACACCACCTCTGAAGCCCATAACCACAGTTCCTCCGCTCTGGTCAACAAGGCGGCGAAGCGGACTCCGCCCTGCTTGTTGATTGTCGCTCCTGAGCATTACATGTCTCCCCTGAATTAGGGGCCTGAAATGCTGGAGGACTAACACTACCGCCCGTAGCTCTAGGAGGTTGCTGTGTCGAGACTCTGTTAGAGCCCAGCGCCCACCTATAGCCCTCTTCAGGCAGGTCCCTCCCCATCCTGTTCCGGATGCATCCGTCAACACTGTGATGTAGGAGGTCACCCGTCGCAGTGGAGACCCCCTCCGGAGGTGATCCGGAGACCCCCAAAACCGGAGGTTGCCCCTCACTGAGGGGGGTATGGTCACCAGCCGCCGCTTGTGCCTCTTGGGGACCAAGCGCAGGCTGGAGAACCACCTCTGCAGACGGCGCATATGTAGTAACCCTAACGGGACCATCATGTGAGCAGCCACCATGAGACCCAATGTCTGCATGACAGTAAAAGCTGTCACTGTTGCCCCCTGTCGCAGTCTGCGTACCCCCTGAAGAAGGGACGCACGTCTGCTCTCTGACAGGGTGGCGCGCAACGTGCCTGCATCGAGCACCACTCCCAAATACAGCGCCCGTTGGTGAGGTATGGGGGTGCTCTTTTTCCAATTGATCGCGAAGCCCAATCTGGTCAGGTGTGTGATCAAGTGTGCTGTGCAAAACATTGCCTGTTCCCGTGACCCAGCCATGACTATGAGGTCGTCTATGTAAAAGAAAACTCTCATGCCGTGTGCGCGCAGCGGCTGGAGCGCTGTGGCCACACATTTGCTGAATGTGCGTGGGGATAGGGAATAGCCGAACGGCAGCCTGTTGTACTCGTAGGCTATTCCCTGGAAGGCAAAACGCAGATACTTTCTGTGCTCTGGAGCAATTTCTACATGAAAGTACGCGTCTTTCAGGTTGATGGTGGTGAACCAATCGCCTGGCTGCACCAGCCCCAGTAACTGTTTCATAGTCAACATGCATAATTTCCTGCGGGAAATGTGGCGATTCAGGCCGCGGAGATCTAGAACAGGTCTTCTTCTTGGGACCCTCTTCCATGCGCTGAGGGTGCACAACAGAAACCGCCTGTTTCTGCACCAGAGCCTGAATCTCTGCTGAGAGGAAACTCATCTCCTCCTGAGAGATTCACTTCTCGCATGCCCATAAAAGGGGGTGGGACGCTGCAGAACTGGAGTGAATAGCCCCGTCTCAGCGTCCTGTCCATCCACCTTGATAGCACACAGCTGAGTTTCCATTCCCCATAACACTCTGTTAAAGGGCATGCCCTCAGCTGTGGGGCCGCAGCTATAAAGCTGTGGTACTCTCTGGCGACCCGTCCCGCCGCAAAACTCCCCGTGAAGGGAAGATTCGCCCATGGAGGGTCGACACAGAAAGGGCCGATTATTTACTGAGGACCTTGAACGCACCGCCGCACGCTTATGTGTGAGCGCGCGCTCCCTTATAATGCTGTTCTCACCTTTACGGTGGACCTCATTAATTGGAGTCCCTATAGGAGTGGTGCCTTCTACTAAGGCCCCTGAACGCACCGCCACGCGCTCTTCTGTGAGTGCGGGCGCTGCCATAATGCAACTCTTACCACTCTGGTAAATTGCATTAATTGGAGTCTTAACCCCAGGCTTAGTGTGTTCCCTAACAGCAATACGCCGGCCATAATGCCTCTGTACACGTATAGCACTACGATAACTTTGCTTGCGTTTTATCACTCTCATCTGCGCACTCCCACTAGCCTCCTCCCTTACAGGAGCTATGACTGGGGCAGCGAGTGGGGATTTTGTACAGGGTTAGGGTTAGCATTGTGTAGCATTGTGGAAACAAAGGACACTTAGACTTGGATACAGATTAACCCTTTCTTTATTTTTGAAAGTTTTTCTAGGAATCTGTGCATCGAATAGGGAGGAGGCGGGATTCACCCTTGCATCCTGGGCGAAGAGTTGTTCTCCCCCCGCCGAGACGCAACCTCCCCCCCGCCAGTCAGCTCCGGGCAGACGGCGCACCCCACCCGGCCGCTCTCTGCTGCTGAGGAGCATGCCGAGGTCGGGCTGGGATGGGCCGTAGGCCTATAGGTGGAGGGCGCCGCAGCAACGGGACCCCCGTGCCGGCGCCTAATGCTGGATTATTCCACCTAGATTAGACATAGAAAGAGAATTTGTTAAACATTAGATAACAAACTCACTGTTATATATATTATAATGTTATTTAGGAGTTGTATTGATCATACAACAGTGAGATAGGAAACTGAGAGCGCAAACAATTCACCACAATGGTGTTTTTAAGGTTGTGTAACTTTGTCAGTCAGAGGGAAGCTGTTAATGTTTAAACATTACAGAGGTGCTGCACGAGGCTAAAAGTCATCTCACACGGTTTGATAACACATGGAGGTGATTGATGAGAGAAGCTTGTGGACAGCTGCAGGGCCCAGGGAGAGAGAGAGAGACAGACAAGGTACTATGATCAATAGTTGGAGTAAAGATGTACACGAACAATGAGAGTGGATTAAGTTGTTTTGTTTTTCATGCTTTTCACCAAGGCTCATTTGAGTGGTTATTGTTTTAATGGAGTGTTGTTGTGTGTTATATTGTGTAAAATATAATGTACCCACACGCATGTGGTTTATCTGTCACAGTTCATTTTAAAGTCAGCCACCTCATGGCTAGATCTCATCTCTGAGAGTCCATTGTGTTAATGAGTAAGAGGTCCTTTTGTTCTGCAGGCCACATGTTCAGGATGATCAGCATCCAAGTTATTTGACCCCATGAGGTCAAGAGTCATCCTGTTAGACCACAATCTTGTGTAAGACAAATCATTGTTCTTTTGTCACATTTTGAATTACATAAGATTTCATTTTGCGAAATCAATTTATCTATAAATGTTGTAGTTGGAGTTTGGTGCTTGCTAACATTATTAGGAACGACATAGGCCTAGACTTGGGTCAAATGACATTACTGTGATCTGATTACTGTGTTCTGATCGAGCAGTGGGATTTTTAAGTACAGGGAGGTTCTTTCATAGTGTGTGAAATATGCGATGCTGGAAACATGTGGGTGTTGAAAAACTTAGTAAATATATCCCAATGGACGAAACGATTATTAGAGGGAGTTTTTGTGATATCATTCGTAGACATTAATGGTGTTGTTTAGATGGCAGTTAACTACTTAGACAAATAGTATGATTAGAAAGAGACAGAGTGGAAAGGGTTGGATTTATTTAACCTCAGTGTGCTAGAATTTCTAAAGGTAATGCGTCCCGAGACCTGTACTCTCTCTCTCTGCCCGTCAGACGGCAAAGACCCGACCCTCCAAGCAGACAGAAGACCTATCCCAAGCAGGAGACTCCTCCTTCTCCATCGAACGGACAGAGAACCAGAGCTGAACCGACAACAACAATAAGAACTGCAGCCAGAACTATCTCCACCTGTGGCATCCAGAACCAAACAGCTTGATGACAGGCGCAGATCTGCTCTCATCAGTCCCTCAGGCAGGGCATGAAGTTCCAAGCTGAGCCACGAGATTTGGCACAAGAGCAAAGTGTGGGACATGAGAGCAGAATCCGCCCTCCATAAAGCAGTAGAGAGAATGTAAAGGAGGAGATTAAATGCAAAGCAGTACAAAAACCGCGGCATGATGGGGGCTGCAGATGTAGCTGGGCAGATGGCTGCCTCAAAGACTTACAGCGAATGGATTCAACAGCTGATGAATAAAGGGGGAGGAGTCAGAATCAGAGGAGATGGTCGAGCAGAATGTGAGGAGGCCGGGTCACGGCTTGAGATAAACCAGAGGAGAGGAGAAGGGAATCAACGGGAATGAGTGAGTTTACACATAACACACTTATTATAAGCGCACATTTAAAGAACTTGAATTGACCTGATAAAAAAGTTAAGATAAAAAGTTGCATTAACCATGAATTCATAAATTGGAAAATTACAAATAGCAGTAATGAGAAAACTATTAAAGTAAAATGAGAATCATCCAAAAACACACTGAGGGATAAAGGGGGATACATGACAGAGTAGAACCATATTCTTCAATCTTTTCATCATGTTAACAAATCATTCTTCAAGAGATGTGAATAAAGTACTGGTGTCATTTGTTACAATATTCATCACCATTAAAAGAATAATTTTAGGAACCACTCTGTAGGACAAATCTTTATTTTAATGGATAAGGTTAAAGGGAGAGCTGGTGTCAAGCCAAATATAGTATTCCAATCTATAAAGTATTGATTTCGCCATTGTGCCATAGTTATTACCATAGGAGGGATTTCGGATGGACATGCGAAATGACTTCTGTTTTTAAATCCTTGAAAAAGTAGGGAGTAATTGTCGCATGTTCGGACACCCATGGTTCCACGCACTGCTAAAGAGTTTAACATTGTTTTTTAAGTATACCAGAATTGAAGATAAATGGGTATAATGACCGGTGAAAAGCTACACAGGTCCTAGTAATGGTTTGACTCAAGATAATAATTATGTGCACAAGTTTCTGAATTGGATCTATTAGACATGTTAATATCGATTAGGTGTTAATGAACTGCAGTAGTAGTACAATAAGGAAGTGACATTTTTGTTGGCTAACACTTTTCAGGGAATGTGGGAAACAGCTGTTCCAATGAAAAGTTAGAGATATCTTGAACATTATATTTGTAATTGTGAATTAATAAATGATGGCGCTCCATATATGACAGATTTGTGTAAACAACGGATACTGCCCTGTGCAGAAATATCAAAGTCTCTGCAGAGCACGACACATGGCCAAAAAGACTGAGACCAACTGACCTTTGACCCTGACCGACGGGGTAACTTGAGAAGGCACTGTCAATGACTGACTCTGGGCTAATCCTGACCAAACTTGACTTTACAACCTGACAGTGTGAGTGTGAGTGTATATCTGCATGTGATCAGTGTAACTGCATGATTTAAAACAATGACTAATCAAGCATGCTTTTGGACTAACACATTATTCTGGGGCTCTGTGGGCAACGAGAGGTTTTTTACAATTCCACAACAATTGGAAAACCGTACAGGTGACCCGTTTCTAATCTACTTGATATTTCACTCCCACAGGAGGTGGCGGTTTGCAGAATGTGAAACTCAAACTAAAACATGAAGATTCTGTTTCTTTTAGGACTGAATGATCGAGAGAAACACTTCATTTCACTGAAGTATTTACTGTGGAAATGATGGATGGACATTTGGGAAAATGTTTGGTATTTTTTTATAATCCATTATTACCTGAAGGTTTTCTTCACATACAGGATTTTGGTTACACATGAGTTCATGTGTAAAAAGGGGGAGTGTAAACTTCACAATGTACATTTTTCATTTAGGGACTGAAAGGAACCTGCTGCCCCAACTCCATTGTTCAATCTGACCATTGATTGACAGTTTTAGAATTGACCTGCTCCATATCTGGAGATAAGATACTGTTTGATGGATGTTAACATGTTTCTAATATTGATTGAGTTATAACAGGTAACACAGATGCAGAATCAGTGGCAAAGGGGCTACTGTGAGAGATGTAAGTCCAGAATGGAATACTGAAGAAGTTGACCTGTGATAATGAAATGTTTTTGTAATATTTCAACAGGTATTAAAATAACTGAGGTTTGAAATGTAGAAAGAACATATTACAGTTAAGCTAAAACATAGTAATGTAATGAGACATAATTTAATTTAGACACCATCATGTAATTATCCTGGTAAAAAAGTAAAAGCCATAGACTTTATTGTTTAGGTCATTATGGGGATATACATTTCATCTAAATTCATAATAGAAAGACATATGATGACAGTTGAGCAGAGATATCTACTCCAACAACACTCGGAATAAAGCATTATTATTATTATTATTTTTTTAAATGTTTTCGGTCTGTTTCCGGTATTTGTTAATGACGATGTGCTGTGAGATGTACGACTGGAATTGCACAGGGGAAAATAACGTATCTTTAGATGCGGATTTTGTTAAACTAATAAGTTTGCGGTGTGGACCAACACTATATATTGACGGGGAAGGTGGTAGCAATAAAGATAACACCATTAAACACTTACACAACATAACAGAAATAATCGGCCATGTTTTTTTTTCTGCAGGGAGAAATTTTAAGATCACGTGACATAGACGCCAGCCATTGGACTGAATGGTGAAAAAAAAACGGGTTTGTCAAACAGAGCACATGGTGTTGTCCTAAACGATAGCTGGGGATTCTGGGTAGTGTAGTGTCTTCTGCCATCCTTTACTCCGAAAAAGTATTTGTTTCTCCGAATCGAAGAGGAATAATACAAAAGCATTGCACACAATTTAAACCAATCAATATTGTGTAATTAACAAGGATAATCTGGTGTTTTTTAGTCGATGAGTAGTGCAAATATCACTGTAAAATCAATCAACAGTAAGGGGAATACTTACTTCCGGGTGTACAATTCTCCTTTATCCAATGGGAATGGACGCTCACATTGCCTTTAAGGGCAGCTGACACAAACGAATGCCGTGCTTCCATGAGTGTCAAATCCCGCCGCAGATGGGAATACATTGCAATCAGTTGAAAGCTATTTGCTCCCTTTATGAAGCTGAAGGAGCCTAGGAGCGTCACAACTGCATGCCACGGACACTGACCAAACGTCGCTCCTGGACGATTATGGAGTGAGAGTGTGTTGGTTAGGAAGGTTCCTAAGCTAAATGGACTATTGGAACGCAACCCTGGCCTCAGAATAGACCGGAAACTATTCTATTACCGCTCTGTTTTAATTTCACAATAAAGTTAGTAGTAATAATTTGTTTTGATATTATTGTTTTTTATTAACCACTAGACCGCTGGGTCATGTTAAGACCATCTTTTCTGTGTTGCTGTGGGTTTTTTCCATCGCTTTTGTGTTACAAATATCAAAACAATAACAGATTATCCGTCGTAAACTAAACCAGAAACAGCAGTATATTTTATTTTGTTAACACTGTAAACTTGACAGCTTTTTAACCCGCACCTCCTACTGGTTAAAACACGTTATTACACGTTTAGAGTCATCGCGATGCAGGTAGTTTGTGTTGCTTTTTAATGACTGTCTTAAAATGCCTTTTTCTTAATGTCTTTCATTTTCGTAAAGCACTTTTGAATTTGTTATATTTGAAGAAACATTCAAATATTAAGAGTACATACAAAATAGTGGGAAAGTAGAAGGTCAATGATATAAATATGGAATAGAAAATATCAAGAAGATACTGTAAGTGATCTCTACAATAAAACAGTTTAGTGCCTGATAGAAGGATGTGCAAAACAGACAAACTAATAAGGCTTTATTTAAACATTAAAGAATACTTTAGGTTAAGGTCTTCTTTTAAATAAGAAAAAAGCTTTGGGGGTATCTATATACAGATAAATATTAAGCCTGACAAAGTACTTAACGTTTAATATATTGCATGGTTTGTTTTGGGACTTGACAATCAACTTTCCTGCAATGTTAACTATGTTGAAGCACTTATTTTTAACTGATATTATACATAATATTATACTCTTATGTATGTGTATGTATGTAGATAGAATAAGAAATGTGCAGAATATGACATGGTGGAGGGATACACACATATTGATAGATGTCTTGTTGAGGAACCTATGACCCAAGTTTGTCATCATTGCATAACTACACTGTAGTTGTGTATATGATATGTCAATAAACCTTTGGAAATCTTGAAAGGTATGTGCAAAATAGCCATTTTATACAGTTTTTGATGAACGATTGGAGAATAACGAGTAATGAATATGCTTTATAGAGACCTGGGACGCGAGAACAACGAATACTTTTAACAAAAGCCTATAGTTAGAGCTACTCAGATTACCCTATGTTTGTCCTCCTGAGTCCTAAACGTTATGTTATTATATTTTATTGTTTCTTTTGTATTTTTTACTGTTTTTTGTTGTATTCTATCTGGTTTTATTTGTGTCTATTTATTTTTTGTTTCACATTCTATCATGTCTTTTTTGTCTTGTAATTGTAACCATATTTTACAATGTCATCTATGTTTGTTATTCTGGAAAGCCCTCGAAGACAAACGTGTTTTGTGATATTGGGCTATATAAATAAACTGCACGCCATAGAACCCTGACCAAGCATCGCTCCTGGACGTTCTGGGAGTGAGACTGTGTTGGACCTTGTGACCTGATAGGGATGTAACGATGCATCGGGAATCGGTTAAAATTCAGTAAAGATGCGTTAAGATTAAAATCGGTTGAGCTAAACAAAGAATCGCGATGCAATCTTTTTTTTTAACGCTATCTTGAACAACAACTTGCCGTGGCAGCTGCTCTCCTCAGTGCAGACGTCCGACAAAATGCCCGTGAAATCGACACACAGGGTAACTCGGACATCCGTGATGCCGTGTAGTGCTGCCGGAGCGCACCGGAACGCCGCTCCGGCACTTCAAACATTGCACTACCCATAAGGAGCTGTACACATGCCGCAATGCCGTAGTTTTTGCGTGGCTGTGTCTTTAGTAGAAAGCCCAGTGGCGATTGGTCATACTGATCATACAATAAAGCCATCGAAAATAATCACTCGAGTGTTGAGAGCTAGTCTCTCGATCAAGCAGAGCATACATTTCAAGCTGCACTTTATTTGTATTTATTTTAACGGATTTTTTTTGTCCGGCTCAGTCTGTTAAAAAGAAATTGTGAGAAAATCATATCGTGAACTTAAAATCGTGATTCGTATCGAATCGTGAGTTGAGTGTATCGTTACATCCCTACTTGACACCAGTGTACACCATTGTGGCATTTGTTTCAGATTGGTTGACATAAGTTCCATTGCATTTTCTACAATAGCTTGACTTTGTCTTTGAAGCTGCAATGTTGTTTTGGCCTTACAATAGTTGAAATGGAAAATGCTAGGGCACATAGTTGCCTATATTCATTAGCATTTTATCTGGAGTCGTGTTTGTGTCCACATGAATGCAGTGACTACTGTCCTTTTGTCCTGCTCCACTTTGTTCACCTGCTTTTATTTTGGTACTTTTCAACATTTCCCAAATTAGGGACCTATGTAGAGCACATCTTTTAAATATCATGACTCTAGAGCCAGGTATGATTTCTAAATGTTACACATATCTTCACCTTGCTCTTTGTAGTTGATGCAGTATAAACGGCCATCTAAAAGCACTCATTAGTCATAGAATGATTTTCAATGTAGTGATTGTCACGAGCCTCTGACATCACAATGCAAAACATCATGTTCATAAAAGGTTGTAAGCTTAAAGGAAATGTAACTCTTCAATATATTGAGGGATCGTGTGCACTGATGCTGTCATAGATTCTGAATATCAATACAACTTTAAAGCATTATTGTTATCTTTAAAATAACACAAATGAATTTTTGTTTGCTTATTTTCTTACATCAAAAGTCTGTGTCTTTCTTTGATAAGAATCTTAGCAAACAATAGCACAATAGCAAAAGTCTATTTTCATTTCTACACATGCCATCCTATGATGAGAGATGCATGTGAATGCACTGGGAGTGGTTGTTTCACACACACACACACACACACACACACACACACACACACACACACACACTCTGCTACCACACACGCACGGCTGATGAAACAGCTGGTCCAGACACAGCCGAGACCATCCAGTCGGAGATAGTAATTAATGGCATTAGAATATCGCACAGTGTGGTGCCATTGAGGGACTGGATGACTTTAAAATGTGTAAATCCACAAACTTATCTGATCTAGCGAAGGGTGATTCGCCTCAGCAAAATAGATAAATTATCTGCAGGGCCTGGTGCTGTCATTGGGAGCCACGTGGATCTGAGATAAGGCCAGAGACCGCTGGAAAGCATTCCTCCTGCTAATGACTGCAGCTGCGAACAGTGTGTTCACTCATGGAGCAACACAGGGCTCATATGCATGGAGCTAAGACTAGCATTGAGCTAATGTCCCACATCATGCTATACCTTATGTTTCTGGAGGTTCCCAGAGTCTGCAAACTAGATCAGGAGTCAGAGCGTTCAGCTACTAAGCTCCCTTTCTCTGGAACCAACTTCCTGTTTACATAAAGACAGCGTCCAAAATGTTAAAAGTGTGCTGAAGACTTTCCTGTTCAATAAAGTGTAAGAAATTAAAATCAATGTTTAATGACGTAATTTAGTTTAAACATATAGTATGCTTAAAACTGTTTTATTCTGAAAACATTTCCGGTTAGCATTCGTCTGTGGCTAACGTTGTTGCTAAAGACTATTTTGAAAAGCTATACCGGAAGAAGTCTCCGGAATATCAACAGTGAGCTTAACTTCCGGTTTTGTGTGAACAACGATTACAGCCGTTAAAATGCTTTAAATAAAAGTCATGAAATAGAGTATGGGGAGAAGAGGCGTGTGGAATTATACAATGAAGAACACTACGTTTAAATATTCTGTTATGCGCGTTATCGGACATAGAAGACCGAGGTGGGAGGACCCCTGCGTCACCGGCCGGCATTGAAGAGGAGGAGCCAACAGAGGATATATAGATAGCGGGCGAGCGATGTTCCTCTTGCTTCTTCGCTGCACCATCGGGACTCACAGCTCTTTCGTCCCACTCACTCCTTCTGTTTGTTTCCTTACCACGCTATTTAATTAAAGTCACCAAATTGAACCTTTTGAGAGACTCCATTATTCTATCTGGTTTTATTTGTATCTATTTAATTTTTGTTTCACATTCTATCATCTCTTTTTTTCCTTGTAATTGTAACCATATTTTACAATGTCGACAAACGTGTTTTGTGATATTGAGCTATATAAATAAACGTTGATTTGATGGTATATGCTTTTATTGTAAAGAGGATGATTTCCATGATACACATTTAACCATTTTCCAGTTAAACTCGACATGCTCCTGTCACTGTGTTATGTGCAGATAGCTTCAGGTGTAAGGCAGTCTCTTAAATGACTGCAGAAGCACAAAGTGTGTTGTGGCGCATTACATCTGTGGGATGGACAAATCATCTGAGATTTTGACAACCAATATGGAAAAAAAAGAAGAGGAAAAATAACAAGGCAAAAGAAAAAATATGGTCCACAGTCCTAGAAAATGGAGAGAGCAAAGGATCTCAGGGGTAAGTATTAGTTGTCACCCTATGATCAAATAGTACAGGCCGGGAGAGAGCCTGCGCCAGGCAAAAGAAATATAAAGTCCAGATTTAATTCTGATACGGAGAAATAGAATTTCAAAGCTGGATGTCTTATCGTTGGCATGTCCCTTTGCCGGACTGATTTCCCTAGCAAAAGCCTGTCAGTGCTATTATGTTGAACATGGAACCAATTTACTGCGCCGGCTAAACAGGGTTACCAGTGCTCTTGTACCCTCTAAATGTTTGAAGTTATCACACAGAGGGAGAAATAGCATTTTGAATGTTTGGGGAAGGCGGGGGGAACGGGGGCCACGGCGGGGTCGGCTTGGATGGGAGTGGACTGTAATTGAAAAGTATCAATCAAAAACAAGGCAAGGGCCAGAGAGGGGAAGCTATTATGTTAACCCAGTCCGCCGGAGCCTGGAAGAGCCCAAATGCATTTCTTTTGTATCGGTAATGCTCCCCTGCTCTCGGAGCCTCTAAGCCCTGCGACCGGGCCCTCGTATCTCCGGACGGGCGGACGGGGGGGGAGGGATTATCAAGTGGAGCATGTGGCCATTACAGGCCTGTTCGTAATGCTATCTGCCCTCTGAGATAAGCAACCCCCGGCTGGTCAGACGTTTCCAATTTCTATACATGAGAGATGAAGACCTTGCGCTTCTGCTCGCCTTCACCTTTTTCTATGTTATTATATTTGTGCCCTGCCCTCTCTGTATATTACAAGTGTCCTTTCATATGCCTACAGCAGGCTGGCTGACTTCAGACACCAGTACACAGCTGAACTCACACAATGGCTTTCGCATCGCGCCAGATAGAGATGAACTGAAGAGGAAGACCAAGAGATGAAGAAGAATAGATGCAGATGAAGTACCTGCAAGACAAGAGGAAGTAGCTTTGCCTCAATTGCATATCTTAAGGAATCACTTCCCTTTGTTTTGTATTTCCACTTCAGCTGTCTGCTTCAATTATACAGTACTCGTTGGTTGAATGTGTATTTCTATCAAGAGCACCAGAACAAATACATTTCATTTTAGTGAACTACCTTGTTGTGTTTCGGCCATGACTCATTGTGTTCTGATTAAGCTGGAGACAGGGACAACATACATATTCAAATGGCTAGACCTCAAAGGGTCACTGAACAATTTCCTCTGTTCATGGAAAAAGGATATTGCTCAGCCATCGGTATTCCCTCGTGGCGTCCTCTTTTTTTTTCTCCAAGGGTTTTATAATAAATTCCTGGGTGCATTAACATATAAGAAAGTACAAATGACATTGAGTATAGCCGGTGGTTCTTTCCCCAAATAGCCCTTAGTTAAGGACACCCTTAAGTCGAGGTCAAACTCAGGGCCAGGGAAATTATGCATTCTCGCCCGGGCTGGAGCAAACAGTGGGTTCTCTATGTATTAAAATGAACAGTTTTACAAGTTGTATCCTCCAGAAATGGGACACCGCTGAGATCCAGTGAGACGATGTATGGGGTGCTGTCATGGTGTGAAAAGACCACGGCATAAATGTCACTATCTGTCTTTGTATTTACATCGGAGATATGCGCAGACACTGATACTGCACTGTCACTGTTGTTTTGTTAAGATGTTTAATATCAGTGGTTATTAGATACAATGGAAATAGCTACTACATTCATATACATGTTTAACCTGGACTCTCAAGTGGATACAGTTAGGCCTCTGTACCCAGGACAGTACATAACACCAGAGTCAAAACGTGGTACCTAACATTATAAGAGTACAGGCAGATTGATAACTACACTAAATGGACAACATTTATATTTAAAATATGTACTTTCCAAACACGTTTAGCAAATATTTCTGTCACTAAATGCAAGCTAATAATATTTAGCAATCTATGCTAATGATGGAGGACTCATGCAACATTGAGGGGTGGGGGAGAATAGAAGACTCAATAGGATTGTGTTGTTTGCACACAGAGGTCAATCTCTGAATGACACTGCATAGTGTATCCCTATTCAGCACATGTCAATGATGAGCAAACAACAGAGAGGTTGTGTACCAACATAACCAAGATTAGCATTATGGAAATGAGCCTGTGTTCTATTTTACTACACCAATGGATATGTTTAGGCAACTAAGGACTTTGTTAAGGTTTGAGAAAATGCACCTTTATGGATGAAAGAATACAATGATGGTAGGAGACAGTAAACTAGTTTTGGTGTTTTGTATTTTGTACAAACATCCATCTATCCCATCCTCCATAAGAAGATTTGCATCAGTGTTAGTTCTAATGGTTTGCACAACCACACAAGAAGTTGGTGTGAAGAAAAGCCTTCAGTAAGTTGACAAACCCCGTGTCCACATCCTGGTTTGGGAGAATCTGGACAGATTAAAGCTGATTCAAACTTGACCTAAGGCCAACATGGTGGAGTCCCAGAAGTCTGGAGGCCACTATCATGCAATGTTTACAACCAAAGTTTCAGAAGGAGCAAGTAACTGTACCTTAATGGTCAACTGCTGTTTTGATGGTCAAGAAAGTTTCCTCAAGTTTTTAAACATCAACTGCTGGTGTTTAGTAATGAACTTTATTTGGGTAAAGTTGATGAAGTGAGATAGTGACTAGTGGAGATAGCATGCTAGCTTAGCAGAGATGTTTAAAGGAAAGTACCTTAGTTGGCTCATAGAGGAGTTGTTTGGGTGAAGGTAACTGAAAAAGTAAGCACTGGTAGAGATGGAGGTAGCCATCCAGGTAGATCTGCTGATATGTAAGTAGGAAGAAAGAGAGGAGGGAGGTAAAGGAGGTATGTAGATGGGCAGGGATGGAGGAGGGTGTCAGACGGGCAGACGGAGGCTTTTTAATTCAGATTTCATGTGGGCTCACTCAGCAGTCACTGGATTCTAAAGTGACTCTGGGGAGCTCACAGTTCTATATGCAAATAGAGCAGCGCACCTGGCCAGTGGAGCAGGCCTGCTGAGAGGTTACTTATGCAAATCTGATTGAGTGAGAGCATATTGCCAGAGCACGAGCAAGTATGTGTGCACGAGCATACACACACACACACACACACACACACAGACACCGGCAGTTCTATTTCACAGGGGCTCTGGGACGCCATATTCCGCAGGAACAGAGATGGCAGACAGAGAGGGGAATAATAAAGAAGAGGACAACCGAGAGAGAGGGGAAAGAAAGACAGAGAGGGATATATGTGAATATGGGGGGAGTGAAGGAGAATGACAAGACAAATAGATAAAGACTTGAGGGGGGAATGGTTAATCGGGTGAAGGAAGAAAAATATTTCAGTGGGGGTTGAGAGGGAGAAAGACGGGAAACACTGAGAGAAGTATAATTCTGCTGGACATAATAGCATGTTTGACTCCCATGCCACACTCCCCCCGTCTCCCAATATGCCCCGCTAGCATGCTGAGGGCACGGGGAGGGGGGTTAACACACGGCACTAGATCATTTCTTATGCACACTTTGTAAATGGGCTGAAACCCCAATATGGCGGACAGCCCCCCCCCCGGCTGGCATTAACCTGCTGATTAAGTGGTGGAGCTTGGCTGGAGCTCAATCTCTGCCTGATGCATGGCCCGTGATGTAGACAAATGAGTAGAAATCACATTGGCATGAACAGGGCTCTCAGTCAGGCCCCCCCGGCTCAGGCCTCAGGCACAGCACATTCATGAAGAGACATTTAGTCTGGTGATGATTATTGATAATGCTGAGCATAATGTATGGGTGAGAGGGGGGGTTTGTGATGCTGTACAATAGTGTTTTAAATAGTTATGGGAAATGTGTGCTTTTACCCAGCAGAGAAAGTAAGGCATCAGGAAACACAACAGAGCTGGAGAGGAGAGATATATATCTGAAGATGTTTGATAGGGTTCATAAAACATGTGTTTTCATTGGTCAAGCTTTTAAAACTTTGGTTACAGTCGAATAGTCCAACAATCAGCTCCTATCGTCTAACCCTATCTCCTATTCCTTGACCTCGGAGTGAAGCGTCACGGGGTTAAGGGATAGTGGATAGGAGAATTCAAAAGGACTTGCGGTACTTTAGAGAATGCGTCTGCACTTTCACTATCCGACGTGTTTATGATGTGCCAGCGGACGTCATGAACATGCGTCGTCTGCTGTGGGGAAACTATGGAAACTACAGTTTTCTATACAGCGGACTACAACATGGATGTTTAATAAGAACGAGGGCAGTGGCGGAGCTGGGGGGTGGCTGGGAGTGGCCGTGGCTACCCCCAGCTGAATCCTAGCCACCCTATTGGCCACCCCAAACACGGGGTGGCCAATTTTAGAACATTAAGAAAAAAAATGTTTAAGTAACCTTTCATCATTCATCAAGAATTAACATTAATATAACATTGTATTGATAATGTACTCACTAAGCTTACAATTCATTTAACTTATTTTCTTCCAAAAGTTATATATCCAAAGCCTCTATACACCCCCCTCTATTTACATGTAATGGTTTGGTCCCGCCTCCGCCTCCAAACGGCACTTTCTGGCAGAGAGTGAGAGCATGTGAGCAGGGATGCTAGTACTTACCTGTGTGCCATGTCTCAACGACTCACAAAGTCAGGCTTTCAAAAAGAAAAGAAAGGAGAGAAAGAAAAGAGAGAGGGACTAAAGGGCGACAGTATGTCACCCAGTATTTCAAGAGAAAAGGTGGGTGTGGTCCATGAGTGGTGGAAATTAGTCTGTTCGCTAAGCGTAGTCCATTGTAAATAATAATTGTTATGTTGTTTTTTTTACTAAGCTGACATTAAGTACTGTTAATGTCTATATAGAAAATGCAGAGGTTTTTAATTTCACTTTGAAGGAGGTGAACAGCATTGTGTTGAATTACATGCCTCTTAACATATCTGAAGGGAGACTGGAATACAATATATCAAAACAAAAAGCTAACATCTCATTTCAATTATACATTTCAAACAGAGTATTTTCCACATATTTAAGTTATATTTATTTGGATTGATGCATTTGTGTTGAGAATGTGCCATTCAAAACATGTTATTATTAAAAAGGCATTTACACCATAAAAGATGACTATTGAGATCTATTGTCAGGAATGTTAGTCTTATGTGTATGGCAAGAAGGCAGGACCTATGTACTATCCAATAGCATTGTGAGGCTGAAGGACAGGACCTTTTGACTCTGTAAATGTAGTCTTTTAAAAAAACAAAAACATTTACTGACTTTTTTAGGATAGCTTCAAGTAATGTTGTAAAATTACAACTGGGGGCCTGCCAGGGTTATGGGCATTGTTATTTACTTTAAGATGTTTATTCTTAGCCAATAATTGAATTTTATTTGAAAACTCTTATTTAAATGATGTGTGTGTGTCTCTGTATTCCTGATGATACACTGAGAGAATGAGCTCATAGGGCTGCTGATCACCATAAGTTAAACAGTCTGTATATTGCACTACATTTGTATAATGTAAGCTTCGTTGATACTTTGCCTGTGGGAATAAGAAAAAAATAGTTAGATATACTGAATATTATTCGATCTATTCCACCACTAGCTTAATCCCAAATAATGTAGAGGTGTGTTGTGTAGGTGCCTTAAATAACCCCTTATTTTCTAGTGAGATGTATTTTTATGTTCATATAATAGTGATGCCACCCCAAAATGATCACTGGTTCCATCCTGGCCACCCCACTGAACATGTCCTGGCTCCGCCACTGAACGAGGGACTGCTGTGAACTCATCTAGAGACTCTGCATCGTGCTCTGATGCTGCTGCTTTGCTTTATGAACGTGGACAACAGAGAAACATATTCTTCAGGACCAAAGCTGGAATTTAAATAAAAAAGGAAAGTGAAACTTATGCTCGTCACCCTCTCCCTCCAGTCCACATTAATACCAATGATCCCAATACGTATGATTGTATGACAAGATCTTAAAATCTGATTTTGAAAGGATTTTATTGACTTGACTGAAAAAAGTCATTACTGACAGCCTACTAGCAGCTACCAGGTAAATACACACTTCTACTTGTATAAAACTGACCTCTGTACGATTGATACTCCATAAAATACTGCAGATCCTTTAATCTTACCTCTTTCTAATCTACACACATACAAGTATTTAACTGAAGTTACACAACAGTGTTGTTTATACAGAGTTGGAGTTTATGCACACGTCACTACAGTGGGTAATGTTTTCAAGAAGCATTGAAGAGTGCGGCCTCATGTGACACAGGAAAAAAGAAAAGACTCTGAACCCATCCTTTGCCATTATATAAAAATAGTGTTGCTACAAAAGTATAAATTAGGCTTACTAATAAGACAACTCAGATCTGAAGCTACACAGGAATCTGCTGCCAAAGTGCAATAAAAAAGACAACATTAATAAAATCAAACCCTTTTTTTGTTGCATTTTACTAGAGTATAAAAAGAAATGCCTTTAAAATAGGATGCAAGCAACACTAGTTTCTTAACCTGAATTGATAATAGACTATAATCAATTGGGTGCATTCACACCTCATAGTCCGCTCTCTGCTGCGCACCAGACCACAGTTTGTTACATTGTTTCATTTTTCAGAAGGTTCGGTTTGCGTTCACACGGGCAAAACTCAAACGGACTATACACTTTAAACACAATACAAGTCATGTGCACGGAAATGCAGTTCAACCATTGGTCAGACATTAAGGGGGTACAAACGCAAATCCCGGCAATTTCTACCGGAGCCTCTGCCATGGAGCATCGGCACTTTCGACAGGTTATTCTCATGCTGCTGTTAATCTGGAGATCAACAGACATATGATTATATAATCAGACAACGTCCGTTAAAAAACATTATAACACATATAATGAGAGACGTCCTGCAGTAAGGAGGGGCGTTTCACCGACGACAGGTGTTCTTACTTTTATGTATAGCTGACGGATAATTTTTACTTTACACGACACTGTTCAATTCTTAATTCTGCTTCACTCTTTAACTAAACAACCGCGGTTGTCTTGAAAGACTCCTTCGCTCAAGATTTTTGAAGATATCCGCGTTCTTGTGACACGTAAATACTGCGCTTCCTATGTTTTGGTGCGGACTGCGTTCACACCAGCAATGAACCGCTCCAGAGTTCGCAAGCAAGCGCTCCGAGACCACCTATTTTAGCGGACCAGAGTCCGGTTGTTTAGTTCACTTCAGAGGTCTCGGACTGCGTTCACACCGACCCAAATGAACCGCACCAAGCGGCTAAACGCACCAGGGTTAGATTCAACCGGACTATGCAAGGCAGGTGTGAACGCACCCTTAACAGAACAGATCTTAATGTTTGCATTCTTACACCATTTTGTACAATAATTATAATGAATAAGTTCAAACAAACTAAAACGTACAGCTGATTAATAACGGTATCTAACTTGAGTTTTTATTTTAAAACCTGAAATGCTTCTATTATTTTTACTGTCCCCAAAAGTGCGTCGGCAGCCTCCAGGAATGCTTCTTTCACAACTTCGCCGTCTTTTAAAGACTTCATGTGTTTCTCAAGAACGTGACTGACACGATGAGATGCTCTGGAGCAGCCTTGCTCTTGTTGTTGGCCTGGTGGAAATGGACTGCTGTGCATTTAGCTGTCCTCTCAGGCCCCTCCCCTTTAGCTGTCCTCTCAGGCTCCTCCCCTTTTGGAGCGTAGGGCAGAATCAGGAGGGAATTCCGTCTCGTAGCGTTTGTGCACTGTTTTGAAATGCCGCTTCTAAATTACCCTTCTTCGATAAAGCCACGCTCGCATTGCAGATGAGACAGATGGACTTTGAATTGGAATAGATACAAAAATAATCATCCTCCCACTCGGAGTGAACATTATATATTTTAGGCTTTTTTGCAGGCGGCGGTAGTGTGTATTCGTCATTCAAAAGAGGCAACAACCGGAAGACAGAGAAGAAGAACAGACCGTGATATAAACAAAGTATCTTTTCTCCGTAATATCATACAGAGCTGGCCTCTCCTGGATCAAGGTGATGAGCAGGTCTTCGTTTGCATGATTCCAGATCGCCATGATGAGATGAAAATGAATAGCAGTCTGTGTGTGCCTTCTTAAATCGTTTGTTTACGTCCCTCACTTCCGCTTCGCTTCTCATGCACTGATTCGCTAGCTGAACAGCCAATCAGAGTGATTGCTTGGTCCAACAGTCCAAATAAGGCGTGTCACGGTCGACGGTGCGGGACACACCAACCTGACTACGGCGCCGCGAATGCCCGACAGCCTCTGACGGCCTCTGACTCCCAAAATCGGGTTGGTGTGTCAGGGCCTTAAAGGACGACAGTATGTCACCCAGTATTTCAAGAGAAAAGGTGGGTGTGGTCCATGAGTGGTGGAAATTAGTCTGTTACCTAAGCGTAGTCCATTGTAAATAATAATTGTTATGTTGTTTTTTTTACTAAGCTGACATTAACCCTTAAAGACCGAGCGAGCCACCCGCGGCTTCAAAGAGGTAGCGTTCTAAAATGCTTAATAACTTTTTAACCGCTAATCCTATCCATCTGATTTAAAAAGTGAGGTAAAGCGGCAATTATAGGCTTTTCGCTGGTATCACTATGCCCTTTCCCAGGATTCAGAGGCTCCGACGTGATCGGGCAACGTCATCACATTGTAGAGCCTTGATTCGTCAAGGAGACCCACGCGGCCCCTCCGTCTGAGCCAAAAAGGTCCCACCCCCCTGCGTCCAGATAGGTTTAAAATGTAAAAGTCCAGGCAAACCTCGGCCCATGCTACCATCTTCTCGACCAATCAACATAGGTTGCTGTGTATGTTTTTGGCGGCGGGAGATAAACAAAGAGAAACAGAGAGACGAGAGAGTAATACTAAAGAAGAGTCACTTTGCCAGCGTAAGAGAAATAAATACAACACGAGATATACACACACACACACACACACACACACACACACACACACACACATCCCAAGACAAATTCAAACCAACATGTCAAAACGGCGTTACACTACGGAAGAAGCCGTAGAATTTATTTTGTCTGGCGGACCGATTAGCGATGCAGCGATGGATTCCTCAGATGCTGAAGCTGACAGCTGACGTGATGAAGAGGAGTATGATCACGGGATTGATCCCTTCGAAGATAAAAAGTGAGTAACTTTGCTTATTTCTTTTTGTTTGTGTTGCATTTATCGGTTGCTATTTCTGTATAATGCTGGGGGAAAATGAGTCCTAAGACTTTTTATAATGGATGGCCATGTTCCGTAATTATGTCAGAAAGTGAAGTCCTGAGCTCAAGATTCACTTTCAATAGAGGCTACTATTTATTTCAGTAAAAAAACATCAAGCAATACCTTTCATTTATTGCCTCATTCCGCTTTCCCTCTTTGGTTGTTTGTTATAAGGTCTAATGTGATTATATTCATTGCATTACAATTCAGTTACAGAGTCCATCAACTTGTAATGTTAGCAGAGGGATAACGTGTGAATCAAATCAACAGTTGAGACTGTGTTTAGAAAATAGATAGGATGACACTGGAGAAATAAAAGCAATAAAGGAAATAAAATAAATTCAGATATTTATATCTGTATATTTTCCTCCCTTTTATTTGAGTCCAGAGGCTGAGAGAGGGGATGCACAAGCCACTGTCCCCATCAGCAGGCCTCCTTCAAACCGAGAGGGAAAAGAATGTGGCCAGGAGGGTGCAGCATCCAGAAAGAAGGCCAAACCAATGCCAGCCCCTTGACAGTGAAAGGGAGAGGAAGAGGAAAAGGGAAAAAAACATCTCTGACCCCAGAAGAGCCAGGAGCTGTTTGGAACGGACCTGGGGTGCCAGATACTGCCCAACAACTACCACCCTTTTGCCCGAAAAGAGCCCCTGGAGTCCAAGGTTTTGTTGGAGTGGAGTATACTCCTGCACAAATATTTAGAAATGTTTTTAAGAACCAAGCTGTAAATATCATCTGCAAGAACACAAACAAAAATGCTGAAAAGGAGCAGGCTAAGGGGAAAAAGTTTGTTTGGGAAGAGCTAAAGCCGGTAAAATTCCTTATGATGTTCATGGCACTTCTAAAACTGCCAAAAGTAAGAGACAACTGGAGGAAGGGATCACACCTAAGTGTTCTCTGTCCTGCTTCTGTCATGACAAGAGACAGGTTCATGGCAATCAGCAGAGCTGTACACCTGAGCGACCCAGACCATGATTTGCCAAATGACCGGAAAAAGGACACCCCAGAGTACGATCCACTCCATCGCCTAAAACCACTTCAAGCCACCATGAAAGAGGCATGCAAGGCAATGTGGCAGCCTAGGAAATATATTTCAATTGATGAACGGATGGTGGCCACAAAAGCCAACATTGGACTGAGGCAGTACACCAGGGGTAGGCAAGTAAGTTTGGCCGTGGGCCAATTTTTTGCTGAGCCGCAAGATAGCGGGCCAGAACATAATCAAAGCCTAATTCAAGGAATTGATGTTGGTAAGAGGGCGCAGCGCCCCTGTTCCCCGGTTCAGAAAAAACTCTGATATTGCTGATAACCCTCCCCATCAACACTCTGATGCACAGTCAGATCCGCTGATTGGTTCAAGATATAGGCGTCCAATCCAGAGCCTCTGGCTAGACCCGCCCAAAGAGAGCCCCATTTCAGTCCCAAAGCCAGGGCTATTATCTGTATTTTAACAGACTTATCTTTTAAATTGAGGTGTATTTATTGTTCTCTTCAAAGTTTATATTTCTGTGAAATTGTAGGGAGGATGGTCCTCCCTTTCCTCAATGGACGAGCCTCCACTGAGTAAAGTAGAGTTATTAACTAGGTAGCAGTGTTGTTTAACATTTTATTCTGATAAGTATTGTCAAGTTCTCTGGGTTTTTGGCATTTATTTGAGTGTTTGCCCATTTGAGAGGACGCATGGACAACTGGAATCCTTTTTCCTTTTCTTTATTTCAACTTTTCAAGGAAACATTAGGATTCTTTCAGGTTGAAAATGTTTAAAAAATACCAAAGGACAAAATAAATCAATTACAGCAGTTTTGCTTTACAATTTAATATATTATAACCTAAATGAATCAGTAACCAAGTATTTTACTCAAACTCAATGTATTTAACAGTTAAATAAGTACTTTAATTGAACTGGTTCCCCCCAATTTGCCATATGTGACCCGCTCTATCGAAATCAGTCGAAAGTCGCAATGGCTCATTTCAAAATAAACGTGGATTTGCGTAAAAAAATAGTTTTTTCGGGGTTCGGGTGTTTTGTTTGATTTTAAATAAACAAAGTCTTGGCTTTCAGAATATGACATTTTTATTTCCAAAATCACACGATAAATACATGTTTGAAGCTTGTAAAGGGAAGATGACAGCTCGCCACTCTGCTCTTCCACAGCGCCGCTTCCCCTCCTTCCGCTGACATTATGAATGTAAGCGGATATTTCGGGACAGAATTTATTTTACCGGACACATTTGAAACTTACCGGTCATCTTTAAATAATAATAATAAGAATGGTGTAGCAGAGTTTCCGTTAGCAGGTAATCACCGGACTAAGACAGGATATGCTGATGTTTAAAACTCAGTTAATGGGGCTCATTTTTATATTGCTTCAGTTTATAATCGTTACAGATCAAAAAGTTCAGATTCATTTTTCAATAAATAATTCCACAAACAACAAACAACATAATTATTAAATTCAAATAACCTACTTGTAGTAGATGAAGTACATTATTCAAAAGTTTACAACTTTGAATAATAACACGGGAGAAACGGATGCTCTCTTTTCCCTCTCCCTCTCTCTCTCTCTCTCTCTCTCTCTCTCTCCTCTCTCTCTCTCCTCTCTCTCTCTCTCTCTCTCTCTCTCTCTCTCTCTCTCTCTCTCTCTCTCTCTCTCCTGACAGCCCGTCAGTTTCTCAAGCAGCTCCTGCAGCCCGCGAAACAGAGGGCGAGGCTTCAGGTGATTATGCAGAGCTGCATGTCTCAGTCTGACTCAGCAGCTGATCTGATCTCTCTCGGGTCCGATTACTTCACTCGCGTCTATGTTCATATCGATCAGATCCAGCTCTCCTGATCGGCCTTTATAGAGAGCACCGATCAAACTATTAAGAGTGAATATCGGCCGATAATGACCGGCGGCCGATCGATCAGCGGCTTCTATGTTGTAAAAAATAAATAAATCTCAAAATAATATTTTATTAGTGATTCTCAAAATTACGGGCCAAATATTATTGCTGGCAGGCCAACAATGGCCCGCGGGCCGCCTGTTGCCAACCCATGCAGTACAGGAAGGCCAAGCCAACTAAGTGGGGTGTGAAGCTGTTTGTGTTAGCAGACTCCAGCAATGGGTATACCCAGAGCCATTTAATAGAAGAGTTACAACACCGGAAGTCCAAAAACGGTTATCGTCACGTGGTTCATGTAGACGAGGGATCGTTCCCCGGAAGTTCATGGCGGGCAATGTGAATGCATTGATAACAGGAGATATAACTACGATTTTTGGTAATTATTAGTGAATAAAGGTTTTGATTTGAAATATTTATACAACAAATCGATATGTATATGTATTTACATCAATATGTTTTCAAAAATAAAATCGAATTAGCTAATATTAAGTGATAATATTAGGATTAGTGTGAACAACTAGTTTACATGTTACTAACAGTGCCTTGGTTAAAGAGCCTGTTGCTGTTTATTTATAGCTTTGAATTATTTCAAACCAATATTATCTTCTTAAACTTGTATGGTAGTCAGGAGCATCACTTTCTAATGTTTATTGATATATCTAGAGGGAGGGGATCTAAAGTAATGCTTTAAAATTGAGATTAGATTCATTTCTACCATTTTCTTAAATTCCTGGTAGTTTCAGTAATCCCCTGGTAACTGAGGACACAAGTTATCCAAATGACTAATGTCATCTTTATGGCTCTCAGAAAGGACAGGAGACCGACAGGTGGCTATCAAAGGACTAGGAGCAGCAGCAGCAGCAGCAGCAGCAGCAGCAGCAGCAGCATGATGATGATGATGATGATGTTAAATGTGTTGCTTTAGGAACATCCATTGCAAATACATGGAATTCAATAAACATTGAATAGCATATCATGCAGTTTGTCGGTGCCTTTTCCTCCGTAATGTCCTGGTTTGCTGTGCTGCCTCCTAGTAGCCACCATGGTTTGCTGTGCTGCCTCCTCGTCGCCATCATGGTTTGCTGTGCTGCCTGGGGATGCTCAAATCGCTCAGAGAAAGGAGTACGAATGTACGGCTTCCCCACTGACACAGATCGGAGGAAAAAATGGCTGGCTCAAGTCAGCAGGAGCAATTTCACGACCAACAGCAACAAAATATGTGATGTAATTATATACAAACACTGCATTTGCAGTTTTTCACAAGACGAAAACCACACCATTGGGAGAGCTTAATGTTTTGTTTAATACAAAAAAACAGGGAAAGGCTTGAAAAACACAGAGTTGAGACTCAGGGTGCAGGGTGAGGGTCTCAGTGCAGGTATTCAGGCTCCATTGAATCCCCCTCTGGTTATTGTGCTGAAAGAGGGAGTAACAGACAGGAGAAAGGGTTATACACACCTATATAGCACACATATTGCCTTGGGGAGATAAGGTGTTTACTTCTATAAAACAGGAGTATTAAACGTACCTTGTGTTTTCACACTCACTTAAGTCCCTCTCCCTTTGCCATCAATCCAAAATCAGCTGAGCTGCAACATTATACAGACAGGTAATAATCAACAGAATCACAAGGACACAATATGGCTCTGCTAAAAACATAGTTATATTTATCTAATATTTAACTCCCTCCACCCCCGCATACAATCCCGTTTAGAAGCCTCTCTTCTCTAATTCAACATGTTGGACGAAATGACAGAGAGAACGGAATGTACAATTAAAAGGCTGTTCAACGTGTTGCTAACTTGCTTCGGTATGCTAGCTTAATCTGTTATCTGTAAACGTTCCCTAAATCTACTAATTTAGGGATAATCCACTGACATCCTTAAATACACATGTTCATTTGAATCAGATGTACTGATAATATCCGCAATATACATCTTTAAACTTCTTCTTACCTTTAAAAGTCCGTCACGAACTGTGTATTATGCTGCAACTCCACAGCTCTGCCAGCCTTGGCGCTAACTTCCGGGGAACGATTGAGAGGCTCCACGATCCGCCATTGCTGTAAAAAAGTGGTCCATTTGAGTGAACGGAGATGTCGTAACTCTTCTATTAAATGGCTCTGGGTATACCATCGATTTTTCCATCTATACTGGAAAGAGCCGCTTCATTTCAGGGCAGGGTCTCTCCTATGATGTTGTCAGCGGCCTAATGGATAATTCCTACTTGGGGAGAGGTTACCATCTTTTTGTAGACAATTTCTACACCAGCCCAAAACGTTTTACTGGCCTATTTGCAAGGGGTTTTGTGGCATGTGGTACGGAAGAATGTGCCTAAATCAACATTGAATGCGCTAAACTCAAAGAGCCCCAGGGGCTCAATGCGATGGCTCAGAGAGAAGGAGCTTTTGTTTGTGAAGTGGATGGATACGAGAGAGGTGTCAGTGTGCTCTACAATACACCAAGCCTTCAATGGAGACAGTGTCACCAGGAATGTGTATGCTAAGGAAACGGGGAAATGGCAAAAACAAAACATCATGGCATATAATAAATACATGGGTGGGGTGGACTTGTCGGACCAGCTCATCCAATACTATTCAGTGCACAAGAGGTCCAACAGGTGGGACAGGATACTGCTGTACCACTTTATAGACATTGCTGCAACCAACAGCTATATTCTGCACCAGTGGCGTCGCCTGGCCTGGGCATTCGGGGCTTTAGCTGTTTACAGTTCTGTTTGATATGGGTGTTCCCGCCTGGAACACCACCTAGCCCTTTGTTACTCCAGGGAGAATGTCCCTGTAATTGGTAATTGTAAGTCGCTTTGGATAAAAGCGTCAGCTATAATGAAATGTAATGTAATGTGTTGAGAGAGGTATCCATAGATCTTGTAAATGACGTAACGCAGTTGCCTTAATTAAAAAGAATAACACAATAAATGTCATAGTTCAATTAGATAAATAAATACTTTATTTCATGTTATTTTATAATCGTTAAATATAGCATGACTTAATACAGTTTGTTTTACATGTTAAACCGATATGCATATGTGTTTCTTGTGCCTAGGAACTAATGTTTGTTCATGTGCTGGTACTGCGTGTTTTGTTGTTACACTATACAACTCAACGTGGGTTGACGTCTTTGTTTGAAGCTCTGCTGAAGTCTGTGACAAAGTTTAATGTGACAAGAAGTCTGTGACAAAGTTATACAGAAAAGGAACTAGATTAGACAATTAGACTATGTTGCAAATGTATTATCTTTTCAATTTACACACGGCATCTATTGCACGTCTGTCCGTCCTGGGAGAGGGATCCCTCCTCTGTTGCTCTCCCGTTTCTAAGGTAAGCGGACATTAAACAATTCAGCAAAACGATCAATAATAATCTAAGTTTTTGAGTTTTTAGCATAATACTTCAGAATCTTAAAATCCCTTAACATTTGTATGCAATTGTGCTAAATTCAACACTGGAATCAAGCAAATATTAATATGTTTGCATGACATTAGTTATTTATATTTTGATATGATTAAACTATACGTTTAATACATTTAAGTCAAGCTAAGGTACATGTGATGGTAGCTAGTTAGTGCTCTTACCTGTGAGGCCTCCTCCAAACAGCATAATAACCAGACTGTATCATTAAAACTAAGTAACAGTTCTAGATCCTCGACTTTAGACAAAAAATTCACAAGACAACATGTATTTAAAGACCAATCTTTATGTGAAGGTGCCTCTTAACCTGAGATAATAGTTATACAGTAATAGTATTGACAATCTAAAAAAACTGAGCAACTCAACAGTCAACTTTATATTTCTTATTGTCTAAAGCATTTATTATTTTCATTTCCCCCTCTCATATTCAGTGTGGACAGATTGAGACAGCGTGGTGTCCAGAGAGCGGCAGAGACTTCAGGGAGAAACCTCCGTGTGATGGACGTCCTGTCTGTTGGTGTGGAGAGGACTGAGGGTCTTTCCTCAGCGAGGAGGACCAGGCCTGATGGAGGAGCCCATGCTGGGCAAAGCTGATACCAACTGCACAGGCCTTGTCTGTCACTTTATTTGACTAAATGTGTTTACTTATACATTTAATAGGTTTACAACTTCTTTCCATATGTGCTTTTTATTTAAAACATTTTTTATTAACTTTTGGTTCACATTTCAATAAATTGTATTTGTATTTGCATTCCTTTTGTCCATTATTCTTACTGAAAATGTTAGATTACACATTCACATCCGACTGAAGATTGGCCCCATTTATTGGTGACGTTGCAAACTCTGCAGTACAAGGCACAAGTGATGTGAAGCTCATAAAGTGAGGCAAATAGAAATAATCAGCTGATGGAGTGTCGATGTGGAAATAGCTGCATTCGATCAGCTGACTGTTTTCACAATAAAAGTAGTTTATCAGTGAATGTCCTGTACTGGTCTTACAATCTCATAACATCAGCTTTTAATGTTCCTCTTGGATGTTCTTCTTGACCCTCAGAGAAGGAGAACATGTTGTGTCTTTCAGGCATGTCCTTTCCTAACAAAAATGACAGGAAACATAAAACATATTATTGCAGTGTTTGTGTTTGTGTGTTTTAGGGGCTGTAGATATAATTATTTTGTAATTGTAATGTTTTTTTTTATTTCAACAGTGAGCTACAAAGACAATCAGAGAATGAATGAACAGTATGAAGTTCATCAACATTGAAATATATGTTACTATCAAAATAATATTTAACTGTTATCAAAACGTAGTGCAAATGTAGAAGCTTGCTCTGTTGTCTCACTGAAAGAATCACTTTTACCACGTTTTACAGACAATATTGAGAGATAATAGTAGCAGTTCTCACTATGTGTTAAATATCGTTGCCTGTAATACATTAAATTAGAGAGCTGACAAAGTCATATTGCTAAATATCTAAAATGTAACTTTTTGCATGGAAAAAACCCTCAACTTCACTGATGTGTAGGTGATCTATTATTTCGTATTGTTTAATGGAATGTATATCAGTGTATTCAAGTCAATACTTCATTCATTTAAACCAATATATTTCTTGATTCTTTGTACAGTATGAAAACAAGAGTCTTTGTACCTGAGCTGAAGTTCACTGCTGTGAGGAGTCCAGTTCTGTCTCTCACTCTCTGGTCCAGCCTGTCTGCATCACCTGGACACCTTAAACAAACAGATATATATATATATGTAAAGTACCATGTGTACAAACAATATAACTGATTCTCTGCTGTTGAACATGTTGGATTGTGTATTGTCCGAGTCAGGGTCCTTTTTATTTTACTGTAACTTTGGAAGTTGTGTTACCAATGCTTCCTGTTTATTTGATACCCATTTGGTAATGCAATTAATAAAAACAACAAGGTTTGGGTTCGTTCTTCAGATGACTGTGACGTTAACGTGTAAGCTCAATAATGAACTCCAGCTCAACCAACCATATTATAATATCTAAGTAATCATCTTGAAATATGACATTAATAATTGTAATATTCCCACATCTTATTGCGAGGTTGATTTCATATACACGACTTCGACGTTAGCTTGTCTACATTGAGCATAGCCAATTTAAATTAACCTTAGCGATGCATACAGTTCCTACCTACATAATAAAATATCTCTCTAATGGCGCATTTCCACTGCAGCGGGGTAGCCCCGTTTAAGTGTCCCTAAGCGTCCTCGCTCAGGCCTCGGGCTGCCTCGCTGGCCGTCCGAGGCCGTGGCGCATTTCCATTACAGTTTAGGACCTGGGGTAGCAACGCAGTGTAGGCGGGGCGATCGGCTTTTTGGCAGGCTTTTTGGGCGGAGCGACGCTGAGTAAAACTGCAGTGGCGTCATCTTCAATGCGACACAACTCATAAAACACACACACAACAATGGAGGATGTGGAAGCGATCGTTTACTTGTTTCTGGTGAAATCCATGGTGCTGACATGCTGTGCTATGCATAACGTCTGCGAGAGTCATGGAGAGGACTATGATGATCGGTGGAATGCACCAGCAGCAGAGCCTGGGGTAGCAGTGGCTCAAGGTGCAGAGGAGGAGGGCACTGACATCAGAGGGGGTTTGATGCGCTAACTGAATACCTAAAAATGCATTGTATTGTATTCATTGTATTGAACATAAATACATCTTTTTTTTCATAGACATGTGTTTGTCAAATGTTTTAAACAAATGTTGTCTGAATTGAATATTTAGTAAATATTTGAATTTCAAGCAGCAGTAAGTACGGCCCCATAATAAGAACATTTGAGGAAATATCAGATCATGAAAAGAAAATCTTTCTAATAAATTAAGCGAATATCAAAGCTAACTATAAACATAAATACTAAAGTGTAAAACACAGCAAAACTATATTCATAAATGCAAGTGTAAAATAGTGTGGACAATTGTAAACATGGATAGAGGCTAAAGTATCCACAACATAAAATAATATATTAAATATAACCTCAATCTTTCTTCTAGACATGTTAAAAGCTTGCTTAAATGGGTTATAGGTGTCTTTTGTTCTCTCGTCTTTGAAATATATAAGGAATGTGTTGTTTGAGTCTAGTAGAACGAGGGTATTACAATTGAGCAATTTCTACATGTATTATGTATTTATCATGTATTCTTAATACTAATACAAAATAAACATGTAATAATGTTTTAGAGGAGGACCTCAAGCTAGCAAACTCAATGTCTTGCTTTAAATCTCTTAAAACTAAGGGGCTTTTTCCTAACTGATGGTGTTTGTTATTCCTTTATTAATGCATGTATGTTTATATCTTCTCTAAATCAAGATTATGTGAATCTGATTTTTTCTGTTGGGTGCAATTCATTATCAACAAGAGATAAGATAAGTCAAAGAAGTACTTTATTGATGGCAGTATAAAAATACAAAAAAAATGTTGTATCAAAAAGGCATGCCATTAAACAATACAAATAAAAAATGTAAAACTGTATTGCAGCCAGCATAAATATACATGGCATTGTACAAGTAAATATAAAATGAACATTTTAAAGGAAATAAATAAACAAGGAAGTACAAATGTTGCATTTAAAAATTGTAGCTCTGCTTTTATGTAGCTCTTCAGGGCTCCATAAAAGCATGGGTTGTCGAACATTAATGTAAGGATAAAATAGACTTCTTTGTTAGAAGCGTACCTTGCAGGGACTCCAGTAAAGCCGTTGCAGAGTCCAGGCCTCCCTCCCTCCCAAAGTCGGCCGGTCTATGGCCGTAAATCTGGTCCGACAAGTCGAACCACTTCCATTGTTTGCGACCCGCACCACTCATGTTGTTGTTGTCCTTTATTATGCGATATTCACTCTTCATCTTTTTCAGTTTTTCCCTGCACTGCAGGAAAGTCCTCGAAAATACGTGTTCGGACATCTGTGCAGAGACATCCTGGAACACTTTTACATTTCGCGTTGTTCCGTCGAGCTCCCGCTGGATTTTATCATCCCCAATGAGATGAAGGAACGTCGTCACCTCCTCGGTCGACCACGGTGTGCTTTTCTTCAAAAATGTAGCCATTTTTGTAGCTCCTCCGTTTACAAAATGCTGTTCATAAAAATGCTGCAAGCTTGCTTCTAAATGTATATGCGACGCTAGGGATGAACTCGCGCGCGATCTTGTGACGATTCTCTCTGACCAACGATTCTCTCTGACCAATCAGCAGTCGAGAGTGTTGACGTCACACCTGGCCTGGTCTGATAGAACCACGATTTTATGGGGCCGGAAAAAGAGGGAAAAAGTACCCACTAGCCGGTACTCGTCTATATGGAAAGGCCACCAAAAACTGGCCTGGCCGCTTGAGGACGGTTAAGGACGCTTAAACGGGGCTACCCGCTGCAGTGGAAATGCGCCATAAGTTACAAGGAAGACCTTATTTTATCAACCTCAAACAGAAGCCGTTTTTTCCATAGTATTATTATGATTAGCATCGTTAGCACCGATGTAGCTACCACTCGCTTACACACTAAACCAAGCCTTAACATTCATTACGTAGCTGATTAAAATCATTAACACATAAATAAGTACTCGATTTTCACTTACCGCAAAACCGCATGCATGCACCGTCTGTTTTAACCGCAGAGCGAGTCACAATAGTCCGATATATAAGCATGAAGAACAAACAAACACGGCCGGTGTCAAGTTGTGTTCCCTGGATGAGCTGAGCAGGCAGAGTCCGTGTAGCTTCACGGAGCAGCTAGCAGAGAGACGAGAAGCTAGCGGCAGCAGTCACTTACACAATCCAACATGTTCAACAGAAGAGAATCAGTTATATTGTTTGTACACATGGTACTTTACATATATATATGTTGGTTTAAGGTGTCCAGGTGATGCAGACAGGCTGGACCAGAGAGTGGGAGACAAAACTGGACTCCTCACAGCAGTGAACTTCAGCTCAGGTATAAAGACTCTATTTTTCATTCTGTACAAAGAATCAAGAAAGATATTGGTTTAAATGAATGAAGTATTGACTTGAATACACTGATATACATTCCATTAAACAATACTAAATACTAGATCACCTACACATAGGGTTGGGTACTGAGAACATTTAGATTCCAACGACATCATTTAGAAATGTGAATTTCGGTTCCGCTTTTCGATGCCTGAGGAAATGTTTCTCGCCGCTCTCCGTAGCCTACTGTATGACTGCGGCGGGGCGGGAAATGTAGCATTGTACCTACAGTTCCTACAGCGTAACCTGGGACCAGGGCCGGCCCGTCGCACTGGCGGATGTTCGCCTAGGGCGCCAGATCTGTGGAGGCGCTGCGCTGACAGCTCTGGGAGGAAAAAATAAATGTTTGACCGTTGGTGCTCATCCTAATTTTCGGCCTTGGTGTAACAACATTCATAATTAAGTAAATGTAACACCCTTTTCATCCCGTTTACACTTTTAATTTGCCCTGTACGAAGCAGTAAGTGATGAAAATGGGGGATGTTGGCTTATCTGGCACCCGCAGCTCACAGCCAAAGTGCGAGTGAGCGTGGGAGCGAGAAAGGGAGAAAGGGATGCTGCACCGGTACCAGCGCTGTTGTTATTAGCATCTGGTGCTAGCTGCTCTAACGGATATTAGAAGAAGATGTACAATAATGTGGAGGGAGAGTCTTCTCCAGTCAGACTGAGAGGCTGATAACTTCAGCTCAGTGAGGTAAAGGACCCTTGAGTGTTTAGATAGTTCACTTTAGTCTAAGTTATCTCAGTGGGTCTCAAACGTTTTGATCACAATTTATGTAAACACATATTTCCAAGGCACTCCTTTATAATTATTGGGATAAAACAGGTTTGAAATAATTCCAATGGGATAATAATTCTATAGGACAGTAAACCAGACATATCGTTTTAAACTGGATAGATACAAAAATATGCATAAATAAAATAGTAAAATAAGATATGAATGAACAACAAAAATAAAATACGTTACATGTATTTATTATTGGCTATGGTAGGTTATTGGTTATATTCACATACTTCTTTAATTATTAAAATGTAAACCGATCTTTTTCATATGGGTGTTTAGAGTTGTACCCCCTAGATTTAGTCTCTAGTAATTCTGCTTAAAGTGCACCAGATTGAAGCATTTTACTTTAAAATGTTCAAACATTACTTCCCGGTATGCCTGAGAAGGCAGATATGCTTGTTTTTCTCAACAAGAACCGTTTTTAAATGGGGGGGGGTTTCCTTTAAAAGTTGGACTGTTGCACTGTTGTAGCTTCAGTGGTTCTCAGGTTACAATTACATAGCAGTGAATATAAACAGAATGATTAATGTGAATATTACTGTAAACGTTTCTCTAATAAATGTCATTGTTTTGGTGGAAGAAGCATGTATAATTGTTTTACCCTGCCCTTCAAAGAATCGGAATTGAGAACCGTTAAGAACCGGAATCGAAAAGTAGAATCGGAATCGGAATCAGAATCGTGGAAATTCAAACGATACCCAACCCTACTGTACCTACACATCAGTTAAGTTGAGGGTTTTTTCCATGCAAAAAGTTACATTTAGATATTTAGCAATATGACTTTGTCAGCTTTCTAATTTAATGTATTGAAGGCAAAGATATTTAACACATAGTGAGAACTGCTACTATTTATCTCCCAATTATTGTCTGTAAAAACGTGGTAAAAGTTATTCTTTCAGTGAGACAACAGAGCAAACTTCTACAGTTGCACTACGTTTTGTAACAGTTCAATATTATTTTGATAATAACATATATTTCAATGTTGATGAACTTCATACTGTTCATTCATAATCTGATTGTCTTTGTAGCTCACTGTTGAAATAAAAAAAAACATTACAATTACAAAATAATTATATCTACAGCCCCTAAACACACAAACACACCTCTTTCATATTAATAACACACTTGTTCTGCAATAATATGTCGTATGTTTCCTGTCATTTTTGTTAGGAAAGGACATGCCTGAAAGACACAACATGTTCTCCTTCTTTGAGGGTCAAGAAGAACATCCAAGAGGAACATTAAAAGCTGATGTTATGAGATGTTAAGACCAGTACAGGACCTTCACTAAGAAACTACTTTTATTGTGAAAACAGTCAGCTGATGGAATGCACCTATTTACACATCTACACTCCATCAGCTGATTATTTCTATTTGCCTCACTTTATGAGCTTCACATTGCTTGTGCCTTGTACTGCAGAGTTTGCAACATCACAAATAAATGGGGCCAATCTTCAGTCAGATGTGAATGTGTAATCTAACATTTTCAGTAAGAATAATTGACGAAAGGAGTGCAAATACCATTTATTGAAATGTGAACCAAAACGTAATCAAACATGTTTTAAATAAAAAGAACATATGGACAGAAGGTGTAAACCTAACCCTATCGAACACATTTAGTCAAATAAAGTGACAGACTAGGCCTGTGCAGTTGGTATCAGCTATGCCCAGCATAGGCTCCTCCATCAGGCCTGGTCCTCCTCACTGAGGAAAGACCCTCAGTCCTCTCCACACCAACAGACAGGACGTCCATCACACGGAGGTTTCTCCTTGAAGTCTCTGCAGCTCTCTGGACACCACACTGTCTCAATCCGTCCACACTGAATATGAGAGGGGGAAAATGAAAATAATAAATGCTTTAGACAATAAGAAATATAAAGTTGACTGTTGAGTTGCTCAGTTTTTTTAGATGTCAATACTATTACTGTATAACTAATATATCAGCGTAAGAGGCACATTCAAATAAATATTGGTCTTTAAATACATTTTGTCTCTTGAATTGTTTGTCTAAAGTCAAGGATCTAGAACTGGTACTTAGGCCACACGAGGACGAAAACGGTCATTTGCGTTACTGTTTAGTGTCATATAGACCGTTCGGCCACACAAGGACGACAGAATACGGCACTAAACGACTGCGGAAACGATAACGTGTCCCAAGGTGGATAGAACGGCATATGCAATGCTCTGGGGGGTCCAACGGCTCTGTGTGTACGCCCTATACGATCATGTTCTGATAATGATGAGGCAATAGCCCCGCCTCTCCCCACCTCTGCTGCTCACCCCCACGTCAAAGTAAACTGTACACTGATTTCAGATTATTTATCTTTCTCTCAATATGGACATAAACGCGAGTGAAGTCTAATCTGACAGGACGGAGACACCTCTCAAACTACCTAAACTAGTTATTAGGGCTGTCAGTCGATTAAAATATTTAATCGTGATTAATCGCATGATTGTCCATAGTTAATCGCGATTAATCGCAAATTAATCGCACATTTTTGATCTGTTCTAAATGTACCTTAGAGGACTATTTTTCAAGTTTGTAATACTCTTATCAACATATGAGTGGACAAATATGCGTTATGCTCATGTTTATTATCATTTGAACACTGACAAATATTCTCATGAATATTAAACACAACAACCTCTGAACATTACAAATATTCGCCTCAATTCAACCTGGAACCTCTCTCATACAATAATACAATACAAAGTGTGTGTGTGTGTGTGTGTGTGTGTGTGTGTGTGTGTGTGTGTGTGTGTGTGTGTGTGTGTGTGCGCGCGCAACACGTTCTCACTCCCATCCCATCACATATTGACGGACAGTCAGGGCCCCTCCCCGTCGCTATATTACGTACAGACGTACGACCTTCGTGTTATTCTCGGTGGAAAATGACTATTTTAAGATTCATTTGGCCATTAAAATGCATTTTGATGTCATTTTATGCGAGTAATGAGTTTTTATTTCTGATTATCTGTGCAGTACATGTACATCATGTTTAGTTTGCTAGTTATAACGAAG
Organism: Champsocephalus esox; assembly: GCA_036324585.1. NCBI lineage: Eukaryota > Metazoa > Chordata > Actinopteri > Perciformes > Channichthyidae > Champsocephalus > Champsocephalus esox. Next base: position 8,062,626 of record CM070494.1, on the reverse strand, counting down.
ATTACTTCATGAATGTGTACACATGGTTGCAAACGTTTTTTTGGTGGAAATGTGTTTTTTCACAGCAAAGTCACCCTTGGACTTATTGGGAGAATCTAAAGGCAAGAACATCCCAAATATTCATTTAGGTCTTTATTTTAGACCTTTAGTGTTGCCGTCTGTGAGGAAAATGCATGGGGCTCAGAGCCTCATATTTTTAAAATCTTTTTTTCCTACTAATTTGTTATTCTTTTCAAAATAACATACTTTTATTTACTCACCAATAACACACAATTATCCTTGCTTTTATTGATTGGTTTAATTCCATAATCTCGGGCTTTTTTGGCGTTCGTCAGGAACTGAATTTCAAAATAAAAATAACCGGAAACAGACGTAGGCATTTTGAGCGATTACCCAAGATCCTCAGCTACGCTGATTGGATGTTTTAGCCGCAATGCATGCTGGGATTTGGTGTTTATATTACATGAAATCCGGAAAACATTTTAAAAGAATAAAATAATACTTAATTCCGAGTGCTTTTCTCTTTGAAAGTCATCACATAATGGCATTGTAATACACGGTTCGGCTGCATTAAATATTACAGATCTGCCGTAGTTCTTTATTAATCGAGCCCTGATGAGAAGACCTTTGGAAAAACTGAAGAAATGCCGCCAAAACTGAATACGTGACGTGGATCGTAAATATATCAACAATTAAAAAACATCTTCAATTTCTCTTCACACAATACGTCTCCTTGCAGTATCAACACTAATTCGGCTGACTTTTACATTTGATATAATTCATAGATTATATATAGGTTATATTTACACCATAACGGTGCACAGCTGATATAAAAGGACTTGTAATTTTTAAAGATATTACTGATTTGAATTGGATTGAATTTTGAATGTAAGAATGTAAATACCGAGTCTGAAATAGTATAGCAATATGCTGTAAAATTATGTGAAAGCATGAATAAAACTACACATCTTCAGATGTTGTACACAAGTGTCCTACACTAATAATACAAAGTTATTATGGCTATGTGTATCTTGTGTGCACCGCCTAGTGGTTAAAGCACGTTATTGAATTATTGTTTTTATGTGTTATATTTGATTACAAAAATATTAAGAGTACATATACTTTCATAGGGGGAAAGTAGAAGGTCTGTGATAGAAACATAGAATATAAAAAATCAAGAAGATACTATAAGTGATCTCTACAATAAAACAGTTTAGTGCAGGATGGACAAAGATATTAATAGGAGGAGGTGCAAAACAGAAAAACGAATTAACCTTTATTTAAACACTAAATAACAGATTAAGGTCTTCTTTTAAATAAGAAAAAAAGTTTGGGGGTATCTATCTACAGATAAATGTTAAGCCTGACAAAGTACTTAACGTCTAATATATTGCTTTCCTGCAATGTTAACTATGTTGAAGCACTTATTTTAACTGATATTATACACATTAATTATACTCTTATGTATGTAGATAGAATAAGAAATGTGCAGAATATGACAGTTTAATGGTGGAGGTACACACATATTGATAGATGTCGTGTAATGCACTGTTGAGGAACCTGTGACCCAAGTTTTTCATTCATTGCATAACTACACCGTAGTTGTGTATATGATATGTCAATAAACCTTTAAAATCTTGAAATCTTGAAAGGTATGTGCAAAATAGCCATAATATACAGTCTTTAATTTACTGTTAGTAGAGAATAACGAGTAATGAATATACTTTATTACTTGTTTCCATTCATGTCAATTGCAGATACATGTTTAGTCTTCTCAAGCACCAACTATCAAATATCTCTCCTGATTGTTGACACTTGACAATCACCTTCCCTGAATTTTACTCAGGTGTAACTAAAGTTTGATTTAAGGGTTTTTTATATTTCACATAATTAATCAGAATCTGCAAAGTAACTCAAATAAATGCAGTGGAGTCAAAATACCAGGTTAACCTCTGAATTGTAGTGGAGTAGAATTACAAAGTAGCAATGAGCTGTCATGTGGGTATATATTAATGCTGCGCATTACTAATGTGCAAGCATGACCTGATTTTACCAACCTCACAGAGAAGCCTTATGTTTTCCAGTATAATCCTTCTTAATGTTTTACACTTCTCTATTATGTTTTAACTTGTATGCTATGGATAGCATCGTTAGCACAGATGTAGCTTTGTCTCGCTTGTTAGCTGAATAAAAAGACAAGTAAGAAATAAAGTGCTTGAATTTCACTTACTGAATAAACTGAATTCATGGACGGTCTGTTTGAACCGCAGAGCCATACGATAAGTGCGATATGTCAATGAAGAATACTCCACCAGGCATCAACATTAGAATGACTTCCGTTACATTACAATGACTTCCGTTACAGCAAGAATGACTTCCGTTACATTACAATGACTTCCGTTACAGCAAGAATGACTTCCGTTACATTACAATGGCTTCCGTTACAGCAAGAATGACTTCCGTTACAGCAAGAATGAATTTCGTTACATTACAATGGCTTCCGTTACAGCAAGAATGACTTCCGTTACATTACAATGACTTCCGTTACAGCAAGAATGACTTCCGTTACATTACAATGACTTCCGTTACAGCAAGAATCCCCTCACACACACACATAGGTGAAACACATGCACATTCCCTACTGAGAACCTTTCAGTAAAATGTTTTTCAGGAGTGTGTGTGTGAAGTTAATTTTCTGTAGCGTGTGTGTGAGGTGTTCAGTAGTGAATGTGAGAGGATTTCAATGGTGTGTGTATGACGTTAATTTTCAGTAGCGTGTGTGTGAGGTGTTCAGTAGTGAATGTGAGAGGATTTCAGTAGTATGTGTGCAAGGCCAGATGTGTTCAGTACTGTGTGTGTGTGTGTGTGTGTGTGTGTGTGTGTGTGTGTGTGTGTGTGTGTGAGGTGTTCAGTAGTGAATGTGAGAGGATTTCAGTGGTGTGTGTGAGGCTTAATTTTCAGTAGTGTGTGTGTGAGGTGTTCAGTAGTGAATGTGAGAGGATTTCAGTAGTGTGTGTGAGGCTTAATTTTCAGTAGTGTGTGTGTGAGGTGTTCAGTAGTGAATGTGAGAGTATTTCAGTAGTGTGTGTGCAAGGCCAGATGTTTTCAGTAGTGAACATGAGAGTATTTCAGTAGTGTGTGTGCAAGCCCAGATGTTTTCAGTAGTGTGTGTGTGAGGTGAGTTTGAATGTTGGCCCTCACGGCCCCTCATACCTTTACTTGCCCTACGCTGTACATATCCGGCATGAATCGCTGAAAGGTTTGGGAAGCTTTGTTTCGTGAAAGGCTGACAGAGGGTGCGGCCATAGCTTTGGGCGTGGCTACTGGGTACCCCTACATAGTGACACCCAGGAAGTAAATGAGAAATCTCCAACGAGGCGTTTTGGGGAGGTATTTTCTGTGTTAGAGTTGTACTCCCTACAGGGTGTACTTTGAGGGTTTGTGACTCTGCAGACCGTGTACATGCATACAAACCTTCATAACACACAAGGGGATGGGCAATAACCGGAAAGCATGACATGGGCCCTTTAATATCAACTGGAATGACAAACAAAATAGAAAAAGCTTAAAACGGATCACGGATAAACACAACTTAAAACAACTAATCAATGGATCAACCGACTAGAATAACCAAAACCTCCAAGACTATGATAGATTTATTATTTACAAACAAAGCTGACAGAATAGTTAAAACCTACAGCTTCCTGACTGGTGTTTCTGACCATAATCTGGTTCTTTTTACCAGGAAACTCACAAAAAAAGGTTCATGGCCGCACCTAAAACCCCGGTCTTGGGTTCACGCTTCATCCCCAAAAACCTGCAACAACGTTTTATGGAGACAGTGAACATGATTGATTGGGGGGACACTCTGTCCTCTGCAGACATTGGTGAAAACAGTAATCTGTTTATATCTAAAATGAATGGTGCAATGTCTTCCTTCTCAAGGAGAGGGTCAGTTAGGGACAGGAAGGAACGTCATCTTCCTCGGCTGAATCTACAGTGCAGGAATTTGATTAAATCTAGAGACCAACTATTAAAGCAGAGCTTAAAATCCGGACTATCCACTGACAGACATACATTTACTCATGCTCGTCGTAACAAGGTAACTCAAACAATAAGACAGCCAAAGCAAACGTTTTCATCAATATAATTGACGGTGCGTAGTCATACTGGACTCGAACTTGACTTTTAAGAAACATATCGAGAAAGTATCCAATACCGTTAAATTCAACTTGCAACATATTAAACAAATCAGACCTTTCTTAACTGTCGATGCTGCAAAGTCATACCTCCACTGTGTGATTCTATCCCACATTGAATACTGTTTGACAACCTGGTCGTTTGCTTGTGCCACAAACCTGAAACCCAGAGAACAGCTGTACGAGAGAGCTATCCAGGTGTTTGTGTCACGGACGAGTGAAGGAAGCAGGACCCAAATGCAGATAACTCTTGAGAAACACTTTATTTAAGGATAAATGACAGACAGAACAGAACACTCTCCGGTGAACTCTGTCACCAACAAACAATGACCTAACACTGAACACCGAAAGAGACAAGACTAAATACAAGAAGGGGTAATCATGACAACGAGAAACAGCCGGGCAGGGGAGGAGAAACACAAGGACAACAGGTGAACACAATCGGGTAATCAGGGAGGGAAACAGACAGAAAGCAGACAGTCAGGAAACGGGGGGGGGGAACACTTAACACAATAAGACAGGAAACCCAAAGACAAGAAAAACACCAACACAGACAAAACTACAAACGTGACATAACATGTGAATTGTGACAGAACCCCCCCCTCAAGGGACGGATTCCAGACGTCCCTAAAAAAAAACAAAAAAACACCAAAGTCCAAAACCCCAAGCAGGGTGGGCGGAGGGGGTCCGGAGGACGGCCCGGGGGGCAAGGTACAGTCCAAAAAGGGGGATTCGGGTGGACTGCCCGGGGACAAGGCAGAGAACCAGGAAGGGGTCTCGGGCGGACAGCCCAGGGTCAAAACAGAGTCCAAGGTGGGGACCATGGAGGACCGAAGGCAGCGGCAGGAAGAGTCAGGGGGCCGGGCCCGAGGGTGAAGACCGCAGCTCTCAGGGGGCCGGGCTCGAGAGCGAAGACCGCGGCTCTCAGGGGGCCGGGCTCGAGCCGGTGTCGACCGGACAGGATCAGGAGGCCGGGCAGGAAAGCGCTGACGGGCCAGCTCCGGAGATCGGGCAGGACCCGGTGTCGGCCGGACAGAAACCGGAGCCGGTCGGACAGGCCTCGGCAGGATCCCCCACGGAAAAGGACCAGGAGTTGGCAGGAACCCCAGCGGGACCGGTGATGGACATGGGGCTGGGAGGGCCCCCGGTAGAACCTCCAACGGCACGGGATATAGGATTGGCAGGACCCCCGGCAGAAGAGTATTCTGCGGGACCTCCAACGGGAAAGGAGAAAGGGTTGGCAGGACCCCCGGCAGGGGAGTAGACGGCGGGACCTCCAACGGCACAGGACACAGGGTTGGCAGGACCCCCGGCAGGGGAGTAGACGGCGGGACCTCCAACGGCACGGGACACAGGGTTGGAAGGACCCCCGGCAGGGGAGTAGACGGCGGGACCTCCAACGGCACAGGACACAGGGTTGGCAGGACCCCCGGCAGGGGAGTAGACGGCGGGACCTCCAACGGCACAGGACACAGGGTTGGAAGGACCCCCGGCAGGGGAGTAGACGGCGGGACCTCCAACGGCACAGGACACAGGGTTGGCAGGACCCCCGGCAGGGGAGTAGACGGCGGGACCTCCAATGGCACAGGACACCGGGTTGGCAGGACCCCCGGCAGGGGAGTAGACGGCGGGACCTCCAACGGCACAGGACACAGGGTTGGCAGGACCCCCGGCAGGGGAGTAGACGGCGGGACCTCCAACGGCACAGGACACAGGGTTGGCAGGACCCCGGCAGGGGAGTAGACGGCGGGACCTCCAACGGCACAGGACACAGGGTTGGCGGGACCCCCGGCAGGGGAGTAGACGGCGGGACCTCTAACGGCACAGGACACAGGGTTGGCGGGACCCCCGGCAGGGGAGTAGACAGCGGGACCTCCAACGGCACAGGACAGAGCTGGCAGGACCCCCGGCAGGGGAGTAGACGGCGGGACCTCCAACGGCACCGGACACAGGGTTGGCAGGACCCCCGGCAGCGGAGTAGACGGCGGGACCTCCAACGGCGGGACCTCCAACGGCACAGTACACAGGGTTGGAAGGACCCCCGGCAGGGGAGTAGATGGCGGGACCTCCAACGGCACAGGACACAGGGTTGGCAGGACCCCCGGCAGGGGAGTAGATGGCGGGAACTCCAACGGCACAGGACACAGGGTTGGCAGGACCCCCGGCAGGGCAGTAGACGGCTGGACCTCGAACGGCACAGGACACAGGGTTGGCAGGACCCCCGGCAGAAGAGTATTCTGCGGGACCTCCAACGGGACAGGAGACAGGGGTGGCAGGACCCCCGGCAGGGGAGTAGACGACGGGACCTCCAACGGCACAGGACACAGAGCTGGCAGGACCCCCGGCAGGGGAGTAGACGGCGGGACCTCCAACGGCACAGGACACAGGGTTGGCAGGACCCCCAGCGGAACCTCCAACAACACTTGCGTAGGGGCTTGAATAGGGACTGGAGAGGGAACTCGAGCGGAGACTGGAGAGGGGACTCGAGAGGAGACTGGAGAGGGGAACTCGAGAGGGGACTAGAGAAGGGAACACGAGAGGGGACTTGAGAAGGGGACTCGAGAGGGGAACTAGAGAGGGGACTCGAGAGGGGAACTAGAGGAGGGAACTCGAGATGGAAACAGAGAGGGAACTCGAGAAGGGACTACAGAAGGGACTAGAGGAGAGACTAGAGGAGGGACTAGATGAGTAACTAGAGAAGGGAACTCGAGAGGGGAACTAGAGAGGGGACTCGAGGAGGGACTAGAGGAGGGCCTAACGGAGGGACTAAAGGAGGGAACTCGAGAGGGAACTGGAGATGGAACTGGAGATGGAAACAGAGAGGGGACTTGAGAAGGGACTACAGAGGGGACTAGAGGAGGGACTAGAGGAGTAACTAGAGAAGGGAACTCGAGAGGGAACTCGAGAGGGAAACTAGAGAGGGGACTCGAGGAGGAACCAGAGGAGGGAACCCGAGATGGGACCGTGGCAGCCGGGACCAGATCCGGGTCTGGAACCAAGGCAGCTGGGGTCGGGACCATGGCTGCTGGGACCAGAACTGGGGCTGAAACCCTGGCTGCAGGGATCGGAATTGCAGCCAGAAACAAGGCTGCTGAAGCCAGAATCCTGTCTAGAAGCTCCAGCTTCGACGCTGGAAACACGGCTGTATAGGGCGCTCCCGGAGCCGGAAACATGGCCGCGGAAGCCTGCACTGGGGCAGGAACCATGGCTGCTGGTGCCGGGACTGGAACCGTGGCTGCTGGGGCCGAAACCGTGGCTGCTGGGGCCGAAACCGTGGCTGCTGGGTCCATTCTTGGTTGGGTCATTCTGTCACGGATGAGTGAAGGAAGCAGAACCCAAATGCAGATAACTCTTGAGAAACCCTTTATTTCAAGGATAAATGACAGACAAAATGGAACACTCTCCGGTGAACTCCGTCACCAACAAACAATGACCCAACACTGAACACAGAAAGAGACAGGACTAAATACAAGAAGGGGTAATCATGACAACGAGAAACAGCCGGCAGGGGAGGAGAAACACAAGGACAACAGGTGAACACAATCGGGTAATCAGGGAGGGAAACAGACAGAAAGCAGACAGTCAGGAAACGGGGGTGAACACTTAACACAATAAAACAGGAAACCCAAAGACAAGAAAAACACCAACACAGACAAAACTACAAACGTGACATAACATGAGAATTGTGACAGTTTGACAGAAAGCCACGGTTGTACCACCTCTGTACCATCCTTGAAAAACACAATTTCTTGAGTTTTGACCATTTCAAGTCTTTTAAAAGTATGTGTTTTTTTAATAAATGTTTACATGGACTGCCCCCCCCCCTTAGGGGAATTCATCCACAGAAACACACTGGACGCTGCACCAGGTCAGAAACCAAAGGAGACTGTGAAGTCCACCGCAGACGGACCACTTTTGGACAAAATGTTCTCTTCGTTAAAGACAGCTCTCTGTGGAACAGCCTCCCTACTGAGACACGGGATCGTCCCACTCTCCATAGGTTCAAAGGTCAACTCAGAGAACGGTTGAGAAACAAACAGACGTGCGATCACCGCTAAATGCACTTTAACACAGGGGTATCTCCTCCTGCACGTTATGTAGCTCTTGTATCTTCTCTTGCACTTTACACGTCGTAGCTGCTACATCATACTGCCTTGTGGTAAATGCTTGTATGCTGCTCGTGCTCTTTCTGCATATCATGTATTTTTGCTATGTATATAAATGTCATGTTCTTAAATGTTGTATGTGACGGACTACGGATGGAAATGAGCTCAAAGCTCAAATCCGGCATGTTTACGTTTTAAAGCATTATTTGTTTTAAATGTTCATCAATATGCATTGTCCCTCTTCAAATAAACCATTACATGAAGAAAATGTTGGTATGGTAAGGCTGCTAGAGGAATATATCTCCAGTTACTTTTCAAACATCTAAGTTGCTTTAAAAATGAAGCAGAGGTAAGACATACAGAATACGTAGAATTACTATTTTTAGAATTCACAAAATAATCTATTCAATTGTCTTCGATGTGGCCCTGTTTGCTCGCGAGATGAAGAGTCCTTGACATACAACCGTAACATATTTGGGTTGTTAGCCAGTGACAGTGTGTGTGTGTGTGTGTGTGTGTGTGTGTGTGTGTGTGTGTGTGTGTGTGTGTGTGTGTGTGTGTGTGTGCGAGGTGTTCAGTAGTGAATATGAGAGGATTTTCAATAGTGTGTGTGTGTGACGTTAATTGTCAGTAGTGTGTGTGTGAGGTGTTCAGTAGTGAATGGGAGAGTATTTCAGTAGTGTGTGTGCAAGCCCGCTAAACAGTGGGCGAGGCTTCAGGTGCTCATGCAGAGCTGCATGTCTCCGTCTGACTCAGCAGCTGATCTGATCTCTCTCGGGTCCGGTTACTAAACTCGCGTTTATGTTCATATCGATCAGATCCAGCTCTCCTGATCGGCCTTTATAGAGAGCACCGATCAAACTATTAAGAGTGAATATCGGCCGATAATGACCGGCGGCCGATCGATCAGCGGCTTTTATGTTGTAAAAAATAAATAAATCTCAAAATAATATTTTATTAGTGATTCTCAAAATTACGGGCCAAATATTATTGCTGGCAGGCCAACAATGGCCCGCGGGCCGCCTGTTGCCAACCCATGCAGTACAGGAAGGCCAAGCCAACTAAGTGGGGTGTGAAGCTGTTTGTGTTAGCAGACTCCAGCAATGGGTATACCATCGATTTTTCCATCTATACTGGAAAGAGCCGCTTCATTTCAGGTCAGGGTCTCTCCTATGATGTTGTCAGCGGCCTAATGGATAATTCCTACTTGGGGAGAGGTTACCATCTTTTTGTAGACAATTTCTACACCAGCCCAAAACGTTTTACTGGCCTATTTGCAAGGGGTTTAAATCAACATTGAATGCGCAAAACTCAAAGAGCCCCAGGGGCTCAATCCGATGGCTCAGAGAGAAGGAGCTTTTGTTTGTGAAGTGGATGGATACGAGAGAGGTGTCAGTGTGCTCTACAATACACCAAGCCTTCAATGGAGACAGTGTCACCAGGAATGTGAATGCTAAGGAAACGGGGAAATGGCAAAAACAAAACATCATGGCAACTCGTTGTGTGGTTGAATATAATAAATACATGGGTGGGGTGGACTTGTCGGACCAGCTCATCCAATACTATTCAGTGCACAAGAGGTCCAACAGGTGGGACAGGATACTGCTGTACCACTTTATAGACATTGCTGCAACCAACAGCTATATTCTGCACCAGTGGCGTCGCCTGGCCTGGGCATTCGGGGCTTTAGCCGGGGGCTACACCATTATGTAGCCCCGGACAATTCTCCCTCAATAATATAATCCATTAACCGTGCTTTACGTGAACCTCATCATGACACAAGAGAGGACGGCAGAACTGTAATTTCCCGTGTTCAGTGAATGCAACGGAGGGAAGACACTAGGCCAATCAGAGAGTTGCATGGAAATAAACGTGTGCTTGTGTCATTCAAGCTCGGCTCTCTGTGTGTGTGTGTGTGTGTGTGTGTGTGTGTGTGTGTGTGTGTGTGTGTGTGTGTGTATGTGTGCGAGGTGTTCAGTAGTGAATATGAGAGGATTTCAATAGTGTGTGTGTGTGTGACGTTAATTGTCAGTAGTGTGTGTGTGAGGTGTTCAGTAGTGAATGTGAGAGTATTTCAGTAGTGTGTGTGCAAGTCCAGATGTTTTCAGTAGTGTGTGTGCAAGTCCAGATGTGTTCAGTAGTGTGTGTGCAAGTCCAGATGTGTTCAGTCGTGTGTGTGCAAAGCCAGATGTGTTCAGTAGTGTGTGTGCGAGGTGGGTTTGAATGGTGGTCTGCACGGCCCCTCACACTATCTGTCCAGCTTCCCTCCACCTGTACCTCAGATCACTGACGCTTCATTTCTCCTCCTCTCACTCCTGTCCATCCAATGAGTCTAAATATAACAACAAACAATTATAACATCACAAATACAAGTCATTAGTAATTAGTTTAAAGTAAAATATCCTTCCTTATTTAATGCTGCATATTATAATAAAAAAGCATCTATAGGTAGCCACTGTGTAATTAATATGTCAAAACAGAACACATGCCGTACATCAGTGTACGAGAGAATAACGTATTAATACACCTTCATCAGTGTATTAATACACCTTCATCAATAATACACCTTCATCAGTGTATGAGAGAATACTGTATTAATACACCTTCATCAGTGTAATAATACACCTTCATCAGTGTAATAATACACCTTCATCAGTGTATTAATACACCTTCATCAGTGTACACAAGGATGTTGACATGTGGCTATGCTCTGTAGTCATCATGCAACAGAGAGGGGTTCCTTAGTAAAGCCAATAACCCTCTAACAGCAAACGGAGGTCTGGCATTGGACACACTCTGACGCTGCGCCATGCTGACGTCTCGGCACGGGGAGATGTACATGAGTTAAAAACAAGGTAATTTGTCTAAAACTAAACTAAGTTGTAACCACTGTGTGTTCTTACAGGCCTTCATGTTCATGTCAACTTCATGTTATTGCAGTTATTCATTTATTTCATTTGAATGTCGGAGTGTTTTGTATTTTAACGGCTGTCTGCATGAGAATAAATATGATAAACAAATGAAACCTAATGTCGGTAGTTATGACCTGGTCAATACGCATTTAGAATGTCGCTAATGCAGAGTTACATCAAGAATCTTTGTGTGGAAGCCAGCGCTGGAGATGAATGTAATATGTTGTAGGCTTATTGAAGATGTTCACTTCATGTGTCGTCCTTCCTCTACTCCACTAGTACATTTGAAAGGTATACATTGGCCTTGTATACTCATTCCACCAGCACCCTTTCACTTAACCATAAACTCCAAGAACCGTGTTCTTTACCAAGCCAGAGTCTGTGCCTTAAACGCACAGACACAACACACACACGTGCACCTGCGCACACACGCGCACGGCCCCACGCACACACATGTGCACGCACACACACACACACAGGCCCTGAGTGCCCCCCCGCCCCCTATAGAGGGCAGAGCTCTGCCAACACCTCAGGCTGCATGTCTGTATCAGAGGAGAGCAAACCACGAGTGTAGTGGAGAGGCTGCAGCGACAAAAGTGGCATTTCCAGAGTGCATCAACAGATACCCCCTACCCCCCCAATCCCTACCTCACCCATCCCCATGCATCCCCCGCCCCCCCCTCCCCGGCCCTCATAAAATTGGACGAATGGCTATGTTGCAGCATAAATAAGTCCCTTTGATAGTTAGTGGGAGAAGTTATGACCCCCCCGGGTGGGAGGGGGCAGTGGGCCTGGTGGTGGCTCTCCGGACCCCCGTGGCTCTGATCCTCGCCCCGATTCAGGGCACGCTCTCTTCATTACCGCCGGCCACCGGGGACTTGTTTTTTCTGCAAGATTAATGAGTGCCGCGGAAATTCTCCAGCGCAGCTCGATAATTAAGTCTTTGTTTATCAAAAAACAAGTTATATTAGGAGCAGGAAATTCGCAGTAATTATTCATAATCCTAACAATTCAAGTGTAGCTACCTCATTTGCCTGTGTAATTCTGCTTTTTAATTTCTTGCATACATTTGCATATTAATTTTGCCCATCGGCTGCTGCTGGGGCTCTGACAGTTTTTTTTATTTCTTTTCTCCCTCCCCTCTCCTCGCTTGGTGTGATGTTTTGCGAGGGGGGGGGGCTCAGTTGGGTGGCATTTCGGGCTGGGTGTAATGATAAATTATGAATTTTTCTAATTTGACGCATAATGAACCCCTTCTCATCCGCTTCCTCTCTGTCTCGCTGATCCTCCCTCTCCGGCCCATCAGACACCCCCCCTCACCCCGACCTTCAGCCATGTGGTCATTAGGGACAGAGGAGCCACGTCTCATTGGTGTCAAAGGCTGCCTGGTGGGCGACGGAGAGCAGTGCCCCCCCCCCGGCCAACTTCCTGTCTGACTCCGACTCTCTGCCCTCACCCGCCTGCATCCTCTCCTCTGCTCCTCTTGTTTCCTTCTCTCCTCTCCTCTTTCTACTCTTCTTCTGTTTCCATATTCCTCTCCTCTCATCCTATCAACTCTTTTCCTTTCTTCTATTTCTTCTCTCCTTAAATCTCTTCTTCTCCTCTCTTGTCCTCCCCTATCCTCTTTGTGCCATTTATTTTCTGATAACTTTCCCTATGCTCTCCTCTTTTCCTCTCTCCTCACTAATCCCCTTTTTCCTCATTTCTTTCCTCTCTTCTGTCGTCTTCTTTTTCCTTTTCTTATCTCCTCACATCTTGTCTCTTGTTTCCTTCTCTCCTCCTCCCCATTTCACTTCTTTCCTCATTGCTTTGCTTTGATCCTATCCTCTTGTCTCCTTACCATGTTACCTTTCTTTCTATGTGTCCTTCGTCTCCTCTTATCTTTCTCTCCCCTCCCTTCCTCCTCTCCTATTTCCTCCCCTCTCTTCCTCTTCCTCCTCCCGCACAAAGAGGCTTATTTCCCTGTTAGTACAGATGTTGTGTATGACTCTGTGCGTACACGTGTGTGTGCCCTCCGTGTCTATGGCGTGTGTGTACATCTGAGGACGCGCAGAACCCCCCCCCGTCCTTGATGAAAACATCTTGGCGGTGCGCTGACATATGTTTAAGTGGTGAGAGTGCAGCGTTTGTTAAGTGCTTAGCGTTACACAACACTGACTGCCGCTGTCATAAATAAATGAATATTGATGATCTCGGTCCTGTGATGCACGCCGGGTGAAACGCTTCCAAATGAAACCCTGCAGCCATTCACCCTACATGCCACACACACCACTCACACACAGACAGTGACCTTTGACCTGCTCTCTGATGATACACTGTGAATCAGGAAAAGGACACGAGTTTGACGCTCAGGTGACATGTGCATTGTATGTGGGAAGAACAGGTGGATGACCAAAGGAAACACTTCTTCTTGCAGAGCAGCTTAATACTCATTTCATACATTCTCCAAGTGTGTAGAAACTCTACTGGAGGTAGAAAACTATTCAATTTGAACAAGAGGATCGATTGCTTATTGTATCGTAAACATCATGTGGTTGCTGTGCAGGTTACCAAATAACCGTTACTGCACATCTGTACATGCTCAGATGTTAGCACTACAGTCAACCTTCTCTTTCCTGGAACACCAGCCTTTTCTTCTTTATAGTATTTTTAAGCAATATCATAGTTTACTAACCCCAACATGATCACACATGACCTTTCCGTTTGTCAGCAGGGTTCTGGGAACACTACTGGCCCAAAGAACCAATACAAGTTTAGAGCAGATACAAACACAAGTTATTTTCTCACTGTCGATTTAAAAACTCTTCATCGCAAGTTTGAAATGAGACTGTCACTGATAAGGCATTTCTTAGGAGCAGAGAAAAGAAGCAAACGTTACAGCTGCTTTGTATATGAAACCTGATATACTGTATGTATAGTATTTAATCAGTTTTGTTATCATCACCCCGTTATTGCGTTCTCTCTGAGGGTAATGGTTTCCATTCAAAGCAGACGTGGTTCTTCTTCTCTCCCCTCGCCGCAGCATGCTCCGCGTCTCAAAGCCCACGTAAATGTCACAGATTAAACTGCAGCATATTGTTGGATCAGATGCACTGGAGTAGAGCTGCTGTATACAAGCACACAGAGTGTCACCCCATTAGGCGGACTGATGTTGATGCCAGCGCTCTGGGGCCCCTGACCCCTGTGCACACTGGCCTTGTTCTCGGATTAGAAGTCATCGCTTGTGCATGTTCTCCATCTATTTGCAGGGTGTCAGAGTTCAGCCTTTGCAAACAATTTATGCATAACGCTGTCCATCACAGCCAGCTCAACTAATGTGCAAACCTCTGAATAATCATGGAGGAGAGGAGAGGACGGAGACAGAGATGGAGAGAATCATTAAGGGAGAGGAAGGGAGAGTGGCGAGGAGTCATCGGGCACATGGGTGACGGGTAATGTGTGATCGGATGACGGGGACACGACCCTGGTAATTGCGAGGTGTCAAAGCATCCTGCTGCCACCACAGAGGGCTGGCTCTAAATCTGGGTGACACCGGGGCAAGGGTGGGGGTCCAGGTCAAACCGGATGACACCCAGTCAAAGGCGGTGACATCTGAATCCAACACCACGGCAGCAGGAGGACTGCAATTAACCCATGGAACACAGCATCCAGGGTGGAATGGTGTCCTGCACAACCCATTACACTAGCAACACAATACATTTAATAACTAATATGTCTGTACCTTTTACAATATTTTAATATGAATGAATAAATAATAAAATGTGCTATTTACGGTGGCCCACCGGTGCAAACGCCCGGAGATTTTCCATGAGGAGAAACGCGCTGCCCTTTAAAAATGTTTTAAAAAAAACCAAGCAAATGAAGAAACATCTTCACCAACTTGACGACACATGCGCAGCAAGTAGAACACATTGATCAAACTCAACGAAATGCCTTAACCTGTTTAGCCCCGAGCCTGTTTTTCAGGTCTCAGGCTCAAAAACGACATTCCCAGAACAAATGACCATATATTCCCTTCTAAAAGGGTTACCTGAATAATCTGTTTCTCAAAGCAAGGTTACACCTGTGTGTTGGATGTAGAAGAGTCAGAATCAATAAAAATTTATTTTATTTTAAAGAAAACTTGGATGATGGTAAGGTAGACTAAAAGCTTTAGGAATCCAAAGTACAACATATAATAAGTACCCTGTATCAAGATGGATGCAAAACAAGTGACATTTGACCTTTTTAGAGAGGTTTAGCAAAAAAAACTCCACCTCTGGGGTGATTTGGGTGGAAATGGGGGTTTTACCGTTTCTCTGGAACCCATTGGTCGATTTTGGTGATTGACATCTCTTTTTGACTGTTAGAGCCAATAGAATCGAAGGGGAATCTCCCCACTCACACACAGTCTAAAACAAAAAGTTGTGGGCTTCGCGCCCCAGTTTTGCACCAGAGTGAAGCTGTCTCTAGCTCTGACATCTGGAAACTGAAAAGCAGGTTTGTGTATGTATGTGTGTGTGTGTGTGTGTGTGTGTGTGTGTGTGTATGTGTGTGTGTGTGTATGTGTGTGTGTGTGTGTGTGTGTGTGTGTGAAGTCTAATCTGACAGGACGGAGACACCTCTCAAACTACCTAAACTAGTTATTAGGGCTGTCAGTCGATTAAAATATTTAATCGCGATTAATCGCATGATTGTCCATAGTTAATCGCGATTAATCGCAAATTAATCGCACATTTTTGATCTGTTCTAAATGTACCTTAGAGGACTATTTTTCAAGTTTTTAATACTCTTATCAACATATGAGTGGACAAATGTGCTTTATGCTAATGTTTATTATCATTTGAACACTGACAAATATTCTCATGAATATTAAACACAACAACCTCTGAACATTACAAATATTCGCCTCAATTCAACCTGGAACCTCTCTCATACAATAATACAATACAAAGTGTGTGTGTGTGTGTGTGTGTGTGTGTGTGTGTGTGTGTGTGTGTGTGTGTGTGTGTGTGTGGGTGTGTGTGTGTGTGTGTGTGTGTGTGTGTGTGTGTGTGATGGATCGTTGGAGCTATGTGCAACTCAAGGCATATTCTCGAACGGGAGTGATCATGTTGCGCGCACTATCCGTGCTGAGTGTGCTGACTTCTCCTACAATGTCCCGCTGTCTGCTTCCTGCATCAAGTCAAGTGCTCGGCGCAGTTGTCATCCAAATGTCGCTTCTCTGTTTTCATTGAAACAGCTCCTTATATCTGTTAGCGCAGCTAACTAGCACCAGATGCTAACAACAACAATACACGTAAGGCCTCTCCCGGTCCTCCCGATGGCCAGTCGGTGCCTGCCGGTGAGGTGGAAGTGTGGTCTGCCACAAGCGGGCGGCAGGAGCGGGGCTGTCAGCAGCATCAGCTTGTAGATGGTATTTTAAACTCGATGTGCTCTGAAACTACGGGACGGCCGAGGTAAAAAAAATGCACATGCGTTAATCACGTTAAAATAATTAGTGGCGTTAATTTTTTTTTGCGTTAGCGCGTTATTAACGCATTAACTTGACAGCCCTAGTTTATATATAAGAAAATCATGTGTCGATGTATAACAACCAACACTTGTATTAACTGCTTTGTCGAGGCCAAAACACTTCCTGTGTCTGAATGAAGCAGCCACTGTGACACTGACCCCTGAGCTCCACCAGGACAGACTGCCCCCACAGGCCTGTGTGCTGCCCTGCTTGGGGGGGGGGCTGTCAGGTGGAGACGCAGTGAGAGGTACACACACTCACAGAGGTAGAGCTGGTGTGTGTGTGTGTGTGTGTGTGTGTGTGTGTGTGTGTGTGTGTGTGTGTGTGTGTGTGTGTGTGTGTGTGTGTGTGTGTGTGTGTGTGTGTGTGTGTGTGTGTGTGTGTCTGGGGGGGGATTTGTTGAAGTTGAAGCCTGTTCTTTTCTGGCACCCAGCCTTCTGATCATTTACATCAAGTTGACATTCGGAGAGTTTACTCTGGGGTCTGTAATTGTATTCTTTCGCCAGTTCTGCATTGCCAACCGTGAAAATGGAATCTTATCAACCCTGACCAATTTTTAATGTACAAAATGAATTGGCAGGGGTTCAAAAAAAGGGGGAGCTACAATTCAAATCAGGTGAATGATACATGGAATTCTTTTTTTCAGAGAATGATTGAGATGCCCACCGCCTGCACCTCCCTCCACCTTATCACCCATACTGCATTCAGCTATCACATTACATCGGATTTATTTTTCTTTCACAGCAAGGGCAGGCATGGGAGGGGGCTACTGGCTGGTTTCTGTGTGTGTATTCCAGCATGCTGCATATATGAGGTGTACATACCCGTGGAGATTCTGTATGAACGCATGTTTATTGTGTGCAGGAGGAGACGCTTGAAAGAAATGTGTCAGCAAAATGGCACAGGGGTTAACTTGCCACATGTTCAGGGACCTCTAAGGTGAGCGAGCTGATTGGACTGGCGATCTAACACCAAAAAGTGCAGCCACCAGAGAAACAGACCAGAAGCTTTATATGTTGTGAAACGCAAATCTGTCTTTTCTAAATGGGGTTGGATGTGAATTTGGTTATAAGAGGAAGATGGTTTCTGAGAGAAGAGTTTGTTCTGCTTCTTCATAACTTCATGAAATTGTATCTGAATGATCAAAGAAATCAAAATGGTTAATACTAATTAGCAAATGTTCAGAAAACAGATATTACATTTCTCTCTTATTGAGCTATACATGGTGCAGCGCATTCTTGATCCCAGGTGTGCCTGGGTATACTCATCCCTTCAGAGTTCCAGTGAAACTGTTGCTCTGTCACGTCCTCGTCTGTATTCCCTTACATTCTTTCAATATTTGAATGTATTGTCTGACTTGGCAGTGGTCTTCTTTCTAATTACTGCGCACAATTGTTACATTGGTTGGAGTTTTTTTTATAAATGTTATTTTCTTTAGTCAATGAGCAAGTGTTTTCTTAATTGCAAAGCGTTGAGTCCACTGATGGCCATCTTTTGGATATTGATTTGATGTGGTCTATGTTGCCATTAAAAACAAAAGATATCTTAGGTTGGCCTTATTGCCTTTATTTGCACTTAATCAGTCCATTCCTGCGCTGTTGTAAGTACAATGTGAGCATTTTAAACTATGCCACCTGTCTATTTCTTTTCATTTACTCATATAACATTAGACATTAAGAACAATTGGTATTTGT
Organism: Champsocephalus esox; assembly: GCA_036324585.1. Lineage (NCBI taxonomy): Eukaryota > Metazoa > Chordata > Actinopteri > Perciformes > Channichthyidae > Champsocephalus > Champsocephalus esox. Next base: position 8,044,221 of record CM070494.1, on the reverse strand, counting down.
CATGTTTAAATATACTGTTTGGGAGTTGTCCCTCTCCATACTCTTTAGTTCCAACTACTCACTTCCGCGTGTTAATCCATTTCCAAAACTCAGTTCCATCTTTCAGGTTATCGTTCTCAGAGCTCAGGACGACACAGCGCTCTTCAGATGCTCCACTCCTGAACTACCTGAGGGGCAAATGAGATCAGAAGAGGATAATATGGTGGAAAAACAAAGGGAGCAAAATGAAAGCCATACATATGTTCAAATCACAGCAGTAATAAAGATTAAGTAGAAGTTAATGGCATCCTCAGTCATGCTCGTGGAGGTAATCTCTCTTTTTTAAATCACAATTTGATTTGGAGGGGAGGAACAAACAGGGGGTGAGACTTTGGCGTAATATTTTAATCAAATTGTCATGAGTGAGTGGATACAATTAGAGAGGCTGTCAGTCACTAAGGCAGAGGTGTTCATCTGGCAGGAGACTGGGGATGGGATCTGTGAGGGGGCATCTCATCAGGTGCAGTGGCATTCTGGGACAGTGGCCACCACTTCAAAAAATGGCCACCAAACACCTCAGAGGAATGGTAGCTTTCTTTGGTGTCTGCAGGCACACTGAGGCAGTGTGTGGAGCTGTGTGCAGGTGTGTGTGAGAGACAGGCCTGATCACTTGGAGATTATGAGAAACAGATATCCTAATCTCATTGAGAAAACACACAAAAGAAGAAGAATATAGGCATGGCCTAATGAGCAAATGTTATTGCATGAAGCAAAATGACTCCATGTGAAGAAATCAAGAGGATGCAATAGGGAGGGTTAAGGGTTAAGGGTTAACTGTGCAGACACGGCCTTAGAAAATGATGAAACAAGCAAATAACTAATCCATGATGTTCCTTATTCCCACCCTGATCCCCCTCCCTACTTTCATTCCCCTCCATCCGCTCTTTTGCATGAGCACTCTTAAGCCTAAACAAGTGTGAAAATGGTCGCTTATTAGCCCATTTTGGGCCAGGGCAGACATGAGCACAAACACAATATGTGTTATCTGCGATCTGGGAGCACAGTTTGCTCATGGTGAGATAATCAATGTGTGACATACCTAAAGACGACCAGGGGTGGTTTCCCTTAATTGGGCCATTACTGAAGCAAGAGGCATTGACTAACGAGAAGGGGGCTCTGTTATTATTAGCTAGACACAGCATTATTTCTCCCTCCACTGGCTCCACTGGCTGGTTTCTCACCCCTCAGTTAGGAAGCATAAACAAATCCATGTTCAGACAAAGATCTGAGTTGAAGTGGTGTTTCATCCATCAGAGATTCATTTTGTTCTTGAAAGAACAATCATCAGATTTGCTGATGACACACATCTCTCCATGCACACCAGACTACAGCATCACCTTCCAACTGTTTCGGTTGCAACATGATGGCTGCTTTATGTATTGAACTTTTTACATGTCTAATTGAAGCTATCTTTCCCAAACAAAGCCTACTCTCCACCCTCACATCCAGTATACACAATATATATATACAGTAATTATGATTTATCAAATTAATTTGTCAGAGCTAATTCATCACTCCCAAAGACATGCTAAAGATCAAATTGACATGTTAGCACACACTGCGAGGACAACTTTCTCCTCCAAGATTTGGTACATCTAATTAAACACAATGGATGTCAGATGGAGTGACTGATGCCAGGCGTGATGGTATTCGCGGCGGAAAAAATGAACTCAAGCAAAACCAAAAGCGTAGCGCCGTGTGAGAAGGAGGGAGCCGCTTCAGCCGGCCAGACATCCACTCCACGTCGTACTTTTCCGATTCATTTAGCTGCCACTAAAAATTGTGAAATATGCCGGAATTCTGCTGATGTGCTGCGTAGCCGAGGCATCTACAGCATTCTTATTTCATCAGAACTCCAGAGAAGAAGTAGTTGGGGTGAAGCAAACATAGCTGCCAACTACAGAACCATCACTACATCATGACATCCTCTTTATTTGGAGTTGGTGATTTTTTAGTTACGATCATAATCATAACATTGTGTGTTATAGTGATCATTTAAAAAACAAAAATATTTGTCAAAGTGTCCAAACTGGATTCAGGTTGGTATATCGGTATCCCTTTTTATGACACTAGTTTAGAGGATGAATATTGATCATACATCATTATAAACCATCCTTCAAAACCAACACTTTGATACTGTATGCAATGATTTGGCTTTGATAGAGACCATCAAAGATACATATATGCATCAAAAGCCAACTCTGATATGACATGAAGGTAATTTTAACACCTGTTCACCGCAGCTTTTGAATCTGATTAATGACAATTTACCACTTGCATGTTGTACATTCTATACACGATCTAATAATAAACCTCAAGTTATCTTCATGTCCGTCACTGAAGGCGTTCTGGAGCCTCATAGCAAACACAAAAGGCAGCTTTACTCCCGAGTGGAACACATCATATTTCTCGGGCGATAAACAGCCGTTGAGAAAAGAGCAGTAAACACCTGAGGCAGGGTAGTAAAACTAAATGGTATGTCCTCTGCATTTACACACCGGCCCATCCATCAGAAGGGAAACATCCTGGAGACATGGCAGGACAGGTCTGCAGGGGGAGGGCGTGTTGGAGGGTGGAGGGGATGGAAGAGTGCTCGTTGGGATTATGGCCGTGAAGTAAAAATAAAAATAAACTATCTTTAATCTAAAGCAGCATGTCATTGCTAGGCCCAGTCATGGTATAAAGAAAATGTTGTAATTGTCATTTTTTAATAGAGCGATGATGTATTTGTGTGGGCTGACCTGGAAGCTAGCATCGAAAAGGGGCCTCCACAAAAAGCAATGTGATTTTCCCATTGGATTTCTGTAAATTACACAAAATAAGCTCTGTGACAAAGACACATTTATATCCATATATTAATGCCACTTTGTGATTTTTGAAGTGTAAATGTAAAAATGCTAGAAGTAAAATGCAAAAGTTAGGCTATATATCGAGTACATCACAGTCGCGTGGCTGCGCATCATCACTGCTAAGCAAAAGGTGGATAATGTTCATAGCTCTCCAACCTGCCATTTCTATCAAAGGTGCTGGAGAAAGTAATTGCCATTCAGATTCAGGAACATCTCAAACTCAATAACCTCTTTGAAAAATTCCAGGCTGGTTTCCGCCAGGGCCACAGTACAGAAACGGCCTTAGTCTGGGTGACCAACAACCTGCTGATGACAGCTGACAATGGATCTCCATCTCTCCTCCAGTGGCGGCGCTAGGGGGTGGCTACTTGGGCTCAAGCCCCAGATGTTTTCTGAAAATGTTTCACCAAAACATAAATGTCTCGTGAGTAATGTGCAGTACCGGAGTCCAACAGAGAGGCAGCAGCTGCGGGACAGTAGCCTGCGTACTGTGTAGCCTTCCCTGCCCTGAAGAAGAAGTGATCCTTCCTGATCAGTGCCTGACGGGTTAAAGCTAAAGTTATAGATATTAGAAATACATTTTCATCAAAGCAGGCGCCACAAGCTGTGGCAGCCAGTGGCGGAGCCAGGACATTTTCAGTGGGGTGGCCAGGATGGAACCAGTGATCATTTTTGAGTGGCATTGAAATCACTATTATATGAACATAAAAATACATCTCACTATAAAAGAAGGGGTTATTTAAGGCACATAAAACACACCTCTACATTATTTGGGATTAAGCTAGTGGTGGAATAGATCGAATAATATTCAGTAGATCTAACTATTTTTTTCTTATTCCCACAGGCAAAGTATCAACGAAGCTTACATGATACAAATGTAGTGCAATATACAGACTGTTTAACTTATGGTGATCAGCAGCCCTATGAGCTCATTCTCTCAGTGTATCATCAGGAATACAGAGACACACACATATCATTTAAATAAGAGTTTTTAAATTCAATTATTGGCTAAGAATAAACATCTTAAAGTAAATAACAATGCCCATAACCCTGGCAGGCCCCCGGTTGTAATTTTACAACATTACTTGAAGCTATCCTAAAAAAGTCAGTCAATGTTTTTATTTTTTTAAAAGACTACATTTACATAGTCAAAAGGTCCTGTCCTTCAGCCTCACAATGCTATTGGATAGTACATAGGTCCTGCCTTCTGGCCATACACATAAGACTAACATTCCTGACAATAGATCTCAATAGTCATCTTTTATGGTGTAAATGCCTTTTTAATAATAACATTTTTGAATGGCACATTCTCAACACAAATGCATCAATCCAAATAAATATAACTTAAATATGTGGGAAAATACTGTGTTTGAAATGTATAATTGAAATGAGATGTTAGCTTTTTGTTTTGATATACATATAGTATTCCAGTCTCCCTTCAGATATGTTAGGTGGCATGTAATTCAACACAGTGCTGCTCACCTCCTTCAGTTGGGAGAAAAGCTGGTTCAGGTTCAGCCTTATGGGGGGACAGGGCTGCTGAGCCTAAAGATGGATCTGTTGGTGCTGGCACTAGGGGGAGGGAGAACTGATTTAATAGGAATAGCTGCTAAAAATCTACCTGCATTTGTTACATTTCAGCTGTTCACAGCAGTGAAATGAAAAACCTCTCCAGTAGTAATAAGGATCCCATTTCAATCACATTAGTATGCATGAAAAGTGACAGGCGACACGCCCCCAACTATGCAAATCAGCTAAATCCCGCCTCCAATTGTTCGAGATCCTTTGATGTGTGGGGTGAGGTGTTATAACAGGTAGGTGTGAAAAGCCCCCCTGTGTAGTGCATTTGTTGTCTAATCCTTTGATATGTTGATTAAGGCAGTCTCTTTGAAGTTATGCTGTCTGGCCCCTGTCCCCTCACACCCCTTTGTAGTCTAACCCTTTGATGTGAGGGGTTGAGGTGTTATAACAGATAGGTGTGATATAAGCCTCTGATGTTAATCTAGGTGTTGATTAAGGCAGTCTCTTTGAAGTTATGCGTGAAACTGTCTGGCCCCTGTCCCCTCAGAGCCCTTTGTTGTCTAATCTAATTAGCCTTTGATGTTTTCCCTTTGATGTGAGGGTTGAGGTGTTATAACAGGCAGGTATGATTTCACACCGGTGTGTTATAAGCCTCTGATGTTAATCTAGGTGTCTCTTTGAAGTTATGCATGAGACTCACTAGTCCCGCCCCCTCACAGCCCAGGCCTCTCCCCCTTGCTCCACACCCCTTCCTGTCACACGATATGAGGCCAGCAGATAGTGGGGGTGGAACTAGATGAAAATAGAAATACGCTCAAACTAAATAACAAGCCAGTCATTTCCACTCGTCAAGTCACCTTTCAAAAAAAAGAAAAATGGCCAAGAGACGCCTCGATATGGGTTTAATCAGCGAGACGCCTGTGACAACTTACCGCCATCCGTCCGGAGCGCCAATCAAGAAACGGATGCAGTATGTGTGCAGGGTTCAGACGCCTCCAGCCGAACTTCATGAAGAATGGACTCTGAAAAATGGCGATGTTTGGGGTTATGTAGTCAACTATATGGCGAATGAACTGCATTTCTACAATCTGAAGAATGGAGAAACGTATGGACCCCATAGTGTTAAAGTGACACTGACCTCAACAGATTGGGCTGTGTTAACTCTGGTGTCATCCAGAGATCTCCACGAAACCACTGTATCGGAAGAAGTAGTGCATCAAGAAACCACCGTGGAACCAGCGGTGTACAAGATATCTGCAGTAAAAAGCAAAGAAACGCAGACAGCATGCAAGATCAAAGAAGAGTTTGTACTGCTGCCCCTCAATGTGGAGGAAGAAGAAGGAGATATTCCCCCGTCGCCAGAAGTAAGAAGAGTCCTGACAAGCACCATCTGGGAAACTAAAAGCGGAACATTGCGCGATGGTATTACCGCGCAAGCCGTTTGGTGACGCTGGGGAAGGAAACCTCTGATGATTTTGTTTTGGAGTATTTCAACTCTACATGTGGGGTTTTTCAGACATCCTTGCGGGTGCCTCTGACTGCTTGGCTGAAAATGATTGATGGAAAAGCTACAAAGCTGAAAGAACTTTTTTAACAGACATCGATGGACATTATACTGGTGAAAAAGACTCTCACTTCTGCAGAGGACTCCGCCTCCCACTCAACATAACAAGTCACACCCTCCTCACCAGATCATTTAAAACTAAGGACCCCTCAAAGAAAAGCATTGTGTTTTCTACCTATGTAAAAGAGCATCAGGGATGTCTTACGAAAATGTGTTATCTCTGTATCAAGATGATGTGTTTAAAAATGAATTTTGTGAAAAATACCAGCGGTGTGAGAGACGTCATAAAGACACTCATTTTAACCACAGTGTTTGTTCTCTACAAATGTTTAAAGATTGTTACAAAATGTAAAAAATAAAAAGGTCTGGAGACAAAATTAATTCAGGTGACTCTGTCTTTATTAGGAAAACAACAATATTAGAGCCGGGACTCGATTAAAAAAATGTATCTAATTAATTAGAGGCTTTGTAATTAATTAATCGAAATTAATCGCATTTGTAATCAAATATACATATTTGACCTGAGAACAGTGAGAAGCAATTTTCACATGGATTTTACTCCAAGTGGAGTGCAATCCAGTGAGCTGGTTATTTTCTCAGACGTGGACTTACTTATCCTGGCCCTGAAACCAGTCATCTAGTTGAGTGTGGGTTGGGTCAGGGTGTGGTTCCTGGGAGTCGGGCTAACGTCCACGCTAGCTGCTACATGCTTTGTTGCATTTAGGTGATACTTTAGGCTTGATGTGCTGCGGTGATATGCAAATTCTTTTTTGCATGATTTGCACACAACCGTGCTCTTATCGACGCTTCCATCCGTCCGTTTTTTAAAACAACATTTCCCATCCACGGGGCCTACCAAAGCGGTCTCATCAGCTTGTTCGTTCATGTTTGACGATTGTTCACCGTGGTTTGTTGTTGTTTGAAGTCCCATGCTGAAGTCATGAAGTTGGTGCTCCAGTATAATCGGTACGCCTGAAACTCATCCAGTGAGAAACGTTCCGCTGTGCAAAAATAAGTGCGATTAAAGTGCGATTAAAATGCGTTAATTTTGTAGGGGGGCACTCGGAGGCTCTTCCTCCACTGCGGATATCACTGGCTGTTGCATAATGTGCAAGACCTCGTTTCTTCAATAAGGCTTGAAAAACGTTGTTAAAGAATTATTGCCCTGCGTCTGTTTGTATCTTTGTAGGAATCTGACTTTTGTGAACTAATGTTCAACTAATGCTCGCCACTCACAGCTGCTCAGCTGCTCAGCTGCTCGCCACTCACAGCTGCTCAGCTGCTCGCCACTCTGAAACTCACCTGAGGAACAGGTTACACGCCGTCAGCGCTGAGACGTGATCCACCTTTGCTGAGTTCCGGATGAGGGCCACGTTCAACCTCATCCACCACAGCGGACCCGAGTTCCACTAAAGGCACGTCGGGAAGGGTTCTGGAGCCACTCCACACTGGGCGAATCACTTCTGGGATCCTACTTTTGCCGCCGAGTGGATTTAGCACAGAGGGAGCAACTCTTGCAGAGATAAAGAGTCGGAAGTGTGGTCCCGGCTCTCCTCTCGCCGCCCTTCTCGCCGCTCCTCACACCGCGTATCGCCGCTCCTCTTGCCGCTCCTCTTGCTGCCCCTCTCGCCGCTCCTCACACCGCGTATCGCCGCTCCCTGCCTGTGCTACCGGCGGAGATGTAAAGTGGATTAAATAGCCGGTGTAACGCGGTGGGATTACCTTCTCTACTCTGCTGTGCTGCTGTAGCTGAGGCCTGCTCCACCTTGCTCCGGGAACAGCGTGGATACTGTTGTGCTGGACTGGGAGAATGGCGGGCGTCGTGTTTCTGCTGTGCCTTTTCTTGGCTGTGCTGGACAAGGAGAGGATCGCTAGTCGTCCTGAACAATCTACTGGATTCGGGTATGTTCTGCCGCCCGCTGTGGACATCCCCTGTACAGTTTCGGAGGTGGTGCACAAATAATTGCTGGTTGCACTGTCGCGGACATTCATTTCGGAAAATGTTTGTCTTTCTCACATGCCTGCCATAATGGTCCTTCAGAATTGTTTTTTAAACTCTAATCTCACTTTCGCGAAGTTTGCTGGGGACTCTAGAACAGCTGACAATGTATGTGTGTTGATTAAGAGGAAAAGGTGCTTGGTATTTTTATTGTTGTTACTATCAGGAAATGTACAGCCAAATCCAGGTCCACCGACCAGTATTAGTCAAATAGCTACTCCTGCTGATTTTATATCTAGATCTGGGCTAGGTTTAATTCATTTAAATGTGCGTAGTCTGTTACCTAAATTAGATTTTGTCCGTATCTGGGCGAATTCGACTGATGCTGATGTCATTGTCTTGTCAGAAACGTGGCTAGATAAATCCATTTTGGCCTCTGACATTTACATAAATGGTTACAGTGTATATCGTACTGACCGGCCTAAAAAAGGTGGTGGCGTTGCCATTTATGTGAAAAATAAGTTTTGTGTAACTAATATGGTTTCCAAATCTGTTAGTAAACAGCTAGAATTTTTAGCCGTGAATATTGAGGTAACAAAGGGTCAACAGCTCATGGTGGTGGGCTGCTATAGGGCACCTTCGGCTGTCAAGGAGTCTTTATCGTCTTTGGCAAAACTATTATCACAACTTTCCTACAAGGAAATAGTGCTGCTTGGTGATTTTAATTGGGACTGGTTAACTTCTGTGTCAGAGGACTTTAAAAACCTGTGTACCTCATTGAATTTTACCCAGATTATAGACAGTCCTACTCGCCCAAATATTAAGTCCCCAAATAAATCCTCCTTAATTGATCTAATTTTAACAAATGTTCCACATAAATACTCATCTGTGGGAGTATTTGCTAATGATGTGAGTGACCACTGTGTTGTAGCCACAATTAGGGACACTAAGGTCCAAAAGGTTAAACCACGTGTCATCACAAAGAGAGACAAAAAACACTTTGTGGAGCAGGGTTTTTTACATGATCTGTTTGATTTTGATTGGGGTAGAATCAATTTGTGTGCTGATGTAGAAACTGCATGGTCTTATTTTTATCTTGGTTTTATGAAAATTATAGATAGACATGCACCTCTGCGTAAATTTAGAGTGAAGGGACGAAACAATCCCTGGTTTTCTGCTGAGCTGTCCAGTCTCCTTCATGAGAGAAATAATGCTTGGGCTAAGGCTAGGAAATCAGGCTCAGAGGTAGAATGGCTACGTTTTAGGCAGCTAAGAAATAGCTTCACATCTCAAATAAAAAGTGCTAAATCAAAGTACTATTTGTCGGTTACCACAGAAAACCTGAATAATCCTAGGAAATTTTGGAAAGCCATAAAATCGATTTCCACTGGTGATATCCCAAATGAGCTACCTCCGTGCCTTACCACAGTATCTGGCATTATATCAGACAGGGCTACTATGCTCAATTGCTTTAATGAGCATTTTGTGTCTTGTGGCTCTCTGTTTGGCTGTGTGGCTCCTGTGAACGCTCCAATCCTTGACTCTGAACAAAGTGGTCTGGAAAACCCTTTCAGTTTTACTCCTTTAACTGTTGGTATTGTTCATGAAGCATTATCCAAGTTAGATCCTAGGAAACCGGCTGGCCCGGACAACGTAGAACCTTTCTTTTTAAAGATGGCTGCAGATTTTATTGCTCCACCTCTTACTTCTCTTTTTAATCTCTCCCTCAGCACGAACACAATTCCAAAAGTGTGGAAGTCTGCTCATGTCTTGCCTTTACTAAAAGGAGGGGAGGCAACTATTTTAAATAACTATAGGCCAATTTCTAAATTGTCAGTTCTGGCTAAGGTGCTCGAACGCCTTGTGAGTGAACAAGTAAAGGAGTTTTTATGTATAAATGATATCCTGTCTGAGCATCAGTCAGGATTCAGAAAGAAACACAGCACCATCACTGCGACAATGAAAGTGGTAAATGACATTACTACTATTTTAGATAATAAGCAGAGTTGTGCAGCTCTGTTTATTGACCTTTCCAAAGCATTTGACACCGTTGATCATTGCATTTTAAAGCAGAGGCTACTCAGTATTGGCATATCCAGCAATGCAGTGGGGTGGTTTGTGAACTACCTCTCTGAAAGGTCCCAATGTGTTCACTTTGATGGACTGTCTTCTGAATGGTTAAACATTTCTAATGGTGTACCACAAGGTTCTGTTTTAGGACCACTTTTATTCTCCATATATATTAACAGCGTAGGTGAAAATGTGGATGAAGCTACTTTACATTTTTATGCGGATGATACTGTGATGTACTGTGCAGGTCCCTCCATTAAGGAGGCTGTTGTTAAATTACAAGCTGTTTTTAACACTATTCAGACTCAGCTCTCTGAATTAAAGCTTCTTTTAAATGTGGATAAAACCAAGGTAATGCTCTTTTCAAAAGCTAAAAAGACACCAGAGCCTGTTTTAGATATTGTAACTACGCAAGGAACAAAACTTGAAGTTGTTGCCTGTTACAAATACCTGGGTATCTGGCTTGATGATTGTCTCTCTTTTAAACTTCATGTCAATAACCTGCTTAAAAAACTGAGGGTTAGGCTAGGTTTCTTTTACAGGAACAAGTCCTGTTTCTCGCTTGAGGCCAGGAAAAGGCTAGTCACTGTGACCTTTTTAACTGTGCTGGACTATGGGGATTTGTTGTATATGAATGCACCGGCCAATTACCTGAACAAATTGGATGCTGCGTATCACAGTGCTCTGAGATTTGTCACAAATTGTAAAGCGCTTACACATCACTGTACACTGTATACCAAGGCAGGTTTACCATCTCTCTCTGTACGGAGGCTCAGTCACTGGTACACTTTTATTTATAAAGCTATGTTGGGTAAACTCCCGTATTATATCTGCTCTCTGATAACACAGAGAGTTGCAAGCAGCTATTGTCTGAGGTCACATGATGTGGTCTTGTTAGATGTGCCAAGAGCAAGGACTGTCTTAGGTAAGACAGCTTTTATGTGCGCAGCTCCACTTGCTTGGAACAATCTTCAGCAAGAATTGAAACTGGGCAATCTCATTCCTCTGCATGTTTTTAAAGCTAGGGTAAATGAAATGCTTGCTGATACAATGGGCACTTGTAAATGTCTATAACTATGTATCCTGTAAATATAATGTATAATGTCCTTTATTGTTTTATGTTTCATGTGGAACCTATATGCTGCAGGTCTCCCTTGAAAAAGAGATCTATGATCTCAATGGGACCAATCTGGTTAAATAAAGGTTTGAAATGAAATGAAACACGGCCAGGAGAACACGGCCAGGCAACAGCCGACTTCAGCGTCGGCTAGTCCTCTGGTGACTGCTTGGTGTGTCAGGGCCTTAAAAGGCAAGTGTTGTGATTTTAACACTTATTTTACTGCCATTAGGCAGATTTTGGCTTTTGTTGTCTTGCCAAGATACTTTTAGACACACTTTGAGGTATGTAAAACCTTAAACATTTCTGAAAATAAAATACTTTATCTGAATACATTTTCTGTTAAACGCACTGTGAAGCTGACCGTTGAGCGGCCCGAAGCCGTTAGTCCACAGTGACAAAGTTACCTTTGTCACATTTCCTCACCCCTCTCCCCAGGAAGCACAGTGTCTTAAAAGTCTCGGTTTCGGGACAACCAGTTAGCCACCCGCTTTCAATGCCACCACCTCCAGCGGGGCCGCTGAAGCCAGTGAAGCCGTTGTCAAACATGTCGTGCTGCCACTTATCCGGAAGCTGTTTTGGCCTGTTGTACGGCGTTGGTCTGCCTCTAGCACGACCCAGGTTCTGTCGACTCTTCGTGGGTCCGGGTCCGCCTCCTCGGCCTGCAAACGCTGCTCCTCCTGCTTGTCTTGCGTCTCCTGCTGCTTCAGCAGCCGTGGCCCCCTGGTCAGTTCCAGGCATAGCCACCCCCAGCCGCGGTTCCTCTCTTTGGTCCCTCTCTTTGGTCCCTCTTCTTTCCTCTCGTCATTTTCACCTCCTCGCTTGGTCAATCCCACTTCTGACACCAATTATGAAGCTGACCGTTGAGCGGCCCGAAGCCGTTAGTCCACAGTGACAAAGTTACCTTTGTCACACGCACTTTTTGAAGTTATTTATTTATTATTTCAGTGGAACAATCCAGTTTTTGTTCACATCAATGCTTTTTTCTCTTTTCTTGTGTTACTAAGATACTTTTAGACACACTTTGGCGTATGCAACACTTAACAACTGGTAGACTATGAAGTACTTTGTAAGGAATGGGATTTTTCTTTAAGGGGTGCAACACTTTTGAACTGGGTAAAATGTTCATTAATTTGTAATGAATTGAGTTTCTTTCTTTTGATTTTCAACATCTATTTGTACACAATGACTTTTCCATATTTCTGACAAACTATACTTTTGACTTTTTCCGTAAAATATTGACAAACGATTACTTATTCTTAAATTTGACCTATTGCTGCTTGGTTGGAAATGATAGATGAAAAAGCTACAACGCTTAAAGAACTTTTCTTAAAACTCTCAATTCAACAGATGACTTCCCCCCATTCAACGCAATAAGTCCCCACCCTCCACTCAGCAAATCATCTAAAATGAAGGACCCCACTAAGACGACCGTTGTAAACTAGCCATGGATCTGAGAAAAACCAAGACTCCCCCCGCGAATTGCAGCCAGGAACAGACTCCTGGACTACCATCATCACCACCATTTTGGACACCCGAATCTTGCAGTACTACTGCTGCTGATGTTACTTCTGTGGCCAAGACGTCTCTGTTCATGGACACAGTGAAATCGGTGTTGGTTGATATTGTGGAGAGGGTGATACATCGGTACAGAGAAGAAATCTGCAACGGGTGCCGAGTCAGTCACCCCGGCCAGAGGCAACACGATTTTCTGAATGACATGCCCGATTTTTTCTTCAGAAACAATTACAACGCGTTAATGAAAAGACTCTGGGTCACCAACTTCATTACTGAGATCGACCAGACTCTTATTGATAAAGACATTTTCACGGATGATTGGAGGATCCAAGGCGCTTCGGAGGCTTTTCTTCACAATCTCAAATATTGCAGACGCCTCAAGGAGAGACTTGAAAATATCCATGCCGAGTTGGATAGAGAAGAGGAAGACTAATAACCAGCAGTTGACTGAAGCCAGGGATTTGTTCGATACATTGACTTTTTTCTTTAAAGTCAAAATTAAAATGGGAAACTACTATGCAAAACGCTCTGTATATATTGATCATAATGTAGTCAATACCCTTTTAATAAGTGTGGTGATGAGGACGATTGAAAACAGAATGAGTAGTGACCCCTGTGTAAAAAGAATGGCTGAAATTTGCAAACTGGAAGACATTTTGGATAGCGTTCGTTCTGGCACTACTATTCCGGGTCATTGGGAAACGATTGTAAACGAAACATTTAAAGTGGTCCTGGAATCTTCATTTTCCGAAACATTCTGTAACTTTACCGCAGAAATGAAACAAACATCAAAAGTGTATCATGTGCTCTCATTGTATGCTCTGTTTGTAGATGTAATGCATCTTTGTGTCGAAAACAGCATACACATGAATATTTTTGAATTAAGTGAAAAAACTCCATCATGATATTTCCAGTAATCTGGGGAATTCTAAGCTGGAGACGGTCCTGGGGATGTTACAATCAGTATAACTATTGATTTTGTGTGTGAAAAAATAAAAATGTAAATAGGACGTTTTAAAAAAATAAAAAAGTGTTTTTTTACATTTAAAAACTGTTGTCTTCATTATAGCAAGGGGAGCGTGTCGGATAAATGTGTATTACAGTCCTTCACATGCACTGTTGTCTTCATTATAACAAGGGGAGGATAACAGGTAAGATGTAGGATAAATGTGTATTGAAACTTGCGTATTATACACCCACAGAAACACAGAAACACAGAAACGCAGACACACAGAAAACACTAGTATGGTTTTTGTGTTTTCAGTGTTTTATGTGTGTCTGTCAGAGTTGGGTGTAACGCGTTACTTACAAAGTACAAAAGTAACGCGTTACTGTAATAATATTACTTTTGTCGGTAACGGAGTAGTGTAACACGCAACTTTTACAATTCAGTAATCACACTTCAGTTACTAACATTGCCCGGACATGCGTTACATGCGTTACTTTGAGGTCATAATCTGACCTCAAAAAACACCTGCAAAGAACATATGCTAAGGTGAAGCTAACGTAAAGCTATTTGTTGTTTGTTTATATCACGTATTCTGTTCTTCTTCTCTGTTTTCCGGTTGTTGCCTGTTTTGAATGACAAATAAACACTACCACCGCCTGCTGGTAAGGAGCGTTATTTCAAATCATGCATGCGCAGTTCGTACGTGCTCGGCTGAAGTCTTTGCAGTGTCTGGTTCCAGTGCAACACATGGCCAACATGCAGGAGAACACGCCGACGCAAAAGCGTGAGCAGACATAGACTGCGCAAAATATACAGATAGCAGGAGACAGAGGACAGCCATGGTCAGATAGGAAAACATTCAGGATCTGGATCAGTCTTATGGAATGGAAACTGAACTAAAGAGAATGTTTGAAACTTTAGCAGTCTGCGTGATCTGCCTGCAGGGAGGGGCAGGCCGGCCCTGCGAGTAAAGTAACGAGTAAAGTAACGAGTGAATACCTATAGTGATAATTCAAAGTAATAAAATGATTTTTACAGTGAAAAAGCTCAAAAGGAACTGATGGTTCCCAAATTACCCAGAGGTGAGTCCGCTTGGACTTTATTTTTCTAAACCTCTCTAAAAAGGTCAAATCTCAATTGTTTTGCATCAATCTTAATACAGAGTACTTATTATATGTTATAGTTTGGATTCCTAAATCTTTTAGTCTACTAGCCCATCATTGAAGGGTGTTTTTCACTATAAGTAATGTTTTTTTGTTAGGCGGACATTAGAATTGACATGTTTTTACTGTGTTCCATCTGAATTTATTTAAAAAATAAAAACATCTATATTGATTCTGACACTTCTACATCAAACTCACAGATGTTACCTTGCTTTGAGAGAAAAGATTATTAATCTACCCCTTTTAGAAGTGAATATATAGTCTTTGTTGTGTTAGTGGCATTTTCGAGCCTGAAACCTGAAAAACAAAAAAAAAGAGGTTAATGGCAGTTTTGTCATTTTGAGGCTATTTCAGTGAAACAAGGCTGTTTTGCACATTGGACACATTTATGCTTAATTCTCTCAAAAAGATACTGAAAGATACACTTTTGTATTTAAAAGCTGAAAAGTAGATTATGAAGTACTTTGTGTCAGTAGATTTCGTTAAGAATCTGACTCTTATAGGCAGTTTGTGATGTTGAGGCTATTTCAGTGAAACAAGGCTGTTTTGAACATTTGACAGATTTATGCTTAAATTCTCTGAGAAAGTTACTGAAAGATACACTTTTGTTTATAAAAGCTGAAAAGTAGATAATGAAGTACTTTGTTTTAGTAGATTTCGTCAAGCATCTGACTCTTAATGGTCCTCTCTAAATTTGATTCAGGGTTTGTTTTAAATGATTTGTGCTTTGTGTGTACAGACACCAGAGATGGGGTCGTTTCTAAAAAAAAAGCAATATATTACATATTACTTAAAAAGTAATATATTACACTACTTCGTTACTCTCTACATAAAGTAACTTGTTACTTTACTCGTTACTTTACTCGTTACTTTACTCGTTACTTTACTCGCAGGGCCGGTCCGCCCCTCCCTGCAGGCAGATCACGCAGACTGCCAAAGTTTCAAATGTTCTATTTAGTTCAGTTTCCATTGTCCCATAAGACTGATCCAGATCCTGAATGTTTTCCTATCTGACCATGGCTGTCCTCTGTCTCCTGCTATCTGTATATTTTGCGCAGTCTATGTCTGCTCACGCTGTTGTGTCGGTGTGTTCTCCTGCATGTTGGCCATGTGTTGCACTGGAACCAGACACCGCAAAGACTTCAGCCGAGCACGTACGAACTGCGCATGCGTGAGTGGCAATAACTCTCCTTACCAGCAGGCAGCAGTAGTGTGTATTCGTCATTCAAAACAGGCAACAACCGGAAAACAGAGAAGAAGAACAGACTGTGATATAAACAAACAACAAATAGCTGTGCGTTAGCTTCACCTTATCATGTGTTCTTTGCAGGTGTTTGTTGAGGTTTGATAATGACTGATTTTAGTAAGTAACAAAGTAACGCGTGTCGGTCAAAGTTAGTAACTGTAGTGTGATTACTGAATTATAAAAGTAGCGTGTTACACTACTCCGTTACCGACTAAAGTAATATTATTACAGTAATATTATTATTATTACTGTGTGTCTGACAGACACACAGAAAACAGACACACAGAAAACACTGAAAACAAAAAAACCATACTTGTGTTTTCTGTGTGTCATGCGCGTTATGAGTGAGCCACGGATCAATACGATGAATGTTATCATCACAGGTTATTTTCTCACATTAACATTGTTAAACGAGTCATAGCAATTCAACCTGACCATCTTTTATAATGTGAGCGAATGTATGTACACTTTAAGCCATATAATATAAATATTATAGTCATTTGCTTTGAAATAGTATACTGTAGTGCCGAGAGATATGGAGTCAGAGGCGGTGCAAGGAAGGTGCAAGAATAGTAATTTATTCACAAGCTGCAAAAGACATGTTGTCGGGTCACAGCCCGGGTCGACAAGAGAGTGAGCCAAGAGGGCGCACACTATTTATAGGTAACCCATAACATGTCCGTGTGGGAACAATAACCGCAACTGTAGTTCCAAGTTTGAATTATGTCCCAGTGGTTAAATAGGTGGTCACCACAATACTGACAGAGCATCATTAAGACCCACCGAGATCATATATCCAAGTTTATCAGCCTGCGAACCTACATTACCTTGTGATACAGATGTAGCGCTTCGTTTCAGACGCCTACCCGTGCGGGTCCGTGATCGGCACGGGGTGGGCCCCTGCTGATAAGGAAAACCCCCCTGCAGGACTTGAAACGCCCCCTTGATAAATAATTTAATTAGAATGAAACCAGCTGCAATGGATCATGGATCCACCAGGGGGAGCCGTGAAAAGCTGCCACACTGAAACTCATGTGAAATAAACAGCTGATCTACAGGTATCTGATATTATAGCGGATATTTGTTAAGATCCATATATGTCACGGATAGGATCATATTCTGGGCTGAAGTAAGAGACATGTAATCATTTCCTAAACATCACAATAAAAACATGTTTTTATTTCACAAAATAATGTTTAATGCACGTTGGCGTAAGTACAAAACCATCGCTATGTTTTTAGATCAGGAAATGCATCCAGGGTCAAACAAACGATGTTCGATCGTCATCCTCGCATTCATTTAATGTATCATATGTTCGTGAGTTGAAATGAATGCACTACATTTAATCCACGTGAGTTTACAACAACAACAATAATCGCTTTGTTTTTATCTCACAGGAAAATGCAGCGGCTCTCACTACCGATCACCCAAATCCCACGGGCAAACAATAATATGTACAGTGTTCATAGTTTACTGTATTATTAGTGTCTAATATTACTGCTATAATAATCACCCATTGAGTTGTTGAAATCAGACCGTCGTTTTTTTTAAACGCTCTGAATGAAACGGCAGCTCTCAGGTGATCTGCTGTGAGTTTACACAATAAAATATGCATAGTAATTTAATACCTTCCAACACACATTGTAAGAACAGTTCTGTTTCATATGAGTGTTGAGAGCTGTATCCACAAATCTACTAATTTTGCCCTCAGTGCACCAGATTGATGCATTTAACTTCAATTTAAATAAAAACATCTTCTGTTGTAACAACAATAACATTATAAATAGTAACATAGCATGGTATTGCATATTTACTGTAGCTTTGAGTGTTACTGGCCTGAGATTTTTTTATAACATGAATGAAGGTGTTCTCTTTTGGTTTGATTAGGACACATCCCGGGGTTTTCAGAATGTTACTGGATTTTGATTTATTGTATCGGCTTCATGTCGCAATATATTCCCGAAGTCTGAAATGCAAAAATGTTCCACATTAGGGCAATTCACCCAACATTTAATCATTTTGTTTATTTTTAACGAAATAAATGTGGTTTAATCCATCATGAAATTAATATAGGCTATTTACTTAGTACATATCTGACATTAACGATTAACACACTGTTCATACTGCTCACAGGCTGATATCTAGTGTATTCATACCCCTCACTGTTTATTCATCATTCAATTCATTATATATAATTTATTCTGTAGATTGTGAACATTACTTTTCACTTTACTGCTTGTTGCACCTGGTTAGAAGCTAAATTGCATTTCGTTGTCTCAGTAGGCCTACCCCCCATGTGTCCAATGTTGGGGACCCTTTGTTTAAAACTAATTGGCCATCGGAATGTGTGTCACATTCCACAGCTCTCCACCCCCCCCCCTCTGTGATCCCCAGCACACAGAGAGACACAGGGAGATCGCTCTTCTGAAGAGAGCGGAAATAATGATATTGCAAGTTAGAAACGTAAAATGCATTTTGACAGACACTTGGGGGAAATATGCTGCATTTTGAATGTCCGATAGTCCACCATTTCCAGCGGAAATATCAAACATTTAATAAAAGTGAAAAACAATGAACAAGACTTAACGTATTCCTCATAATTAATTTTATGTATGTATTTCGTTCGGCAAAAGTGTTATTATAAATATAATACAAATATATACACATTATGTACAAAAATCAGTTTTTTCTGTCTTTATCTGTGCCACGCTTCAAAGCGGTTTCTGTCAACTACGACACAGAGGGCAACATCACAGATTCCTCCTCCTCCATGTCAAAAAACAAGCTTAAAGCTTGACTCACGTTCAGAGTTCTCTTCATCATAGTTGAGTCTTCAAAACTCTAAATCTATCTAACTATATCTAAATTCTCAATGTGTGTCTGTCACTTTACTTCAATCGCAGTCTCCCGCAGCCTCTCTTCGTCTCCCGCCGCCTGTCTTCGTATATCTTCGTCTCTCTCCATTTCCCGCCGTCTCTCTTCGGTTCCCGCCGTCCCTCTTCGTCTCTTTTCGTCTCGTTTCGTATCACTCCGTTTAACTGATTACCTCACCCCCTGCCTGGTAAACATCCTGTTGAGCAGAATCTACAGTTTCCAGTATTTTCCGTTTCGTAAAATGATAAAATACGGCGAAGATATTAAAATATGTGCTTCCATTATTCATACTTCTGAAATATATCTGTATTAACTTTATATCATCGTATGTCCGTGTTTATTGGGTATTTTTGCATGAAACAAAGACTGGCATATAGTTTCAAGCCAGTACTTTCGACAGAAATACACATATACATCCTGTTGAGCAGGATCTACAGTTTCCAGTATTTTCCGTTTCGTAAAATGATAAAATACGGCGAAGATATTAAAATATGTGCTTCCATTATTCATACTTCTGAAATATATCTGTATTAACTTTATATCATCGTATTTCCGTGTTTACTGGGTCTTTTTGCATGAAACAAAGACTGGGATATAGTTTCAAGCCAGTACTTTCGACAGAAACACACGGCAATGTTGTCCGGACTGTTGTTTTTATGCGGCACCGGCTTGAACAGGTCATGTGATCTGATCACGCCGGCGTGACGGTCGACTCCAATGGGTTAATATTAAATACATATAAGTATTTTTACAACTTGTATTTAAAAATACTCTGTTGTAATTATTGATGCATACATGTGTTCATCCATTTAATGTGGCATCTGCTATAATGGGGTTAATGTATGATATTACTTTATAATACAATACATTATAATATATGATATGATAATTACATTTTAGTTTTATTCATTTCTTATTTCATAGTTTCTCATTATTATTATTTATATCGCTCATCTTATTTTTGATTTTATTAATCTGTGTGAATCTGTGCTGTCCTGTTTTTCACTCTCACCCTGTTGCTGTTTGAACTACTGAATTTCCCCACGGGATTAATAAAGGTCCATCTTATCTTATCTTAATGTATAAGTTGATTTACTTCAATCTACTGTACAATATTACAAGAAATATACTGCATAAAGCAAACTATATTCTTTATTTGATCTAAAATATTGATGTTTCTACAACGCCCATTGTGTATTTTGTGAATGAAGCGCCATCTCATGGTTAAATCCTGTAATTGAACACATGGGGAAATTGGGCAACGCCCTCTAGCAATTTGGCAACACCCCCAGCCACTGGCATCCGCTGGGCTTTTGACTGGGACACACCCATTTGAGTCTGATCTGGAGTGCTACATCTGTCAGTGGTCATTTTACGCATTATGTATTCTCGTCACTCTAGTGCACACATTAAGTTCACATATGCAAATCAGGCCATGTGTTTCGTTATGTAGTAGCTATAATCATCACATGTCATGGAAATGCAACAACAACAAGGAATTCATATTAATATTACCAAGTTCAGGGTTCCCAAGAGCAGGCTGAACCGCTATAAGCACTCATTCCTACCAATGTCCGTTAAGCTTCTTAACATTCACAAGAAATGAAATGTAGTCAAAAGTCAAATGTAATGACATGTACTTTTTAAATGTTGGCCATAAGGGTTGTGCAATAGGTCGCCATTGTCAGTATGTGCGTCTGTGTGTATTGTGTTTGTTCAAACGGTGTATGATTGATGATATGTGTATGTCTCTTAAATGTCCACTATGTGTGTATATTATGTACATGTATGCGGAACTGCTGGATGGAGCCCAGAACAAATTTCCTTACGAGGACAATAAAGTATATCGTATCGTATTACCAAGTTACACAGAAATAGATCAAACACATGTGAACAAAGACCACATAAACGTTAAATTAGAAATGAAAACATGTTAACAAGAGTGTGAAAAAGTATGAATATATGTGTTTCTAGTTCTCAACGTAGCCTTTGTGAGTACCCTCGTCATTGGGTGTCGCTGTATCAAAATGTAACCGAGTAAACAGTCACATCTTATCTGGATAAGTGCGTCAAAGTGGAGAATACCGTTTTGATAAGGGATCAATATGTGTAGTCTTTAATATTAAACATGATTGCTGGTTGATAGCCACAGAAGTCGTATCACAGTTTAATCTGAGCGGATCACTGTTTACCACCAGTCTTGGGTGTAACGCGTTACAAAAGTAACGGAGTTACAGTAATATATTACAGTATATACTTTTTGCTGTAACGAAGTAATGTAACGCATTACTAATGAAATGTGGGTAATATATTACCCGTTACAATGCTCAGTAACGCAGTTACAACACATTTTAACCCGAAATTAAATGGTGTTTTGTTTTTTAACAATGTACTAACATAGCGAGACATTCCGATACCAGACAAATTGTGCGGGTAGATTAGTAAACCTGGTGTTTACTTTTCAGGCTTCGCGCCGGGATCTTCCGGCAGTTGAATGGTATGCAGTTCACCCTCTATTCAAAAAAGAGAACGGAGCGAAAAATACGAACAACACATTGTGTTAGGTGCGCGTGACCTGCTCCGCTGCGCGGGAATCATCTCCAAAGTGCTTCCACAGCAGTGACACACATCTGTGGATAATCATTTATACGAACATGGTTAAAGCAACCATCACTAAACGCCAGCAACACTGCATCTACTGCAGACCGCAGCAACGGGTCAGATGGGGACATCACGTTACCCTCCGCTGTGGACACTAGCTTACTCCCGCCTGACTCGCCGCCCTCAACCCCGAGCAGCACTCTTCGTTTCCCGAAACTACGCCGCCCCTCTGCGGCCCGCAGGTGCCAGCCAGGATACCACGGCAAACCAGAGCCTGCCCAGGTATATCTAAACAAGTACCCGCCTGTACAGTGGGGTTAGGCGGTCATTTTGCAGCTCGTGGTATACAAATAGACAAGGGCTAGAATATGTGAAAATAGGGCCATATTCTGCCATGCCTGTAGAAATGTTGGGTCAAAAGTAATGCACACAATAGCACAGATGCATTCACCACGAATGGCTACAAAACTATCTCATATCCCAAGCTTATCAACGAGCTGATGTTGCAGCTGAAATGATCTCCAGGTCACAAAGTCACCCTCACATGATGATGTGATCCAGTTTTCAAGGACAGTACATGTTCTCTTCCCAGAGTATATGATGGGACCAAGGTGATGTTTAGTAGGCGACATGGTTTTAATAATACTTTTGCTTTTCAATGTTTGCCATTTCAAACCATGAGCTGGTTCAAATAATATTTGCCTTGATTTACAATATGTTCTAATTTGTTTTATCAGTACAGTTTTGAAGCTTTTGTGCTTTTCTTTGTCACAGTCCACTTTGGAGTGTTTGAGATATTTCAGGATTGCACTAAAAGTGCACTCACTTGAAATGTTTTCACTTGCTTGGTTTCAAAACATAACAAAGGCCATAATCTGTCCATTGGGGCCATCAATGCTATTTTTCATTGCTGTTGCCGGCCACTATTGCTCATGTAAACCTGCTACTGCTGCGCCCCTGTAACCTCAGAGGCACCCTGAGTCATGTTGTTCTGGAGCCGGGCCTGTATGGCCATAAACTAAACACACTACAGAGCCCATTCCGTGTCCTGTTAGTGTTTACTTCCTGTCTGCCTTCTTCTGGTGATTTATCTGACGTCCAGCTCCGTCTTTTAACCTCTTTTCCTTTCTCTTTCTGGATCCTCCTTAGCAACCTTCATTATAGTCCTTGACAGTGGTCTGTACTGGATTAACAACGTGTCACATGTTAAGAAGTTACAATCAGAATCGAGTATTCAACTAACCCGTGTAATACAAGTTGTTAGTCGCCTTAAGGGCCTACACAGTTGTTATGCTAAACCACATCGCCCTTCACTGGATGTATAATGAGCTGCACTAAACTACATTTTAGCATTTAAAATACCTAGCCATTCTTTTGCGGTTATTTTGGTGAAAGTAACTAGAAAAGTAACTAAAGTAGTATAACTCATTACATTTCAGAGACAGTCATTTTGTAATGTAACTTATTACTTTCAAAAGAGAGTAATAAGTAATATGTAACATATTACATTTTGGAAGTAACTTGCCCAACACTGTTTACCACAGCTCTCCACGCTGCGTGTAAACAACTCAGACAGACTGTGACTATGTTTCACTAACAGACGGTATGAAAGTATAAACGGGTCTCAAATCAACTCGACATCATATTAATAATGATACATGATACAAATATAAGACTGACAACAAGAACATGCCACAGAAGTCGTATCACAGTTTATCCTGGGCGGATCACAGCTCCACAGCTGAAGACTTCTCCACGCTACTTTCAAACTGTGAGTAAACAACGTGTGCTTCACTTGGAGGCTGTCTGGAGGTGTACACGGGTCTCAGATGGACTTGGTATCACATTAAGAACGATATTCAGTCATAAGTCTGACAAAAATAAATGGTTTAAATCAGAGCTGCCAAGTCTCACCCTTTGAGAGTGAGAGTCACGCAATTTAACCTCTTCACACGCCTCACGCCACACTTGCCATTTCACACGCTTTCCCCCCCCTCTCACTACTTTATAATTATTTTTTTATTTAATGATATATTTCCATAACTTGTTGCTTGAAGTTTGCCGTAGTTCGAGTCAGGGATAGGGTGAGCCCGCCCTATTCTGCCCCCGATTGGCTGACCGAGAAAGGCACCGTATATAAACCAATCAGAGGCAGCTTAGGGCGGGTCATTGCGTCTGGTCTCTATCCTATGAAGAACCCATTTTCACCATTTTCAGGTAATCACTTCATTTTAATTTTACAAACACATTATTTTTATTTTGATGAAGTCAACGGTGAGTCTGACTACGTGAGCGTTACACAAGCTGCTGCTGAGCAGTGTGGCAGGTTGCTGCGGTGGGTTTAACAACAAACAACCGTGAGTTATAGCCGTGTTAGTTAAATCATCACGCGTGTGTGAGCTAATGGATGCTTGCTATGAGCTAAGGGAATTTACAGTACTGTACCTGTGTTTGCATTTCTGT
This sequence comes from Champsocephalus esox, assembly GCA_036324585.1. Taxonomy (NCBI): domain Eukaryota; kingdom Metazoa; phylum Chordata; class Actinopteri; order Perciformes; family Channichthyidae; genus Champsocephalus; species Champsocephalus esox. Next base: position 8,020,308 of record CM070494.1, on the reverse strand, counting down.
CTAATAAAATATTCAATCAATCTAACAGTAACATGTAGCTATCTTTTAAGACTGGATCATTCATTCCTTAACTGTACTTCGATGTATGTCTGATGTTTGTCTGTTAGTTTGAAAGTCTGAAAGATGTCAGATAAGAAGAAGAAGAAGAAGAAGAAGCAGCAGAGAGATCTGCTGTCATTCTGGGCCAAACCTGCCAGGTCAGAGGAAACAGTGGAGGAGGCTTTGGATCTCTCAGTGAATGACAGAGCGGAGGAAAATGAGTGTCCAGAGGGCACAGAGAATGGACTGCAGAGGAGACAGAAGATGATGATGTAGAAGACATCTACATCCATGGGTGCCCTGTCACGTCATCCACAGCACTGCCAAACAGGCTGGCCTGGGCTTTTTGGAGGTGAGTTGAATCATGTGTGATTTCTATGACCAACCGTATCTGTTATGCCTAATGTCAAGTCTAAACAGGTTGTTGTTATGCTGTGGTGTCATGTGATTATAAATCATCATGTATTGCAGGTGTGTGGATTTGATCCAGAGGATCTGACTGTGGATGTGGGATACTGGTTTAAAGGAAGCACCAATCGTAAAGGTTACCTGACAGGTATGTGCAGTCCAAATGAAATGCAGAAGAGTTAAATTAAATTGAAATTAAGATGTTCCATTCTTGTCATAGAATTCTGTGAGCTCCATGGAAGCGAGTATTTAGAAATACTTATGCACGTTTCCATTCGATGTTTGAGCCTGGAGAGGTGTTTGACTCGTACCCTGCAGCAGTATGAGCCACTGGCCAGCTACTTCAAGTCATCAGGTAGGCATCACATTTCAATGATCCAAATGAACGAACGAGTATTATAACGGACTGAAAAGTAAATGTATGTAGTATGCACAACCTGTGTTTTTTTTATTCACAGATGAGAAACAACCGTGGTTCAGGAGGCTGTTGGAAGCATTCTCTAACCCAATGACAGAGGTGTACCTGCTGGTCTATCAAGCAACGTTGCCAGTCTTCTCCACCTTCAGCCTCCTCCTCCAGAGAGAGAAGTCCTCCATCTTCCTTCTACATGATGAGGTACATTGGGAAGGTTGGGATACAGTATGCTTGTAATAATGTACAATGTTTGCTCCTTTTTTCATTAGCACTCTACTTCTAGATTACATTTAATTTTGAAAATCTTTTCTGAAATACAAATTTGTAGATACGGAGTTTCATCCGCAAGTTGCTTTCGAAGTTTCTGAAGCCCGCAGCACTGCAGCACCAGGAATTGCATGACATCCTCTATCAGGACCCATCAAACCAACTGCCAGGTAATCCTCCAAGTTCCACATCAGCAGATGCACGTACACTTTCCACTCACTGGTCTCACTCACATCGTACTGTTGGTGTTTGTTAGAGGGCTGCTTGTGCAGACAAGTTATGAGTTTGATCATCTCATCACACACCACCACAATGGAAACAAGTCCACAGGACTTTCCTATGTTCTCCTTTTAGCCCAAATGAGTCCCTGTACCTTGTGTCACTTATTGTGTCTCTCGTAGGAGACAAGCTGGTGATCGGCTTCACTACTCGAGGTACACTCAACAGGCTCCTTGATGCAGGAGACATTACACCGCAGCAAGTGCAGAGGTTCCAGCAGGCAGCAGTGGCGTGTCTGGTGAGGGCTGTGGAGTATGCCATGAAGAAACTCCCCATGAGAGAGCCCCTCATAAAACATGCCATGTCTCTGGATGTCCAGCAGAGGGCAGAGTGTGGAGTGGAAGACGCCTTGTACGTTGTCCACAGGTTAGTTGGGGTATCAAGTCAAGTACATGTATCTATAGTGCCAAATCACAACACAAGTTATCTCAATACACTTAATAAGTAGAGCAGGTTAAAGACTATTGGCACGTTTTCTTCATAGATTGTAAAGTTTAATGACCACATCTGAAAAACAACCTGTTTCAGCTACATTACTTTACCAGATCAGTGCACATTGTGTTCTTTTTAGGTTTCCTGAACTTCTCCCATACAACGGACCTGACGAGCGTGACAAACTGGGTGAGGAGTTTCTGGACTACCAAGCCATGGACATTGCCATGCCCGAAGACCCAGCCACGTTCGACATAGAGAACTTTTGGGGGAACATGGCATCAATGAAGAATAAGGTAAGAATTATTCTGCACCCTTTGAAATACCCATTGACGTAATCAACTTAATTCTATACAAAAATACTTGAGAGTAATTAGGCTTCCTACATTTTTCAAAGGTGACCGGGATGAGCAGATTTGGGAGGCTCTCTCGTTGGTGTTGGTACTTCTGCATTCAAATGCTGATGCTGAACGAGTGTTCTCTGTGGTGTGACTGAACAAAACCAAAACCCGAAACAGTTTGGCTCTTGATGGAACTCTGTCATCCATCGTGACTGTGAAGATGGCAAACCTTGAGCCACAGGGTTTCAAATGGGAGCCCCCTCCCTCTGTCATCAAGGCATCAACATCAGCCACAAACACCTACAACATGAGACATGTCATGTAAAAGAAAAAAACATAAACAAAGACATGCACTTTATTTGTTTATAATATATATTATATATATATTATTCAGGTTCTAATGTTGTTACACTTAAAGAAAAATTGCACTAAAGGAAAAGGCTGCTATTGGTTCTTAAAAGGCTGCTATTGTTTCATTATATTGACATTTTATAAATAAATGTATTTTATTTGTTAAACTTTTTCTTGTTACAATTGTTTTCATTTCTACTTGTGCTGGTCAATTATTAACACGATAAGCATGAGAAGGCCGACAGTGTAGGGAGAGCAGCTGGCATGGGGGTGAAGACATCACAACAGTCTTAATGTTAATTTAAATTGAGATATTCCTCTAAATCGACGTTAAAAAAGGCCAAAAAAAATCGCCGTCAAACGCATCAACCCCAAAAGTCTCACTCCTACTTTTTACTGAAACTTGGCAGCCCTGTTTAAATGATTTGTTCAAGCTTGCAATGTTTTGAACACACATCCCCAGTCACCTTGTGTGTCTTTTTGTAGTACTCGCTGTACGCGTGCGCATATCGGCATCACAACCACAACCTCACACACTGGTACTGAAAGTGCATCAAAGTGTTTCTATGGAGCCAAATATACCAAAAGATGTATGTAAACGACAGAAGAAGCGATCGAAATGTGTATTTCCTGGTTATTCATCTGCCGATACCGTTCTCGAATATCACCAGTTGTTCGGCCCACATCTTGTTCGGTAACACCGTCAGGTCGATGGAAACGACGCCAGTGTTGCCGTTTAAATGGTTACACCGGGGAACTCATGACGTTCTAACGGTAGGAATGGGGCGTGTACTTTGAGGAGCCATTGTCGAATAACCAGGAAATACACATTTTGATCACTTCTTTTGTTGTTTACATTTATCTTTTGGTATATTTGGCTCCATAGGAACACTTTGATGCACATTCAGTACCAGTCTGTGAGGTTGTGGTTGCGATGCCGATATCCGGATGCGTACAGCGAGGACTAGAACATGACAATGAGGTGACTGGGGATGTCTGTTCAAAACATTGCAAACGTGAATAAATCATTTCAAATATGTATTTGTCTCCGACTTTCATTTGTACATCGTTGTTAATGTGATGTGTAGTAGCTTTGATAGCTGTCCATACCTCCAGACAGCCTACAAGTAAGACACAAGTTGCTTACAGCCCGAATGCAGCATCGAGATCCGTGGCCAGCTGTGATCCTCTCCGATTAACTTGTGACAGGACTTCTGTAGCTATTCTCCAGCGAGCAAGGTTTTTCTTAAATACCTCCATCCCTCTCATCACAACACGACTCTACACTGTGCAGAAAAAAAAACATATATGAAAATAACCTTTCTGGATAGCTTAGAATGAAACAAACAAACTATCTTCCATGGCTGATACTGATGTCACAGTAGGCCTAACGGCTAACACAGACAAGTCCAGCGGGGCACAAGTTGAATCCATATATGAAATTGTTATTTTATATATATATGTATGTCTATCCTACATTGTCTAGGCTATATAAACTGGCGGAAGTGTCACAACTTTCTTGGTTTGTGATTATAGAGAGATAGATAGCGAGACAGAGACATAGATAGAGATACTGTAGAGGTAGAGATAGAGATATACAGACTGACATAGAGAAAGATTGGCTGTGCGTAAGTGAGTATTGAATGTGATGTGATGTGTGTGTGTGTTTGTAGAGGTGTGTGTGGTTAAAACACATCAGCCTGCCTGCGGTCGCTCTTTAGTCTTTCTAATGATTCTGAAGGTAAACACAGTGAAGGCTGCGCGCTCCTCTTCTCAGAAGCTGAGTTAACCCTCCCGCTGCCTCCAGGTGCTGCAGAGATTTCATGAAGTGAAGGAGGTGTTCCTTCTATAAAACAGCTGTGGGCAGCAGATACTGTGAGTGTCACGGACATAAATTCATAGATCAAGGCAGACTGGTGCACACACTCTCCTGTTTTGCCAATCCGGTGCTTGAACAAATATAGCTCTACACCCCTGGCCAAAATATCCTTAAAATGTCCTGCTAACACTGGCATGACAGAAGGCGACACGCCCGTTCAAAGCCGTGTCCCTTACGGCCCATCTACACTACAGGCATCAAAAAATCTTGAAGCTGGGTGTGTCTGAGGCTTGGCGATTTCTCGCGACCAACAACCAATCAGGAATCTCCCGCCCGCCCCCGGCATACAAAGCAATAGCAATGTTAAAACGAAGTAAACTGGATATAAACTCCCCAAACAGGCGAAAACCTACCAGTTTCACCCACTGTCTCTGCCACGTCCCTCCATGCCTGGTTCCTCTGGTTTGTATCCCGGTAAATAGTTATGGTCGTAAAGAACCGGGTGATTTGCTACCGTAATTTCTCGTTTGGAATATGAGGAAATGAACTGCGGTCTGGCTCTCCCAGCTTGCACACGGTTTGATTGGCTAGCGCTTGTACTGTCAGATTTGCATAAACGGGATTTGAAAGCATCGGGAGCATCAAACGTTGAACATTGCTCAACTTTTGATGCTCACAATGCTTGCAAAGCCATGCCATGCTCCCCACAATGCAGTTCGGCGAAGATTCAAAATCTACGACGTCACCCCATTCAAATGAATGGGCGAAGCGTTGAAAGCATTTTTCGATGCCTGTAGTGTAGACGGGGCGTTACTCCTCACATCCCAAGCTGCATCCCCAAAAAGTGTATTATGTTGTTACATCGTTTCAGAGGTGATGTTTCAGTTGTGCTCTTGATAAGCCATTAAAACAGTAAAAACACGTTCAGTTTCTTTTTGCTTTTTGTGTCTCCTGTTCACCAAAACATACCATCTGTGAAGGAAAAAGAAAGTAATCTAAAAGTAATCTGATTTCGTCACTTTTTTTGAAAACACGTAACTGTAACTGTATTCGGATTACTTTCAGAGCCATGTATTCAGTAATCAGTAACTGACATTTACAAAGTAACCCTCCCAACCCTGTATATATATATATATATATATATATATATCTATATACATATATATAAAATAACAATTTCCATATATGGATTCAACTTGTGCCCCGCTGGACTTGTCTGTGTTAGCCGTTAGGCCTACTGTGACATCAGTATCAGCCATGGAAGATAGTTTGTTTGTTTCATTCTAAGCTATCCAGCAAGGTTATTTTCATTTATGTTGTTTTTTTTCTGCACAGTGTAGAGTCTTGTTGTGATGAGAGGGATGGAGGTATTTAAGAAAAACCTTGCCCTCTGGAGAATAGCCAAAGAAGTCCTGTCACAAGTTAATCGGAGAGGATCACAGCTGGCCACGGATCTCGATGCTGCATTCGGGCTGTAAACAACTTGTGTCTTACTTTGAGGCTGTCTGGAGGTATGGACATATCAAAGCTACTACACATCACATTAACAACGAAGTACAAATGAAAGTCGGAGACAAATACATATTTGAAATGATTTATTCACGTTTGCAATGTTTTGAACAGACATCCCCAGTCACCTCATTGTCATGTTCTAGTCGTCGCTGTACGCGTCCGGATATCGGCATCGCAACCACAACCTCACAGACTGGTACTGAATGTGCATCAAAGTGTTCCTATGGAGCCAAATATACCAAAAGATAAATGTAAACAACAAAAGAAGCGATCAAAATGTGTATTTCCTGGTTATTCGACAATGGCTCCTCAAAGTACACGCCCCATTCCTACCGTTAGAACGTCACGAGTTCCCCGGTGTAACCAGTTAAACAGCAACACCGGGACCCGGACACGGGTGGATATCTCCAGAGAGCAAGAGACACAGCAGAGCCAATAGCCCAATATTCTCCTCTTTTCGTTTTAAACCCTTTTTTTGTTTGAGAGAGTATGCCAGGAGTGCCAGATGAGTGAACTGTAGATAATATGCCGACCATGGCCGAAGTGCTGGATATTCAACGATGTTGTTGGTGCAGACAATGATGTATCGTCAACATATTGTTTTACATGGGGACAAGATGAGTGGTGTAGCTACACAGAGGTTTGAGATTTAGGACAATCATCATAGGTTGCTGCCACTGCGCCAGAACTGCCATCTTGGGAAATGTATCGTTTGTCTGTCTGTCTGTCTGTCTGTCTGTCTGTCTGTCTGTCTGTCTGTCTGTCTGTCTGTCTGTCTGTCCGTCCGTCTGTCTGTGTGTGTGAAACCCCAGTGTTAGCTGTTTTCCTAACCCTGACCCTGAAATCCATTTTATCAGAGTTGCAAAGCTCAAATAAAAAGCGAGCATTATGAGCTGTTGACTGTGGCTCAATAAGAAGCAGGCGCTGTAAACCAAAAGTGTCCACACTCCACACAGTCTAAAGCAGACTTTATTACATCACACCACAGCACGGCCTGCAATATTTAACTCATTTATGGAGTTAGGAGCTGTACGGGTGGAGCCCATTCACTGCATCTTGTCAATATTTCATGTTGAGAGCAATTTGTTATATTACATTTTCTCTGTGTGTTATTTGAAGCAGTGCAGTCATCAGCCTTCTCTTTATTTTCGTTCAAACATATTTCTGTGGAATATTTTTGCTCCGTAAGATCCCGCCATGTACCAGATCTCCATCTCCTCCCTGCTGGCCCGGCTCAAACCACACACTGTCTTCCATTAGCCATGGACAGGCAACAAGAACACGGGAATTTGATCAGAAATTCACCTGGTGAAATGGTACAACAGGCATTGCTTAAAAGGCTAAACAAAGCAGCAGAGGAAGATGTTTAAGTGACTTTAAGTTGTTACTGGTGTGAAGCTCTTAGAATGCTGGATCCTTTAGTTCCTATCATACACTTTGGATTATTACTAAGATCATTCCTACCTATTCATCATCAGAGTTCATTTTTATTATTGTTTTGTCTTTATTAAATGCAGAAGTGTTATTCCATTGGCTGTTGTTCTTTAAAAAAATAAACCAATGGGAAAAGAGATGCAAATTAACTGCTGATTTATTGTTTACATCTGTAAGCAGAAGATGTTGGAGGAATGCATCATGAAGAGTTGCTTCCTTAAGCCTGTTTAGCCCTGAGCCTGTTTTTCAAGTCTCAGGCTCGAAAATGACATTCCCAGAACAAATGACCATCTCTTCCCTTCTAAAAGGGTTCAATTAATGATCTTTTTTCTCAAAGTAATTATAAACCTGTGAGTTGGATGTAGAAAAGTCAGAATAAATATAGATGTTTTTTATTTTAAAGAAAATTCAGATTGAACATAGTAAAAAACTGTAAATTATAGTGTCCGTCCAAAAATTATGTTTTACTTATAGTGGAAACTACCCTTGGATGGTAAGGTAGACTAAAAGCTTTAGGAATCCCAAGTACAACATATAATAAGTACCCTGTATCAAGATTGATGCAAAACAAGTGACATTTGACCTTTTTTAGCAAAAAGAACTCCACCTCTGGGGTGATTCGTTTTTACCGTTTCTCTGGAACCCATTGGTCGATTTTGGTGATTGACATCTCTTTTTGACCGTTAGAGCCAATACAATTGAAGGGGAGTTTTCACATAGACACCAACGTTAACACAAAAAGGTTGGGGATTTGCGCATGTAGTTTTGCACCAGAGTGAAGCTGTCTCTAGGTCTGACATCTGGAAACTGAAAAGCAGGTTTATTGCTTATGGATTATCAGAAATCATTCAAAGGGACACAGACACATTGGATTAACCTATGGATTAACTTCAGCAGCGTTTTTATCGTTGTAATGCCATTGAAGACCACTTTTGACCAGACCTCAACACAGGTAAGCCATGTTAGCGTTTTTAGCTACCTAGCGCCACATGTTTTGATGTCTGTTCTTGTTATTACCTCCGCGGGTTCTTATCATAGAGTGAACATGTGTGTACCAAACGATTCTGTGTCATATCACGATGTGAAACGATGTGTTGGATGTGCAGCAAAGATAAATAATAAGGTTTTATGAGTGATTTTCTGTGCAGTAATCTGTTCACATTTTTCGCTTTTATCTGGTTAAATAAAGGTTAAATAGGGTGTCACAGTGTTGGGGTTGAGCACATATCAGCAGACCTAAGAGGGGGGCCCATGAGAATGCATCGTTAGACAGCGGGTATTCAATCATTTGATCTGCCATCAAACTGTCTTTCTTTAGCAATGAAATGACACACCTGTAATCCTTTTAAATGGTGTGGTGTTTAAGATTCAGATTAACCTTTAATGATCCCCTAGGGCAGGGGTGTCAAACTCAATTTCATCGCGGGCCACATTCACATGCACTCAAAGAGCCGGTTGTAACTATATTAATATATATATATATATATATATATATATATATAAAATAATGTATTATATGACATTATTGCCTCTGAATTGGATTATTATCGGATAGGATAATAACGTAGAAATTAACTACGTTTGAAGGCAGAAGTCCAGGGCAAATAATTGCAAGTCTCTTCAGTGCGCATGTCACAAAACGAGATGCATTGTGGGACATGTAGTTTATGGGCAACCTGCTTCTGTAAAGTGGCATGTAACCGTATAATAAACGTATTATATTCTTTGCAAGCTCTTGCGGGGCCACATAAAATGAAGTCACGGGCCGGATTTGGCCCCCGGGCCTTGAGTTTGAGACCCCTGCCCTAGGGGGAGTGTTCCACTCTGTTTATATATAGTTTGGAATACACACACAGTAGGCTACAAATACACTCATGCATTGGAACAGGTGCTGTGCCTTGCTCAAGGGCAATAAATGAACCGGCCTGTCATTCATGGCAGACAAACACAGTGACCCGTTGGTCTTTGTGGCGAAACACCATTTTTGTTAACTTGTGTGAGAAACCCGTAACATGACGTGGGATTGCTCGGTGTTTAGACCTCTCAGAAGTATGAAGGCATTTCAGGTTATTTCTGTAGAATCCATGGTGATACTCAGGTGACTTGTGTAACCTAGAGCAGCACTTCAAGACCCTTTTGTGCATCTTTGTCTCATATGTGTGCAACAAAGGCCAGTGTTTTATTATCAAACATGTAATATTACCACTCTAATAGCATGGATTAGAAAAGGGGAAATTGCTTCACTTTCTGTCTGAGCACACCATTAGTCTTCACTCCTGTCTTCGGTTAGGGCTGTATTAAAACAAATCACATGTACAAAGAGTTGCAAATCTGAAACGCTAACCTGATCTGTGCCTGACTGTATGATTCAGCCTTATCACATGACAGCAGAGACGAGCTACTACACAACTTAACACTGGAGTGGCAGATATCACACAGCATCCAGTTTTATTCCTACAAATCATTATCTTTGTTAAGAATTACTATGGCGAGGAAACGAAGAGGAGAGACAAGCTTCATATTAATATGTGATGGGAGTGACATTCAACGATGAGTGACGCTAACTTCTTTTAGGTCAAATCTCTCACACACACACACACACACACACAGACACACACACACACACACACACACGCACACACACACACACACACACACACACACAGCCATTAATTAGACAACACCCTGCCATGGGCTCAAGATGTCTGTTTGAAAAACTAAAGAAAGGGAGGAAGCCTCTCTGTCTCTGATGAGGCCGTACCTATGAGCTGACAGGCTGCTTTGAAGCCGCCATCGCTCCTCTCTCCTGCTCTACTTTTACTCAAACGTCTGCAGAGACACAGCAAGGCCTTTGTCAACATGAAATGGAGGCTTTAAGTGAGCCAAATCATGCCACATATTGTGATATACCATATGGAAAAACATCCTCCCCCCACATGTCAGGAAGAAAAGCTCCATTCTGTTTTATACTGGTGCAGGGGATTCAAATATCTGCTGTGCGTGCGTGCGTCCGTGCGTGTGTTGGCTAGTACTTACACTTTGGTTAAAGGTGTGTTTTTGGGTTGCACATTTTATATTTTGGATATCTTTGCATTCACTGTGTTTGTGTGTGTAAAATGTATCTTCAGAGCTGTTAAGGCAGAACAATGATCAAATGGTCTGTGTAATGTTAGAGTCATCACTTGTATTGAACACATTGCTGAGGCTGAGCCCAATGGGTGTTTTCTTGGTTCGTAATACTCCACACTTCCACTGAGTCACATGATCATTGGGATAGTAGTGTTTCTGTTATCATGCAGACAATACAAAGGCCAATACAGTGTACAGAATATCAGTATTGTCATACTGATATTCTGTACACACTGTGAAGACCACTGAGACAAATGTAACATTTGTGATATTGGGCTATATAAATAAACATTGATTGATTGATTGATTGAATACACAGAGCTGAAATGAAAGCCTCCTGGGTTAATTATCACCACAAAGGCCAACAGTGTACTGTTGTTGTTCCATCAACACCATCATTGAGCTCGTTTGACAGAAAACACTTCTTTTGGACTTATTCTTTATTTGACCACAACTGCAAAACAATGTAAAGAGCATACTTGGACTTCAATGTGTATCGATGTCACAGTCTGGCTTCTTCACATACTAAATACTCTTCCGTATTCAATTCTGTACATTGAGAGTCAACGGTTGAGTTTGCATTTTTTGTATGACTTGTTACTAAACATATTAATAATCTAGTTCATGAAATAGAGAAACATTTCCAATAGCAATGAACAACCTTAAGTTGTTTATTTTGTCTGAGCAACAGCCCAAAAGCTGTGGGATATGAAAACAACAAAAGAAGATATGTAATGCTTAAGAGGTTTCGACTGTTAACCTTTTTATAAAAGTAATTTTGACTAATGTCCATATTTCCCAGATCCAAATACAGCGAATAGCGGAGAGGATTTGTCTTCCCATTTGGTTGTGTGTGTGTGTGTGTGTGTGTGTGTGTGTGTGTGTGTGTGTGTGTGTGTGTGTGTGTGTGTGTGTGTGTGTGTGTGTGTGTGTGTGTGTGTGGTGATTGGAAGGAAGTGTGAGGCTCAGCCAGCTTAAAGCAGCCACTTTTACACGCACAATCATACTCTCTTTCACACACATTTGTCTGGGCCATAAATCAAACTTAATTACATACCAAACTGTACTTTCTTAGCAACACTATTATTCCCACTTCCAGACAACATCATACTACAATATAATACTCTAGTAGTGTATGCAAGATGGAAAACGTTGTGTATGTGAGAGAATGATAGTGTGTGTGAGAGAGAATGATAGTATGTATGAGGGTATAGTAGTGTGTGTGTGTGTGTGTGTGTGTGTGTGTGTGTGTGTGAGAGAGAATGATGGTGTGTGTGAGAGAAGAATTGTAGTATGTATGAGGGTATAGTAGTGTGTGTGTGTGTGTGTGTGTGTGTGTGTGTGTGTGTGTGTGTGTGTGTGTGTGAGAGAATGATGGTGTGTGTGAGAGAAGAATTGTAGTATGTATGAGGGTATAGTAGTGTGTGTGTGTGTGTGTGTGTGTGTGTGTGTGTGTGTGTGTGTGTGTGTGTGTGTGTGTGTGAGAGAATGATGGTGTGTGTGAGAGAAGAATTGTAGTATGTATGAGGGTATAGTAGTGTGTGTATGTGAGAGACAATGCAGGGCTGCAGTCGAATAGTCCGTTTCTCTTAGACCTTCCTAACGGAGTGAAATGACCCGGAAGTCCCTCAGTGGCAGCCAAGATAAGTGCCGTTCCAATTCTCCAAATGAAAGGAAAGGAGGTTTCAAACTTCCTTTATAACCTCCTTTAGCTTCGGAACCACTGGACCTCCCTTGACGAAAGGAGAGGAGAAAATGCTGCCCCACAATGCCTTGCAGCCGCAGCATTTGCCATCACTCAACAGTCGGCCGTTCATGGAAACAACCGATTATGACGGAGAAATAATATCATGAAAGTTACGGTGCTTATTAAGCATTTTAAAACATAGGTGGTAAGTTGCCAAAGTGCTTTGTTCTGAACGTTCATCAGTATTATAATCAAAGAGAGAAATATGAACGTTAGTTTTTACTGAAATGATCAAATAAAGTCAACATTTCAGTCTTTACTGAGCTGTGTGGAGTTTGTTCAACTTCTAAAAGATGTTTGAATGGTGATATACACAGTGATAGATGTTAAGGATGAACGTTTATAATAAATACATTTGTATTGATTTTAAGATCTTTAGTTCATACAATCATACGTATTGGGATCATTGTATTAATGTGGACCGGAGGGAGAGGGTGACGAGCATAAGTTTCACTTTCCTTTTTTATTTCAATTCCAACTTTGGTCCTGAAGAATATGTTTCTCTGTTGTCTACGTTCATAAAGGCCCTGTCACACTGTCCCGAAATTGACACCCGATGGACACACGATAAAGGAAATGTTCAAATTCGGCTCTGATCGTAGCAACATCGGGCCATTTGTGAGGGCATCTTAAGCCATCGTATGACCGCCGGTGGAGTTTCTCAGGCTCCGGCAGCAACTTCATGAGCGGCAACTTCGTAAGGCACTCGTGAGGGCATCTTGTCAAATCGTGTCATCTTCGTGTTATCATCGGTGCATTCACCCTCACTCTGATCGGGGCGAATGCCCGATGGCACCGATGATAACAAGATGCCCTCACGATGGCCTCACGATGGCCTTACGAAGGGCAAAATTGACACACAAATTGAAAATGAACCTTCGCAAGGTCCTTCGGCAATTGTTTGGTATGCCAAAGATTTTGCCACCGCTCACGAAGTTGCTGCCGGAGCCTGAGAAACTCCACCGGCGGTCATACGAAGGCTTATGATGCCCTCACGAATGGCCCGATGTTGGTACGATCACAGCCGAATTTGAACATTTCCTTCCTGTGTCCATCGGGTTGTTTTATTGCACAACAAAATCATGTCAACATATTATGTAAATAACCCAAATTGTGTTTCTGTGAAACTAAAAAGGATATTATATATTATTTTGAAGGAGAGTTGACAGGAAGTTGTTGTTGCTAAGGAAACAACATTACGGAGAAAACGTAATATTTTCTACATATAAAGACGGAGAAAGTAAAGAACAAAGTCTGAAAATATCAGTACAGTATCATTGTGTAGTGACAGTGTTTTGACAGAGCCTGAGAAACTCCACCGGCGGTCATACGATGGCTTAAGATGCCCACACGAATGGCCCGATGTTGCTACGATCAGAGCCGAATTTGAACATTTCCTTTATCGTGTGTCCATCGGGTGTCAATTTCGGGACAGTGTGACAGGGCCTTAAAGCAAAGCAGCAGCATCAGACCACGGTGCAGAGTCTCTAGATGAGTTCACAGTCGTCCCTCGTTCTTATTGAACATCCATGTTGTAGTCCGCTCTATAGAAAACTGTGGTTTCCATGGTTTCCCCACAGCAGCAGACGCACACAATGACGTCCGCTGGCGCATCATAAACACGTGGAATAGTGAAAGTGCAGTCGATTCTCTAAAGTACCGCAGTCTCTTCTCCTAAGTCCTTTTGAATTCTCCTATCCACTATCCCTTAACCCCGTGACCTTTCACTCAGAGGTCAAGGGATAGACGATAGGGTTAGACGATAGGAGCTGATTGTTGGACTATTCGACTGCAACCCTTGTGTTTTTGAGAGCTTATGACAGTTTATGTGAGAGGACATTGTACTGGTTGTGAGAGAGCATACTTTAAAAGGAAGTCAGGTTGATCCAACAGGAAGCCAGTTTAAATATTCATTCCTTGACTGGTTTACAGCCATGAAAACATCTCCAAATGTCATAACATAAACATGTTACTAATCCTTACAGTCACTGTAAGTGTTAGGCTTACACTTACAGTCATTGCTTTCTGACGGACTTGACCCTTTTACTCTTCATGTTGCATAGGGGAAATTAGTATTAGTCTACTGCCATTGTGGGCGGTGTCCGTCAAACAAAAAACGTAGAGCCAATCAGGAGCTGAGAATTTAAAACAATTTTAAAACTTCCTTTTCAATCAAACTCACTTCCTTTTCAATCATACTCTCTCACACACTCTCTTATTACCTTGTATAAGCTATTATTTGGCCTTTCATTCACTGCTATTCTGTTTTACATATATGACTTTTATTATTAACATGAAATACTATTCCCTCTTACATAGGTTATTATTCTGTCTTACATACATTGTTTACCAATTACACACATACTAGCCTACTATCCTCTTTCACATACACTATTATAACGTTCTATTCGATTATAGTTGTTTGTGAAAGACGATAGTGGTGTGTGCACGAGAGTATGATGGTGCGTTTAAGAGATTGTGTTTTTGTGCGTGAGAGAGAATAGTTATTTATGTATGATGGTAAATGAAGAAAGGAATGACAGTACGTTAAAGACGGTATGATGCTGTGTGTGAAAGAGTCTGGTGGTGTACATGTGAGATTCTGATATGGTTTGTAAGACCAAGTATGAGTTGTGAGCTAGACGGCCTCTCATACAGTGGAACATGTACACACACACACACACACACATATGGTCACACAGGAAGTAATTAAGCAGTGCAGTAATAACAGCAACACAGTATTGCATCAGCACGGTGGTGGAGTTGAAAGGGAAAAGAAGGGTTGCATCACAAAAGCAGTGATGATGGGGGGGGCATCTTACCTGCAAGCACCAACATGAATGTGCACTGTAAGCATTCTTAAACATGACGCAACCACGCCTAATCAGCTGGAAGTAGAGCAGTGAGGAGCGTTATCACCGCAGACCCACAAGGCGGGTCAGGCTTTGCAAACCCAATGGAAGAGTGGTGGGCTTCAACCCAATTGTTCTATTCCCATGTCCTGAGGCTTACTCCTTACAGCAGTGGACCGGGTTCAAATCTGACCAATAGGTGAAAGCAACGCATCCAGGTACTTTCCCTCTATGCAAGGCCACGCCCCTTTTGGGGGGAAACACTCACTGTCATTTGAATGGAGGTAAATACAACTTCTATTTGCCAATCTGATCCCAAATATAAGAAAACTGTGTATTTCAGTTTCTACAAGGCACCCGATTGCGATGGCCAGTCAGGCAAACAATTACATGACATCATTGGAGATTGGCGATCAAATTAAACATCCATAGGCTTTCTTTTCTTTTTTTATCAGACTTATCTGAAGGTGTGTTACAAATTGTGGATATGGGGTTTGTAAAGAAGTGATCATTTACTGGGCAGAGTCTATGAGTTGACAGACCAAGTTGCTGCCCTTGGCAAGATTTTAGCTGGCATTTTTGTAATCTCCAGTTTTAAACGATATTTTTGGTTTACTGTCCTATAGTATAGATTGGAATGATTTCAAACCTATTTTTATTTATCCAAATAATTATAAAGGAGTGCCTTGGAAATATGTGCTTACATAAATTGTGATCAAAACGTTTGAGACCCACTGAGTTAACTTATAGTGAACTATCTTACACTCTGAGAGTCCTTTACCTCACTGAGCCTCTCAGTCTGACTATGCCAAAACCCGGCCCTGGTTGACAGTATGGAGTCGCGTTATGAGTAGGGATGCTCCGATCGAGATCGGCCGATACTCACTCTACCGATCGATCGGTGCTCTCTAAACATGCCGATCGCGAGAGCCGATCGCATAAAGTAAAATACATGACACTTTTCTCTGTGTGCGGCAAAACAAGCTCGCCAAAATGGCTTCACCGGTCTGGCATTATTTTAAGGTGTCCGAAAAAGACAGTAAAATAGCGGAATGCAACGTGTGTGAAGCAGATCCTGCAGCTCCGCCCACCGGACCGGTAAGCGGAGCGAAACACACAAGAGTTATAACACACTTAGCTATTTTATCTATGGAACAAGCTAAACTAGTTATTATAAATATATGTATTATTCACTGTCGGGTGACTCATTACTGGATCAGTGAGCTGCATGAGATACTGACGGGCTGTTAAGAGAGGGAGAGAGGGGGAGAGAGAGAGGGAGAGAGGAAAAGAGAGCGCTTCCGCTCATCTCTGCCGTGTTATTCTCCAAAGTGAATGTAAACTTGAATAATGAACATCATTTGGTCATTAGGGGCAGGTGGGGCACAGCCCCACCTAGTGTCAGCAGAAAGTATTACAAATAATGATGACAACAAAATGCAAAAAATAAATGAAAAAATATATAAAATATATTTTAAGATCATGTTTAATCATCTGATTCGTCTGGACATTGCTGTTGTAGTATGTGTTCTTCTAATTAGTGTCTGCAGTGTGTGCCTATTGAGCTGTTTAGAGCCATGTGGGACAAAACCCGATCCTGCCCCTCCCTCTCACTGTCTAAGTGAACGGTGACTGCAAAAACTACACTGCGCATGCTCAGAGTGTTTTCCTATTTAATGTGTGTGGCAAAAAATCATGAACATAGGGGCAAAGTGCTGCCATCCCCACCATACGTCATCTCACAGAATTCAGAGCTGATTGGCTGTAAGTACGTGTGCCGCGAAAAGTGTGGTGTGTGAAGACGAGACGAGAGAGACGCGTCCTAAAACCAGGAAGTAAGCTGCGCATGGCTTCCCTCCACAAAAAAGCAACGAGATTTCTCCATAGGATTTTAGAAAATAGCTCAAAATAAGATCTGTGGGAAACGTAGCTGTTAGATAATAGAGATTTTTGTCCAGAAGGATAGGCAAATGGACTTAATCTTCAAGTCAAGGTAAGACTTCAATTTGATTGAAAATGGGATATTACTAAGAGAGAACAATTCAATATTTAAATGATACAATTACATGTTTTTGGGTATCCCTCTGTTGAACTGTCTGTTTAAAATTAATTGAAGCATCAGACAAAAAAAAGCTTTTGAAAATAATATTATATTTTGATTTAATATATTTGTAAACCTGAAGAGTCAGTGCCAGTGCCTCACCAGCCATGAACCTCTCTGCAGAAGCTTATATATAGACATCTGAGTTGTTTGTGCCCCACCACTTTTGTTCATATAGAAACGCCACTGATCATTTGAATGTAATAATTAAGTTGATTGTTGTTTGTGGAAGCTCCAGTGAATGACCCCATTCACTGAGTTTAAACATCACTTTAAATGGAAGATTTAAAGTGAGTCATCGTCTGCCTGTCTCCCATACCTTCCGCCTGGACCTCAAACTAAACAAATAGAAAACAGTAGAAATGTTTTACTTTCGGTGTACTCAAAAGGTTAGAACACGTATTATATAAGTAGTCTAAATTAATTTTAAAATGCATCTATCTAGGCCTTATTTATAACATTCGTCCACTGGTGTGACAGCCATTTCCACTAGTGTGACGCTGACTTTACGTCACACTATAGGACAATGATGTCACACCAGTGGACATTTTCAGTTACATTGTCAGTTTGCGGCCGAGCTGTATCCTAGAGAGCCTTCAATCCAAACTTACATTGTAAGGTTTACATCATATTTAAATGTAAAATAATATACATTTATTAAAATGTTCATATCAACAATTTCATTAAGTCACACCAAAGGACAGCGTTATCGGTCCCATTTCTGACAGTGCAAAAAAATAGCAATATTATGATAAATATCTGAGCCAAAACCCACCCTCTGTTCATTGTATGTGGTCCAGGGATGTCTTCTGGAAGTTTCCTGGATAAATAAGGCCCTCTCTCAATGATGGGTCCCCAAATGAATGCCTGTTCTATATTCACAAAATGGTGTCACACTAGGTGGACATCTGTTTTGTGGACAAAATGTAATGCATCATAAGCATTTGGATTTGGTACATGAATACTTAAAACCTATAGTTTCATTAAGTAAACATTGCTATTATGTGTATAAAAGGTATTTAAAGTATGTTATTGTATTATTTTGTTTATTACAGTAGTTTGAAGATTAGCAATGTGACCCCGGACAGTCACACCAGTGGACAATGTTCATGTTTCAAACCAAATATTTAAATATTAGAAGTATAGAGCTCATGAATTACAGATGGATTGTGTTATGGAAACTTCTGTGTAGCAATGCAGTGGGAGTCACCGACTCAGGAAGGAGACAGGGTAGAGCAGGAGCTTCGATGTCAAACACTGGAGGTTTAGTTGGAGTTACGGCCGGAGAATTCACATCACAAGTCACACAGTCACGGTCTGACTGCACGAGTGGTTGCCACGTCAATTCTGGAGAACCTCTCTCTCATTAGCCCATTTAACTGGTTTCACAGAGAGTAATCAACATATTTCGATAAGATAGTTTAACCAGTCTGACACACTGAGTCACTTGCGTCCGTCACTTATGGCCTCGAAGATGTAATACCTTGGAGTCCACAAACAACAAAGAAGGAAGTGTCCCAGTGCACCCACAACAACAGACCATCTGTGACCTAGTGTTGACCGGTCACAGAATGGGAACAATAACATTATGGCTCAAGCAGCATGTGTCCTTAAAGGAGATAAACAGACGTCAGGGTTGGTCCTGTATGTCAAATCTAGGAGTCTAGGTCAACAATTTCCCTAACAGTCCTCTCTTTTTATCATTTATGATAACCTATAAACATTAGTCTAATAATAATTTGGTCAATACTTAAATCAATAGGCGTCTCCAGATTAATTACATCACAAAGTAGAATAAGATTGAAACATTCAATCACAATGATTGATACAGAAAATCATAATAGGAAAAATCATCTCTCATCAGTGTTTGATCATCTTTTGTCAAAAGCATAATAATGAACACACATAAAACACAGGTGCACAATAGCTACATATTTATTTTAAACTAATGTCTTTTATTTTTTACCATTAGTTAATTTCATTCATCAAACTATAAAATCAAAACCAGCTTGCCGCTTTAAAGATGTACTACAAGGCAATCACTAGTCAAAAGCATTTTAAAACTTAGGATCGTAAGAGATCCAGCTAAAAAATTCACAGTTAGGGTATAAAATTCACAATGGTGATTTGATCAATCTGTAATCTGCAAAAGTGCAGTGTCCTCAATTTTAGAATTACTTTTACGTTTTCTTAAATACGCTTTAGTCAAGAGTAAGGCACTAAGTCAAATCAATACATTCATTTCAGTCAAGTACATTGTTCAAAATCTGAAAAGGAAAATTAGGCAAATATTCAAAGACTTTTGTAAAAACCTGGAAAGGAAGAATTAAACGTTCTTAAAACTTGAATTATTACATTTGTGAATGCTACCACTGATCTGTACCAAATTAAGTCTATCAATTATTTCTATTAGCCATACTTACCTGAGCATCTACTTATGGTACTTGGAAAGGATTCTTCTGTGTTTATCTAATGTTGAATGTATAATATCAATTTCTTTAAATTATACTTCTCTAATTTGAGGATCAAATATGCTACATAATTGTTATATGAAATTTCATAAATATTTGTTTTTGGCCAAAACTGAAATTAATCCAGTACTTGAAACATCATTGTAGGTCTGTCTGTGCATGGATAATACATTAAAGAGTAGTGTTGTTAAGCCTGATTGCTGGATGATTAAGGATATTAACATTATCTGTGATAGTGTTGACCGGTCACAGAATGGGAACAATAACATTATGGCTCAAGCAGCCTGTGTCCTTAAAGGAAATAAACAGACGTCAGGGTTGGTCCTGTACGTCATATCTAGGTGTCTAGGTCAATTATTTCGCTAACAGATTGGTTATTGAAGATCACGATGTTAATAAAAATAGAGATTTTAATAAAACATCACCAGTTATTATATATATTTGTCACCATGAACAGAAAAACAAGGCGTCACGTCAACCACCCAACTACTATGGATTTCCAGCATAAAGACATCATGTGTAACACATTACTCTACAGCTACGTATGAAGCAGTTTGACCCTTTTCATGGCCAAATATGCTGCCAATCAGAGGAAAGAATATTATTAGAGGAAAATTGCTTCTATCAGCAGCAGGATATTTGCTAAACCATTTTTAAAAATGCTTTAGGATTTATGAAGTCCTCCAGTGTGTCCCCAGCATGACAGGCAGACAGTCGGATCGATACGGACAGCCCTGGGACTTTGAGTCCCTTGTTCTCCAGCAGAAACACGGCTCCACAAAGAGGGGATGCAGCCCCCGGAGCAGTGCTTGCTCAGCAGCTCTCCGTCTGACCGGGGCCCGGGGACCCGCTCCATAATGGGCTTTTAATTGGGGACTGGCAAGCATGGTGCAGGGCCAGCTTTCACAACACATGTTCCATGGTTAGAGTCAGTGTGTAATAAATGGGATTTATGACAGGGTTGTCGCAGAGGGAGTGATATAGGGCCACGCACAGATGTGGAGATCTGTTCTTTAGCAGATATTCAAATTAGGGCCACGTAACATTTCCTGGTTTAATTGTTTTTTTACATTTGGTGTTTTATAGTTGGCAGACAGGGGGGAAGACACAAACTGAAATCTAGAGTGTTATGTAACCATGACATGCTGTTAATAGGATCACACTTAGAGCTAGACGATAACTGGACGAGCAGTCAGATAAGCAATCGAGTGAAACAGTGAGTATAAGGCTCCATCTGGACAACATTATAAATCATCCCATTTCACAGACAGACTTCCTGATTGAGCTTGGACTGCATTGGATATGTTTACAGATGCAATAAAGGCATTATTAGTGACATAAATGGTGTGCTGATCATTACAATAAACTGTCTTTCTACACTGATCAGATTTAACCATATCTGCACTGTTTCCTGGTGTCATGCATTGGTAATCAAATGCTGAAGCCTTCAAAAGAAAAGGAACAATAATAAATACAATGTATTTCATTAAATGTAATGCATTGAAGGTTTGGATGTTACTTGTGTTGGGGTTTGGGATGAGCAAGTTGAGCTATTAACACATTCTAGTAAGACTATGAATTGTGTGTTAAATAGGGCTTGATAATGTGGCAAATAAAAAAGGTAAAACTAGCAAAAAGAAAATAGCAACGTTTTCTGGAATTTGTATATAGTAGAAGTTAGCACTTATCACTCTTGTACAAAATTAAACTAACCAGCATGTATATTTACTAGGGATGCACGATATTGGTTTTTTGAAACCGATACCGATACCGATAACTTCCTGCTTCTCAAGACCGATACCGATACCGATAACCGATAATAAAAAAAAATTACGCCACTAATTATTTTAATGCGATTAACGCATGTGTATATTTTTTCCTCGGCCGCCCCGTAGCTTCAGAGCGCATCGAGTTTAAAATACCATCTACAAGCTGATGCTGACAGCCCTGCTCCTGCCGCCCGCTTGTGGCAGACCACACTTCCACGCTCACCGGCAGGCACCGACTGGCCATCTGGAGGACGGGGAGGGTGTGTGTACGTGTGGTCCGAGCGAGCAAGAGAGTGACCTTACTGCATTGTTGTTGTTAGCATCTGGTGCTAGCTAGCTGCGCTAACGGATATAAGGAGCTGTTTAAATGAAAACAGAGGAGCGCTCTATCCACACAACTGCCCCGAGCACTTGACTTTATGCAGGCAGCCAGACAGCGGGACATAGTACGAAAAGTCAGCACACTCAGCAACATGATTGCAGCGTCCAGGCAGCTCCGGTTCGAGCATATGCCTTGAGTTGCACATAGCTCCAACGCGCGCGCAGACACACACGCAGACACACACACACACACTGTATTGTATTATTGTCTTCGTACGCTTTTAACACACCATCGTAGCAATGGCGATGTTTCAGGTGACTGATCAGGTTCGAAGTATTGGGGAGCGCTGGATTTGTGAAGAACTCCCCTCTTCCTAAACCACGAACACCACAGTACTGGCAAAACGGGAGGAGCCGAGTGAAAAACAAGCGCCCCTCATCCCAATCCACCCACACCGCAGTATTTATTTTTTTTTACCCAAAAAATATATTGTATATTATCGGGGCTATTAATACTGTTATCGGTTTATCGGGATGACGTCATAATTCCTAATATCGGGCCGATAATTATCGGGCCGATAATTATCGTGCATCCCTAATATTTACAAAAGCATTTATTATATGGGTAATAAATGATGTGTATGATCTGACAAAGAAGACAGGCAGCTGTGAATCCCTGTATGTGTCGGTATGCTTAAAGGCTGAGTCACCATTATTGTGAGATGCTAACATGTGTCTTATAATGGTGCTAAGAAGATGGTTAGTGGGTTCCCAATACTAACACATGAACTGATTGATGTAACAAAGCCACCTAATGTTACATATGGTGGCTCTGAGGGAATAAAGGAGAAACACTGTGACATACAAGAATAATCCCAATCCACTCGTAGCCTTTTTCCATGTTTTCCTCCACAAACATAAAATTGGTACGAGTGATTTCTTTATAAAATTCAGCAGGTGAGTCAGAGTGTGGTCAATATAAAGGATCACTCCCATTCTGCCAGCTTTTGCTAAAAGGACTGACAGGGTTGAGAGAGTTATTAGTGGGTTTTTACAACGTAAAGCATCGTGGGAAAATGAGTCTGTTAAGTCTCTTGAGAGTCACAAGGCGCATTCACACCACAGTACTTTTCCCACAAAGGTTCATGAGAACTTAGTTCAGATCGCGTTCACACCAGAATAAGTCCCTGGTTGGAGGATTAGGCAAATGAAGCCGCTGACGTCACTTCTTCTTCTTCTGCTTTGGGTTTACTGGCAGGCTGCAAACCACTTCACGGCGTATACTGCCGCCCAAAGTCCCCGGCCTTCCGAGTAAATTGCCAGAACGCCGACACCTCCTCGTCTCCACCGCTCCCATGTTTTATTTTGTGTTGCCATAAGTTAGTCTCTCTGCGTTTCCGCGCTGGGCTAATGTTAATGCTAATAATGCTAATGCAAGGATAATAAAATGGCAGCTTCACAAAACTTTTTCGGAGTTTTACGGGCCGTGGTTTGCAATCCGCCCAGCCAATCAGAAATAGGAACCTTTTTCTCCCACGAAAGTCCCTGCTCTCTATCAGGGACAGAAAAGGGGGTGGAAAGGTTCTCATGAACTAATTTTAGTTCCGGCTCTTTTTGGTGTAAACGCAACATTTCGGAACTATATCGGAACTAAAGTGGGAAAAGTACTGCGGTGTAAACGAACCTACAGATGACAGTAGGCATGTCAAAGTGCTCTTTTGTGGTGTAAGGACTCCTCTAGTTAACACTACTATCTATATACACGACATTCATAACATACCGCTAATGTAGGAACAAACTTTTTGTGTTTTTTGTTTATTCGCTGTTTACCCTTCAGAGTCTTTTGTTCATTTCCCTTCTATGAAAAAGGCATTTTAATCGCACTTTAATCGCACTTATTTTTGCACAGCGGAACGTTTCTCACTGGATGAGTTTCAGGTGTACCGATTATACTGGAGCATCAACTACCGTTCATGACTTCAGCATGAGACTTCAAACAACAATCAAACATGAACGAACAAGCTGATGAGACCGCTTTGGTCGGCCCCGTGGATGGGACATTTTGTTTTAAAAAACGAACGGATGGAAGCGTCGATAAGAGCACGGTTGTGTGCAAATTATGCAAAAAAGAATGTGCATATCACCGCAGCACATCAGGCCTAAAGTATCACCTAAATGCAAAGCATGTAGCAGCTAGCGTGGACGTTAGCCCGACTCCGAGTGCAAGGAACCACACCCTGACCCAACCCACACTCAACCAGATGACTGGTTTCAGGGCCAGGATAAGTCAGTCCACGTCAGAGAGAATCACCAGCTCCCTGGCTCACTGGACTGCACTCGACTGTAGACCAC
The DNA here is from genome assembly GCA_036324585.1 of Champsocephalus esox. Taxonomy (NCBI): domain Eukaryota; kingdom Metazoa; phylum Chordata; class Actinopteri; order Perciformes; family Channichthyidae; genus Champsocephalus; species Champsocephalus esox. The sequence goes on along the minus strand of CM070494.1, from coordinate 7,996,269 downwards.
CTGGAGTAAAGTCCATGTGGAAACTGCTTCTCACTGTTCTCAGGTCAAATATGTATATTTGATTAAAAATGCGATTAATTTCGATTAATTAATTACGAAGCCTCTAATTAATTAGATTAATTTTTTTAATCGAGTCCCGGCTCTAATAATAATTCCTTTCATTTATTATAGCGCTTTTCCAGATGCTCAAAGCGCTTTATAAATACACACATATCATACATGTAACGGTCGGTGGACAATACCCACAGGAGAAAATTCAGGTGAAGTGTCTTGCCCAAGGACATAACGGCTTTACAGACGCAGTGGCGAGTTTCAAACTGGTGTTCCCCAACGCCCCCTTGATCTGATGATCAACGCAGATCCCACTGCGCCAATCCGCCCATCTTCACACCTCGAAGTCATCAAGGCGCTTTACAAGTACACATTACACACATATCATACAAGTAACAGTCATGGACTGTGGACAGTACCCTGTTGAGGTCTCCATATTAGGTTGAATACTTAAAACGAAAGTTAATTATAATCAAATATAATCAATTATATTCTTGTATAACCCACAATGAAAATTATTCATATTTTATGATTTTCTATATTTACAGTATAAACAAAGTGGTTTGTTAAGTTGAGTGTAATACCTATTATGGTTTATGAGGTGTCCATAAAAGAGAGGAGTGACAGTTTCTTCTCACAGCAGTACACAGCTCCTGACTTAAGGAGAAATATACTGAGGCCCCGAAAAGGTATTTATGCCATAGCCGAGAATAATGTTTTCCAGTCCTGCACACTAGAGGTCATGACCTTTTTACACAAACATGGGAAGGTGTGTCTTATGCCATAGCCACAGAATATGTCTGGACAAATCCAGTCCTGCACACTAGAGGCCATGCCCAGTTTCCACAAATATAGGTATGGAGGAGGTGTTTTTCTGTCCTGTTTCGAGCATAAGAACACTGGCAGAGAGGGAGCAAACTCGAGAGAGGGAGGGTTTCCCCTGGTATGTTCTCTCCGGGTAAGCTCTCTCCCTTGAGAGCTGGGGTTTCCCTCGGTAAGGTTCTCTCAAACTTGGTAAATATTGCCTGTTAAACCCCGAGCCTGTTTTTCAGGTTTCAGCCTCGAAAAAATGACATTCCCAGAACAAATGACTGTAACTTCACTTCTAAAAGGTTTATATGAATATTTTCTGTTATCAAAGCAAGGTTACATATGTGAGTTGGATGTAGAAGTGTCAGAATCAATATAGATGTTTCTGTGTCAGAGTAAATTCAGATGGAACATGGCAAAAAAATGTAAATTCCTGTCTCCGCCTAAAGAAAACCCATTACTTATAGTGAAGACCAACCTTGAATGATGGGTTACAAGCCTAAAAGCTTCAGGAATCCAAAGTATAACATATAATAAGTACCCTGTATCAGGATTGAGGCAAAACAAGTGACATTTGACCTTTTTAGAGAGGTTTATGAAAATAAAGTCCAGGCGGAATAAGCTTTGGGCACATTTGGGCACATTTGGTTCCATCAGTGCCATTTGACCTTTTTCAGGTACCAGACAATACAAATCATTGTATTACATTGAATCATCACTATAGGTATTCATTCCACTCAAAAAAAAATTCTTACAAATATTTAAAAAAAGAAAAATTCTTAAAAATATATTACAAATATTTGTGTAAATGTAGGTGTGTGTAGGTGTGTATGTGTAAGTGTAGCTGTGTGGGTATGTAAGTGTAGCTGTGTGGGTATGTGTAAGTGTAGCTGTATGTGTAAGTGTAGCTGTGTGTGTATGTAAGTGTAGCTGTGTGGGTAAGTGTAGCTGTGTGGGTGTGTGTAAGTGTAGCTGTATGTGTAAGTGTAGCTGTGTGTGTAAGTGTAGCTGTGTGTGTATGTAAGTGTAGCTGTGTGTGTATGTAAGTGTAGCTGTGTGGGTATGTAAGTGTAGCTGTATGTGTAAGTGTAGCTGTGTGGGTAAGTGTAGCTGTATGTGTAAGTGTAGCTGTGTGGGTAAGTGTAGCTGTGTGTGTATGTAAGTGTAGCTGTGTGGGTAAGTGTAGCTGTGTGGGTATGTAAGTGTAGCTGTATGTGTAAGTGTAGCTGTGTGGGTAAGTGTAGCTGTATGTGTAAGTGTAGCTGTGTGGGTACGTGTAGGTGTGTATGTGTAAGTGTAGCTGTGTGTGTATGTAACTGTACCAACGCACTCTACATTGTGTGTAGGTGTACTTGCAAAATAAAAAAAAACGGAAACATGTAACATTTGACTCCAACTGGGGCAGATTTATTTCAAACATTTTACCAACACACAATAGGCATGTAAAAACAAACATTTTACCAACGTACTATACATATAAAAACAACAAGTATTTTTTTTTAAAATAAACACTCGCAAAATGTTATACCTACCTGAACTTTATACCTACCTGAATGTTCCAGTATTTAGGTCGTGCCACTCCCTGAAACAGTTCCTTTTGACAGTGAAGCACAGAGGGACCTGGCACTTCCTGCAGTACACAGGTGTCTTCACCCTTTTGAGTCCAGCATATAGGCACCTCCTGCAGTTCTTCCTGACCTTGGTGGCATCTTCCCCATAATACTCGGGCATGCATGTGAGTGGTGGAGGAGGGGGTGGTGGAGGTGCAGGGCCTTCAGCAGGGCCTTCGGCAAACTCCAACAATCAGGAATATAGCTCTTTTCTCAAAAAAGAGCCGCTCGAAAGTCCCTGCTTTCTAGCAGGGACTTTCGAGGGGGTAAAAAGGTTCGCATGAACTACTTTTAGTACCGGCTCTTTTTGGTGTGAACGCGATCATGAACTAAGTTCGCATGAACCTTTGTGGGAAAAGTACCGCAGTGTGAACGCGGCTAATAGAATCGAGTGACAGTTAGTAAGCATGTGAGACAGCATTACCTCCGGACTGCGAAACGTTATAACTACTCTGCTGCCATGAATTTAATGATAGATTATCAGGAACAATTGTAAAGTGACTAAGAGACATTGGATTAACCTTAAACAGCGTTTTTATTCCCTTGAACAAGAGCTTTGATCACAAAACAGCAACGGTAAGACATATTTCCCACACCACGCCGCTCCTCCGCTCGCTTCACTGGCTTCCGGTAACGGCTAGAATTCACTTCAAGACACTGGTACTTGCGTACCATGCTGCGAATGGATCTGGCCTTTCCTACATCCAGGACATGGTTAAACCGTACACCCAAGCACGTGCACTCCGCTCTGCATCAGCCAAACGGCTCGCTGCACCCTCACTGCGAGGGGGACCCAAGTTCCCATCAGCTAAAACATGTGGGTTTGCTATCCTGGCCCCAAAATGGTGGAATGAGCTCCCCATTGAAATCAGGACCGCAGAAAGCTTACACACCTTCCGGCGCAGACTGAAAACTCATCTCTTTCGACTCCACTTCGAGCGATAGAATGACTAACAAAGAACTACTAACAAAGCACTTATATACTAATAAAGGTCTGGCTTATCTACAGCCAGTTGAGTAGCACTTGAAACGATTGGCTCTTTGAAACCTGATGTACCTATATGATTCTGTTTTCTTCAAGGTTGTGTCTTCCTGGTCGAATGTACTTATTGTAAGTCGCTTTGGATAAAAGCGTCAGCTAAATGCAATGTAATGTAATGTAATATTTATTGTTATGGTTTTGAAAATTGCTGTTTTTTCTCTTCTCTGTTCTGGCTGCTAGCTCAGTAAGTTTGTGTCCTACAGTGATGATATTTATCACCAAATAATCTGTGGAGTATCAGCTTTCAGATGATATGTAGTTTGTGCAGAAAATATTAAGTTGTAAAGATCGTTTTTGCTAGTTAGCACCGGAAGTAGCATCTGCCCGTTTTAGCTAAGGGCTAATGCTAACGCTTCTTGTGAGACTTGTGTTTTGTTTCTGTAAAAATGGTTCATATAGTCAGTTAGCTGAGATTCTTCTCGTTAATCTGGTATAAGACATTAATAGGTTTTTAAATATTAAGATGCCCTGTGGCACAGTGTTGTGAAAAAAAAACCAGGGTCCCCGTCGACGGGGACCTTCGGCCTTAACAGGTTAAATGTCTGTTTATTGAATGCTGAGTGAATTGTTGGATGAAAGTTTGAAACTGTTAGATCCTACTGACCATTTATGAGGAACTGCCTCTGAATGTTGTCAGGCTATAGATGTGAATGTTAGTCCCGGCGATCCGTGAGGAGATTCCTTTGGATTATGTCTGAAGACTTTAATGTCTAAACTATGAATTAAGGTTTCAGATTAGAAAATGACCACAGCATGATATTCCCACACCATGATGATTGATTGATTATAATGTTGTAGAGAGAGAAGGTAAAAACCCTGTATTAGTGTGGACCATTTTTCTTCAAATAAACTGATCCTACCTTTTGGATTGGGACAACTTAAAAGATATCTGCGCTCTCCTCTCCTGCTTCAAAGGTAAGATTGCACCCTGCCACACTCACACTTAGGTAGGGCCACACCTCATTACTGATATCAAAATCCTTCGGGATCGCTTAAACAGTTAATAGAGGTGAGATCTTGCTGACGTTGGTGGATCTGAGCCAAGCAGTAAACTTACATAGACTCAATAACTTCTGTTAGGTCAATTAGTAGGTCTGAGTAATTTGCCGGAATAAATTATCAGGCCTCCCGACTCCCAAGAACCCACAGGAGCAAATTTGGGTGAACTGTCATGCCCAAGGACACAACGGCCTGACACAGTTCTCCAACACCCCCTTGATCTGATGATCAACACACAGCCCACTGCGCCACTCCGTCCCTGATACTACTAGGCCAGGGGTTTGCGACCTTTTTGAACAAAAGAGCCATTTTGCTCCTTTTTCCAAAAAAAATATTTGTCTGGAGCCGCAAAACATATTTCATAGTTTTTTATTGTTATATCAGACAAAAACTACAGTTTTTTGCATTTATTAGGCTATTTATTACATGATATAAAACTGTTAACCTCTAATAAGAAACAAAGAACTCTTATAAGGAGAATTACAAATAATACACAGGCCTACTTTAAAATAAATTAAACACAGCACTTGGGGAGTCCTCTGCACATTTGAAGGAAAACAAATATGATTAAAATGGGCCCACTTTGAAATAAATGAAACATATAGCTGCACCATAAAAATAGTTAACGGTAGGGTAGGTAAGAATGGTGAAACCAGCTCGAGTGCGCTAGAATTTGAAAATACACAACCGGAAAAAATATGCCTCTTCCTTCAGACTTCCTTATAGAGCCCCTCTTCCAACACACACGAATGCGCACATGACCAATGAGGGCATGAGATAAGTTTGTGCCCAGATGGAAGGCTGACAGGCAGGTAGGCCATCCAGTTACTTTAGCCGGGCCGGCTCAGATGATTGGTCGTGCTTTTTACAGCGCTACGGCTTCCAGAGATTACTTTTTGTATGTATTTATTGTCAAAGCATTTAAAGAGCCTGTGACACGGTTTTCCCCCATCATCCAAACCCATCAATTTGAGTAAATATTGTCCCCTTGAAAACCGTTACTGAACTGATTTTGGATATTTGTACTTTGATAACTATTAATCTGCCCTTCAATGTTGACAATTTTCTGGATCTTCTCGCGGATTCTTCAAGTCCCGCCAAATTATGGGTGACGTCATTGCGGGCACAGCGCTCCAGCTGCACCGTTCAGGATCCCAGCATCTGCATGTAAACGCACGACGGCGCACACAGCAGCAAGCGATGACAGCGATGACAGTTTAATGTTGAACGTGTCTGAGAGCTCATATGAGGCTGAAGGATCGGTTTATGTTGTATCTGTTAGAAGTTTAGGAATGAAGTGCGTCAATATGGGCGATCATATGGTCATGTAGCCAGTGGTGGAATGGGACTAAAAATCATCCCGGGACTCTCGACCGGCCCACTTCGGTACCGCTAGTAAATTGTCAACGGGGGGAGTGGGGATGTCAGGGGCGGCAGGTGCTGTAGATAGTAAATGTAAATATGTAAATATTTGTGTCACTGCATCCTGGTAAAATACAAATATAATGTATAACGTCTGTGTCTTTGACCTTAGCGCTGCTAGCCACCTGTGCCCTGTACTACGAAGCCAGTTCAACAGACCCTGGATATGTTTGAGGAACAAACAAACTAACAACAACAACAAACTAACAAACGAGATCTCGCTAACGACGCTGGTTATCAACTCGGTAAATCAAGCCAGGGTTTCTCTCTCCAGCTGAGAGCGCGTTCACGTCTAAGACACGAGTGGATCTGACTTTAATTACATTTGTCTCGAGTGTTTCGTCAACATAATGTGTTGCTTAAAATAATACTTCTGCATCCAGTCTGTGACACTGTGAGTGTTGCACGGCCAGATGAGGCTGGAGAAGCTGACTCAGATAAGGAAATATATGATATATTATGATATTATATGATTGATGATCTGATTGATGATGTGATATGAATGATAAGTGCGACACGTCGGCGTCTTCTCTGCATACGGCAGTTTAAACTGTATTTCCTTTATCCTGTAATATGACTTGAGAGATTTAAACTCCGCACACTGAGTTGATCTCTTTTCTATAGACGCCGGAGGCGGGCAGCGTCAGGTAAAAGAAGTTATTTAGCCTTCCCAAACCTGAGCCTCACGCGCCGCCTATGGGGGATGTGCTGGTGACTTATCCGACCGGCCCACTTCGGTACCGGCCCATCGGGATTCGTCCCGATGGCCAGTCCACCACTGCACCCAGCCCACGTAAACGGTCAACGGGGGGAGCCTCGCTGCGGGGAAACGGTGGACCTAGTGTCCCGATCGGAGTGGGAATAATAATAATAATCCGTGCATTTTATCCATTAATTTCCCCAACATTGTGGTAAAAAAAACACGTTTAATCCATGTTGGTGTACTACAACTACAAAAAGCATCGGTTTGTTTTCTCATCAGGAAATGCAAACAAACGATTTTTAATCATCATCCTCACGATCATTTAATGTATCATATGTTCGCCGAATTGACATGAAAGCACTAATAAATGTAGCTTCATCCACTTGAGTTTACAACTACAAAAATAATCGATTTGTTTTTATATCAGATCCGACGGGAGGAAATTCAGCAGCTCTCACTACCGATTTGTAATCCTAATGTAATCATCATCTTCACCACGATCATTTATGTTTATGTTTGCCGAATTGACATGAAAGCACTGACACATATGAATATACTGTAGTCAACTTCATTAAAACGTTATTAACGTGCCTTATCTCAGTAATTCACCATTTCTACACATGACAACACACTTTGTCCGTGTTTGGCTCTCGAAGCGTTCCCGCATTGACGTCACTTCCGGCTTCCCCCAAAACGAGTCGAAGGAATTTCCCCGCGATGTTCGAAATTATTGATATTTAACGGAACGGTATCGCTTTTTCTTTTTTAAACTGACGGTTCGAGATTACTAGTAGCCCAATATTTCATTGCACAACAGTTGTTGGGATGCTGTCACAGGCTCTTTAATATATTAATTGCTATCGGGACGTTAAGAGCATTCCATCGAATATAACAAAAAGTGTTTTCTGAAATAAATTACATACCCCATTGAATTATGACTGAAGATCGTCAGCTGTCTTCCTCTCCCTTGTTGTTCCTCGATACATAAAGGCTGCACCGGCACTGCCCTCTCTTGGTTCACATCATACCTCTCGGACAGAAACCAGTTCATCTACATCAATAACTGAAAATCCCCCACCGCTCCCCTCCCCCAAGGTATCCCACAAGGTTCAGTTCTCGGCCCCCTCCTCTTCATCCTCTACCTGCTTCCCCTTGGTCACTTAATCCCCTGTCATGGACTTCAATTCCACTGAACCGAACAGCAAAACAAAACCCATTACCAGACAGACAACACTAAAACCGTGACATAACACCAAGATTGTGACACTATCACTTGCTGGATTACATCCCCATGTTCAGCTCATGCAACAGCATTGATGGTGGCTTTCCTTTTGATTTCAGGATCTCCTGAGGTGAGGTCTGTTACGTGATATCGGTTCAGCAGTCAGCTGACTTTGTGATAATTCCTGGTCCAGAGATCCAGGCTTTGTTCTGCAGAAAGCGATCCACTTTCTGACCTCTTGATGCACAATCACCAGGGTTAAGATGTGTGCCGACGTGCCTCCATTGAGCTGGTCCTGACACTCTATTGGCGACGAATGTGCGGAACCTTGTTGGTTCGTTGTCGATGTATTTTAGCAGAGCTGTACTATCCGTCCAGTACACAGAGTCTAAAAGTTGCAGCTGCAGTTCCCTCCTCAACATCCTGTCCATGTGCCCTGCCATAACTGCTGGTAGTGGGCTTGAGTGGTACCCTTGTCTTTCCCATGATGAAGGCTGAAAGGACTTGACTGCTGCTGTTATGTTGGACTAGGTAGGTCACCATGCCATATCCTTCTTCGCTAGCATCACAGAAATGATGCAACTTAGCATATTTAGCTTCTCCAAAATGTGCTGGTTGAAAGCATCGTCCTATTCACTGAGCAGCTGCATACTCTTCACCCTGTCAAATCACCGCTGAGCTAGATTATCTTGAACCAGGTCATCCCAGCTAAGCTTATGCCTGCAGAGCTCTTGCAGAATCTGTTTTGCTGGTATTATCACTGGTGCCAGTATTCCCAATGGGTCATAAACAGAACTCACCATAGAGAGGATGACGATTTTGAATTTGAAATGGTCAGACTGGACACACCACTGTACTCCAAATGCTCTCTCTACAGGTAGTGAATCTTGCTCCAGGTCTTTTATTTCAGAATCAGAATCAGAATACCTTTATTAGTCCCACGGAGGGGAAATGTAAGTGGTTACAGAAGGAAAAAGAGCCACATACAGCTTAATGTTACATATGTTAAATATGTGACATGCATTAAAAAGTACTAAGTTAAGATATAATAAAAAATAAAAAGTTACATAATTTAAAAAATACACATCCTGTAACAGTTCTTAGGATTTAGCAGCCAGGTATCTATTACAGTTATTAACGGCATCTATATATATTGCACATAGGTGGTTGGTATTTAACAGCAGCAATTTACAAAATACACACCTTGTCACAGGTATTTGTATTGCCTTTTCCTTCTCTGGAATCGCAGCCAGCACCACTTGACTGTTGATGATCCATTTTGTCAAGTTGAAGCCTCCTTTAAGACACATAGCTTTAAGATCCTTGCACAGTGCCACACCTTCTTCTTCAGAGCCGACGGACTGAAGGCAGTCATCAAAGTAGAAGTTGTGTAAGACTGTGTTGTAGCATCAAACTGGTCACTTTTGTCTTTGGCATTTTGTCTTTGGCATATTGTCGGAGCACAGCTGGGCGATGAGGTGGCCCCAAACAGGTGCACCACCATCCTCATAAAACTAGGGCCACCAGGGTGGGTGGAGGGGGTCAGGAGGAGGGACGCAAAACTAGGGCCACCAGGGTGGGTGGAGGGGGTCTGGAGGACGGGACTGAACTGACCGCCCAGGGGCACGGCAGAGGACCAGGAAGGGGTCTCGGGCGGACGGCCCGGGGGCAAGGCAGAGTACCAGGAAGGGGTCTCGGGCGGACGGCCCGGGGGTAAGGCAGAGTCCAAAAAGGGGGATTCGGGCGGACGGCCCGGGGGCCAGACAGAGTCCAAGATGGGGACCATGGAGGGGCGAAGGCAGCGGCAGGAAGAGTCAGGGGGCCGGGCCCGAGGGCGAGGCCCGCTGCACTCAGGGGGCCGGGCTCGAGGGCGAAGACCAGACAGCTCCGCAGGCCGGGCAGGAAGGCACTGACGGGACAGCGCCGGAGGCCGGGCATGACCCGGTGTCGGAGCTGGTGGGACAGGCCTCGGCAGGATCCCCCACGGAAGAGGACCAGGACACGGGATTGGCAGGACCCCCGGCAGGGGAGCAGTCGGTGGGGCCTCCAACAGCACAGGACAAAGGGTTGGCAGGACCCCCGGCAGGAGAGCAGACGGCGGGACCCCCAACGGGACAGGACAAAGGGCCGGCAGGACCCCCGGCAGGAAAGCAGTCGGCGGGGCCTCCAACGGCACAGGACAAAGGGTTGGCAGGACCCCCGGCAGGAGAGTAGACGGCGGGACCCCCAACGGGACAGGACAAAGAGTTGGTAGGACCCCCGGCAGGAGAGCAGTCGGCGGGACCACCAACGAGACAGGACAAGGAGCTGGCAGGCCCCCCGGCAGGAGAGTAGGCGGCGGGACCTCCAACGGGACAGGACACAGGGTTGGCAGGACCCCCGGCAGGAGAGTAGTCGGCGGGGCCTCCAACGGGACAGACATAAGACTGGCAGGACCTCCGGCAGAGGAGTAGTCGACGGAGCCCCCAATGGGACGGGACCCGGAGTAGGGACCCGAGAGGAGACTCGAGAGGAGACTCGAAAGAGAAACCAAGGGGGAACTCGAGAGGAGACTCGAGAGGAGACTCGAGGGGGGAACTCGAGAGGGGACTCGAGAGGGGACTCGAGAGGGGAACTAGAGGAGGGACTAGAGGAGGGACTAGAGGAGGGACTAGAGAAGGGAACTCGCGAGGGGACTCGCGAGGGGAACTAGAGGAGGGACGAAAGGAGGGACGAAAGGAGGGGACTCGAGGAGGGGACTCGAGGAGGGACTAGAGAGGGACTAGAGGAGGGACTAGAGAAGGGACTAGAGAGGGGACCACGAGAGGGGACCAAGAGGAGGAACTAGAGCAGGGACAAGAGCAGGGACTAGAGCAGGGACTAAAGGAGGGACTAGAGCAGGGACTAAAGGAGGGGACTCCAGAGGGGACTCCAGAGGGGACTCCAGAGGGGACTCCAGAGGGGACTCCAGAGGGGACTCCAGAGGAAACTGGAGAGGGGACTCGAGAGGAAACTTGAGATGGGACTGTGGCAGCTGGAGCCGGAAACCTGGCTGTAAGGTCCGGAGCGGAAGCCTGGACCCTGGCTGTGTAAGCCAGGTAATCCAGTATGGACGCAAAGCTGCGTGGGCCCGTACTGGAGCAGGTAGGCATGGCTGCTAGCTTGGCTTTGCGCCTCCTTCTCTTAGCAGCCGCCTGTGGCATCAAAAAAGCTGAATCCGCTGGGTCCATCCTTTGGTTGGTTCGTAATGTTACGGTGTAGAGCGAAGGAAGCAGGTAGGACCCAAATGCAGATTAAAGTGAAAAGAATTCCTTTATTTCAAGGCTATATATATATACAGGCAGAACAGAACACTCACCGAGGACAAGCCAAATCACAAGACGAACCAACACTCAACACTGGGAGACAGGGGAATTTAAACACAGGGTAACTAGACACAGGTGGGAACAATCAGGAAATTAGACGCACCAGGGAAACTAACGACAGGAGGAAAAACACAGGGAAAAGGACCAGACAATATACCAAGCGGAAAACATGACGGGGAGAACAGCAAAACACCCAAACCAAGACATAGAAAACGTGACAAAACAATAATCGTAACAGTAAGGCCCGTTGTTCTGCTAGTACCTTGTTGTTAGGCATTCTCAGCTCACTGTTTTTCAGGGGTAAAACAATGTAGTAGTGCCTCTCTACCAGTCTGACAGATTTAGAAACATTGTCCATACATTTGAGCTTTCCATTTCCAGCTGTTCTTCTTGGTTACTTTCAGGGAAGTCATATTTAAACTGTTGGTTCCATAGCTTATCCAGTTTGGCTACAGATATTCTATTTGATGCAACATATGAAAAGCCCTCCTTCGTCGTTTCACAGTTGCCCTCCCTCAATGGTCCATTCACAGTCCATCCAAGCGTAGTTCTGACAGCATAAGGCCCAACACCCATCAGAGGTCCTGATGACCTCCTCTGGTTCCATAGCCTTAGGCACATTAGTCCCTATGAGCAGACCAATTTCTGCTTTGATGTGAGGAATTGTCACTCTTCTCAGGTGAGGCCAGTTGTCCACGTCTTCCTGCAGTGAAATGTTGCCCTTATTAGCTGGAATAGTCCTTTGAGAAAATACTTCTTGATGCTCCACAAAGTTGCAGCCTTCTAGATGGCTCACCTCTAAGCCCGTTACAACATGGCTGCGAACAGTCTTTTGATCTCCCATCATTGTTAGTAAGGCAAGGCAAGGCAAGTTTATTTATATAGCACCTTTCAACACAAGGCAAAAAACAGACATTAAGAAAATGGCGTTTAAAATCAGTCATTAAAAAGAAAAGATAATAAAATAAACATTAAAAGAAAAAATACATAATAATAATAATAATAAATTGGATTTATATAGCGCTTTTATAGTACCCAAAGACGCTTTACAATATGAGGGGGGGGGGTAGATAGACTGGGGCAGGTAGACAACAGACTAAGAAAAACAACAAAAACAACAAAACAAAACACAGTGGCAGTCAGGAGGAGGTCGAAAATGAGTGGGGGGGTGTTTTACGGATAGAGAGAGGTGAAAAGATGGGTTTTGAGGCGGGACTGGAACAGAGTGAGGGACTCGGACTCACGGAGGTCTTGGGGGAGGGAGTTCCAGAGCTTTGGGGCGGCCACAGAGAAGGCTCTGTCTCCGAAGCTCCGGAGATTGCCAATGGGGGTGGAAAGCAGGCCGGCCGAGGTGGATCTGAGGGTCCGGGGAGGATGGTAGGGGATGAGAAGGTCAGTGAGGTACGGGGGGCCAGATGGTGGAGGGCTTTATAGGTAAGGACCAGGAGTTTGTAGTTGATGCGGTGAGTAACGGGAAGCCAGTGTAGTTCTTTGAGGACCGGGGTGATATGGTGCCATGATTTAGTGTGGGTGAGAAGTCTGGCGGCTGCGTTCTGAACACGCTGGAGTCTACTGAGGGAAGTGGAGCTGATGCCGTATAGGAGGGAGTTACAGTAGTCGATGCGGGAGGAGATGAAGGCGTGAATGAGTCGCTCAGCTGCGGGGCGGGTGAGATAGGGACGGATTTTGGCAATGTTGCGGAGATGGAAAAATGAGATTTTGACAACTTGGCGGATGTGGGAGTCAAGGGAGAGGGTGGGATCGAATATAACCCTGAGGTTGCGTGCCTGGGTTGAGGGGGAAACAGGGGTGTCATCGATGGTCAGTGTGAGGTTGGGGGTTTTACTGAGGGTGGATTTGGAGCCGATGAGGAGGAGTTCAGTTTTATTGCTGTTGAGTTTAAGAGAGTTTTTTTGCATCCAGGATTTCAAATCAGTCAGACAGGATTCAATGTGGGTGATGGGGGGGTTATGGAGGGATTTGGTGCTGAGGTAGATTTGAGTGTCATCGGCGTAGCAGTGGAAGTCCAGGTTGTAGTGGCGGAGAATCTGACCAAGGGGGAGGATGTAGATGATGAAAAGGAGGGGGCCGAGTACTGAGCCTTGGGGAACACCTTGGGTGACTGTAGCGGTGGCAGAGGAGTGATTATTGAGGGAGATGAAGTGGGATCTGTCGGAGAGATATGACTGGAGCCACCTGAGCGCAGTACCTTCAATACCAATAAAAGTTACAGTGCAGTTTAAGATGTGAGTAGTTCAATTAAAAGCAGTGGCAAAAAGAAATGTCTTTAGTCTGGATTTAAAAGTAGTCAGAGTTGCAGCGGACCTGCAGGTTTCTGGGAGTTTGTTCCAGATATTTGGAGCATAATAACTGAACGCTGCTTCTCCATGTTTAGTTCTGACTCTGGGGACAGAAAGCTGACCAGTCCCTGAAGACCTGAGAGATCTGGATGGTTCATAATTGTGCAGGAGGTCAGAAATGTATTTTGGGCCTAAACCATTCAAAGCTTTATAAACCAGCAGCAGTATTTTTGAAATAAATTATTTGACACACAGGAAGCCAGTGTAAAGACTTCAGAACAGGAGTGATGTCATCCACTTTCTTAGTGTTAGTGGGGACTCGAGCAGCAGCGTTCTGAATTAGCTGCAGCTTTCTAACAGATTTTTTAGTGAGACCTGTAAAGACACCATTACAGTTGTCCAGTCTACTGAAGATAAAAGCATGGACACGTTTTTTCCAAATCCTGCTGTGACATTAGTCTTTTAATCCTAGATATGTTCTTTAGGTGATAGTAGGCTGATTTAGTAACTGTAACTGTAATGTGACTGTTGAAACTCAGGTCAGAGACCATGAATACACCTAGATTTCTGCCCTCATCTGTTGTTTTGAACATTACAGACTGAAGCTCAGAGCTAACTTTTATACGTTCTGCCTTGGCTCCAAAAACCATTACCTCAGTTTTATCTTTGTTTAATTGGAGAAAGTTCTGACACATCCAGTCATTGATTTGTTTAATGCAGTTACTCAGTGTTTTAACTGGAGAATAGTCTACTGATGAAATGGTTATGTACATTTGTGTGTCATCCGCATAGCTATGGAAACTTATTTTGTTGTTCTTCATTATCTTAGCCAGTGGTAGCATCTAGACGTTAAAGAGAAGAGGCCCCAAGATGGAGCCTTGAGGTACCCCACATGTCATATTTGTCAACTCAGATTTGTATTTACCTATAGAAACAATGTTTTTTTCTGTCCTTTAAGACGAGACACCCCAGGTGAATAGGGTAATTTTTTTAACTTAAAGGAATCAGCTAGAAATTTCTCCAGTTAATTACTTACAATAAGGTAATTGTCCTTTGTATTACAAGTTTTCTGAAATAGCATGTTTAAATATGCAAATTATCCATTATCTCATTAAATATGCACATATGTTAACACATTTCAGGAATAGAAATTTGAACTTTGGATAAAGCCAGGTTCAAAATTATAGTTTCATTTTGTAGTCATATTAGTATCTAAGGCTTTTACAGAAGGTATTTTGGATATCTCTTTTTATCACTCCATAAATCAGAAAATACTGTCAACAGCCCTAAAATATCAATTTTCGCCATGTTTTTAGGTATACAATGTTGTATAATTCAGGCTATGAATGATATATGAACAAACCCTTCTGTAAAAGCCTTCATGATATTGATAGGAATATAACTGTAAAGTTTGGTGTCTCTACGTGCTATTGAAGTTGAAATTTCGAACTCAGAGTAGGAGAAAAAACTCATTTTGAGAAAACGACCTTTAAAGATTGCAGTGAGGCGCTAGCTAAATCCTCCTGTTCTTTGGATGATAGTTTGCGCATCGACGCACTCCGTGAAGGTATTTCATGTTCGGGGTCATTTGTTTTTTGTATAACCTTGCTTCGTGCAACTAACAATTGTTGTCGTCTTCTCTGTGAACGTTTTTTTCGCCGTTCTTTTGCCATTTTGAGATTTCAATTTCTAGCGGAAAGCTAACCAGGAAGTGTTTTAGCACACCACATGACGCATCTGAACAAATCACGTTGTCAGAAATTGACACCAGCCAATGAGATTTCGTTTCTTTAGGAAATTACCATATTTGGATCCGATGAGATTGTGCAGGAGAGACACAGCTTTCCAGCGATACCTCTGTTGACATGATGCACATAGCGGTCGCGGTACTTTATGTTACGTTAGAATGCTACCTTTTGGTGAATTTAGGATAAATCTACAGACGCAAATAGACAAACTATAGTAAAATAAACACTTGAATGTGTATTTTGTACGTTTTCCTTCAAAAAGCCTGAAAGAAAACATGTTATAGAATCAAAATAGCACAACATCTCAAAATTGACCAGTACTTGAAAAACTATGTTTTTGCCTGCTGTGTCTCGCTTAAGTAGGATTCAAACCAATTTAGAACTGTTGCCGAAAATCCCACCCAGTTTTCCAGTCGGTCTAGTAATATGTTGTGGTCAACAGTGTCAAATGCAGCACTGAGATCTAATAATACTAACACTGAAGTTCTGCCACTGTCTGTGTTTAAGTGGATGTCATTGAAGACCTTTACAAGAGCAGTCTCAGTGCTGTGGTTTGTACAAAAGCCTGACTGGAACACATCAAAAAAGTTATTCAAATGCAAGTAATTACTTAACTGTTTTTCAATGATTTTATCTAGAAATGGGAGGTTTGATACGGGCCTGTAATTGTTCATTATTGAAGCATCTAGATTATTCTTTTTTAAGAGCGGTTTAATGACTGCAGTTTTCAGGGCCTGTGGAAAAACACCTGAGTGAAGAGACTTTTACGATATGAAAAACGTGGGTCCCCTTCGCTGCACCATCGCTGCGAAGGGGACCCAAGTTCCCATCAGCAAAAACACGTGGGTTTGCTATCCTGGCTCCAAAATCGTGGAATGAGCTCCCCATTGACATCAGGATGGCAGAAAGCTTACACACCTTCCGGCGCAGACTGAAAACTCATCTCTTTCGACTCCACTTCGAGCGATAGAACTATTAACAAAGCACTTATATACTAATAAAGGGCTGGCTTACCTAAAGCCAGTTGAGTAGCACTTGAAATGTTTTTGCTCTATGAAGCCTTATGTACTTATATGATTCTGTTTTCTTCAAGTTTGTATTTTGTTGGTCGAACGCACTTATTGTAAGTCGCTTTGGATAAAAGCGTCAGCTAAATGCAATGTAATGTAATGTAATAATATGATCTGAGGCCATGCAACGAAAAACATCTTATCAAGGCAGCAGGAGGAGGATTTCAGAAGTTGAATAATGTCCTCTATGTTTTTATCATTATTCTGATGGAATTGAGTCATGGTGTTTGAATTGTTTTTAAGTGGACACAGGGACAACACATTTGCTGTACCTGATACAGAGGCACTGACTGCTTGTCTGATTTTCTGAATGTTGTCAGTGAAGAAGGAGGCAAAGTCATTGCACGTCCTGGTCGATAGAAGTTCAGAGGCTACTGACACCGGGGGGTTTGTTAGACTGTCGATGGTAGCAAACAAGGCACGTGCGTTGTTTTTGGCAATGATGTCAGAGAAGAAAGACTGTCGTGCATTTTACAATTCCAAATTATAAAGGCAAAGTCTCTCTTTATAGATTTCAAAATTAACCTGGAGATTTGCTTTTCGACACTCTTTTTTCTGTGGATTTTGATGGGTGTCGTCGAGGAGCGGGGGTAAAGGACATGCTGCCAACCCTGCATATCGCCTTAGTTTGGTCATTGAACTCCAGGAAGGAATTGGTGCCAACCCTCTGTATCTCCTTCATGTGTTCTGCGATCTCCAGGAGGGTGGGCGAGCATGAAAGGGTGAAGGGAGAGTAGAGAGAACTGTGGGGTGAAGGAAGAGTATTGTTAGAAATTAAAATCAATGTTTTATGGCATAATTTAGTTAGGACACCTATCATGCTATATTTGAACAATATATTGTAGGGCCATACTTATATAAAGTATATAAATATAGTTTTTTTTTCAAAATGCCAAACAGATCCTGCATTTTAGCCATGCCTCATTTCGCTCTATTTGCTCTTTCCAGCGCTGTTTTTGCAGGGGGATGATTCTGTGAGCTGCAGCTGACCACGCCCCCCTGCAGGAGAGGGGAGCGTGCTTTGTGATCAGCTGCTGGGCTGTCAGAAGAGGGGGAGAAAAAAAGATCTCCGTCCTCCGTGTTTTATTCTTATAGAAGTAAGAAGAGAAGTAATGGGCAGAAACCCTCCTTTTTACGCAGCGGTCCAGACATAGACATCAAACGGCGACACATATTCAGTTGCCAGTTACTTTGGCATTAGGGCAGGGATATCTAGATACTTTCCAAGATTTGACATAATGAATTGTGCTACTTTTAAAGCAAGCAACGATGTTTTCAAATCTGTAATCAAAAAGCTCCTCAAAAACACTATCGAAGCAGTTCCTGCCGTTGCTACGTTAGTTCAAACAGTAACAACGGACTGTTTTTCTTAGCGGATGCATGTCAATTTAAATCAATAAAACTATTTTTTAAATCAATAAAATAATGTTCTAAATCCATAAAAGCATTTCAATTAATATTGGGAGTCATGTCGTTACTTTGTCGAGAATGTGGCCATGTTATAAGCATGTTATAAG
Source organism: Champsocephalus esox (assembly GCA_036324585.1). Classification (NCBI taxonomy): domain Eukaryota; kingdom Metazoa; phylum Chordata; class Actinopteri; order Perciformes; family Channichthyidae; genus Champsocephalus; species Champsocephalus esox. The sequence continues at coordinate 7,978,431 of CM070494.1, read as the reverse complement.
CACATTGCATAATGTGCCTTCATGCCGATCTAGATCCCTCCGCTTGGCGTCGGGCTCCTGATCAGCCTGATGGTGTTCTTTTCCCCATAATGACCGCGTCGCTGCACATTATCCCTTCCATATGATTATATAGAGTTATTATTCATTTGTTTTAAAGCAGGAGGCGCAAACGCTTGCCTCGGGGAGGGAGAAAAAGAGCCACAGCGGAGAATAAACAGAAGGGCAACCATGGCAACCATGCAAGGGAAGTCTTCTTCGCTGCTTTTGTGGCAGACTACAGCGCCACTTACAGGCCTGGCATATGTACTACAGCGTCTCCAGCGCTTTCGAGCAGCAATGGCCGACCGTGGCCCAACCTCTCATTCCCCTGATAGGTGGAGAATTGACCAATAGCCATAGCGCCATTCTACTGACGTCAGTAATTCAAATCTGCATCAGTCTGTATCAGATCCGTTGCAGCCCCTTTTTTAGAAATTTGGGTATGGAGGAAAATAGCAAGGGTTGTGTTTTCTGACACTTGGTGAGTTCCCTGGAACACCGGGACACATATTCATGTATAAAAGACGTACAAAGTGCATTTTGCATGATAGGTCCCCTTTAGTTTAAACATACCATTGTGGTGACCAGAGATGGGGTCGTTTCTAAAAAAATGTAATATATTACATATTACATATTACTTTAAAAAAAGGAATATATTACACTACTTCGTTACTCTCTATATAAAGTAACTTGTTACTTTACTCGTTACTTTACTCGTTACTTTACTCGTTAGTTTACTCGCCGAGCACGGACGAACTGCGCATTCGTGAGTAGCAATAACTCTCCTTACCAGCAGGCGGCAGTAGTGTGTATTCGTCATTCAAAACAGGCAACAACCGGAAGACAGAGAAGAAGAACAGACTACGTGATATAAACACACAACAAATAGCGTGTGCGTTAGCTTCACCTTAGCATGTGTTCTTTGCAGGTGTTTGTTGAGGTTTGACGTGGTATTTACAGCAGTGGATAACAGCTTCTGGCCTGCACACAGTTTGCACCTCACCGTCACATTCCTGTCTATTACTACTTTGTAACGCGTTACTTTGTTACTTTGTAACGCGTTACACCCAACTCTGGTGGTGACCACCTATTAATACACTGGGACATAATTCACACATGGAACTACAGTTGGGGGTATTGTTTCCACACGGACATATATGTGGTTGTCTATATATATTGTGTGCCCTCCTGGCAAGACCTGCTGGGTAGGGATGAACCCGATTGCTACCTCATGGGGTTGTTTCTTCGGGGCGTGCGGCTGGACCCCGTCTCGCCTCGACGGTTTTGGACGTCGCCCATGCTGCCATCGGCCCGTGGGTGGCACGCTCCGGAACCTGTCTGCTTCCCGGGGATAACTCTACACCTGCTGAGGACTTCGTCTTCGACTGCGGCTGGGTTGCTCTCCTTCCTCCCGGGGAGACTGCTCCTGCAACACACTCTCACTCCATAATCGTCCCGCTGCTGACATGATAGCAGTCATTTAGTGCGCATATGTGTAATTGAACCCATGATATCAAAATCTCACTCCAGCCAGATACCCAAAGTTGGCAACCCTGATATTGACCCAAATCTGACTCCATAGCAGGGGAGAAACATGCCTTGAGCATGTGCAGCATCTACATGAGCTCTCCTTGGTCTCCTGCACTCGTGAAACTCTGGCCTGCTCTCACTCGCGGAGACATTTTAGGAAGTGAGCGTACCCTAACCCGTGTCCCAGTAACGCCAAATCTAATTGGTTACACCCCTACTCGTTTATGATTGGCCGTTGTCTAGATTTAAACCAAGAAGTACTTTTTGTCCCTCTCCAACATGATGAAATATGGCTGTGGAAACGCCTCACGTAACTTACTTTACTAATGATTGTTTTAATTAAAGGCATGCTTTTGTATTCTGTGGTTATTCCACAAGAGCCGTCCTTAGTTATAAATGGATTGAGTTTTTTAGATAATACATTTTTATACATATTTTTCAAGTATTCAAATTATTTTATTATAAACATAAGAACCAATTACCTTTTCGGTCTTGACATATGATAATATAAAATGTATCTTTCAAAAACTGAATTTGGAATTAATAATTGGATTACTTTAGCAAAATATTTTATTCACAAAAGTCGCTTTTTCAAAATGTCCCCAGTTTTTATTGCCTTTCTCAAAGAAATAATACTATACAAAAAAGTATAAAATTATGCAAATGTAATGCACTTTAATGTTCATCATAAACATTCCCAAAAATAAGCTGAGGGCATTTGAACACAAAAAAAGCTATATAACTTATTATATTAACTATATAAATAACTAATTAGATAATTATTAATTATTTATATCATAAACATGCACCTACAACTACAATAAGCATGTTAATGTTAGACTAATACAGCTCCGGCGATCCACTAGCACCCCCCCCCCACGGTGGTTTTGAAATGCTCACGATTTTGGCTGGCAAGGTAGGCAGGGTTGGCAACAGAGATGGGTGTAACCAACACACTCTCACTCCCAAAGCGTCCAGGAGCTACGTTTGGTCAGTGTCCGTGGCGTCCAATTGTGACGCTCCTAGGCTCCTTCAGCGTCATAAAGGGACGCGAATAGCTTTCAACTGATTACAATGTATTCCCATCTGCGTCGGGATTTGACGCTCATGGAAGCACGGCATTCGTTTGTGTCAGCTGCACTTAAAGGCAATGTGTCCATTCCCATTGGATAACGGAGAATTGTACACCTGGAAGTAAGTATTCCCCTTACTGTCGATTGATTTTACAGTGATATCTGCACTACTCATCGACTAAAAAAACACCAGATTATCCTTGTTAATTACACAACATTGATTGGTTTAAATTGTGTGCAATGCTTTTGTATTTTTCCCCTTCGATTCGGAGAAACAAATATTTTTTCGGAGTAAAGGATGGCAGAAGACACTACACTACCCAAAATCCCCAGCTATCGTTTGGACTACACCATGTGCTCTGTTTGACAAACCCCGTTTTTTTTCACCATTTATTCCAATGGCTGGCGTCTATGTCACGTGATCTTCAAATTTCTCCCTGCAGAAAAAGAAAACATGGCCAAACTTCGTTTTATTCTCGGTGGAAAATGCCTATTTTAAAGTTAGTTTGGCCATTAAAATGCGTTTTGATGTCATTTGATGCGAGAAATATTAGTTGTTATTTCAGATTATGTGTGCAGTGGATGTACATGATCTTTAGTTTGCTAGTTATTACGAAGATTACTTCAGGAAATCGCAGCGTTTTCATTGTTACCAAGGTGGTTGCTAGGGACGCTGCTATCGATATTATTTCTATTATGTTGTGTAACTGTTTAATGGTGTTATCTTTATTGCTACCCCCTTCCCCGTCAATGTATAGTGTTGGTCCACAGCGCAAACATATTAGTTTAACAAAATCCGCACTCTCCAACAAGCCAGGACCGGGTCAGAGACCGTGGTCATCAGGCTCCACAGATTCCAGCAGAAGGATAAGATCATCCGTGAGGCCAGAGCTAAGAGAGGCAAGCTGCAGTACCGTGGGACCCCCATTGCAATCTACGAGGATTATCCTTCTGATAGTGGAGCAGCGCAGGGAATACCAAGAGGTGATGTCTGAACTTTACCAACGGGGCTTCAAGCCTGCAGTACTTTTCCCTGCGAGGCTTAACATCACACAAAAGGATGGGGCCAGGAAGAGACTTTCCTCCGTTTCTGAGGCCAAGGACTTTATTGCAGCTAACCGATCTGGTATCGGCTCTCATGCCTCCTCCTCCGCCTGACTGCTGCGGTTTGGTAACGTTAGCCCAGTTTACTAGCCTTACTGGCTACCTAAGTAACTTGTCTGACCTATTAGTTCACATGGGTTCTAATTATGCCGTTAACACGCAGACAGACATTTCTTTTGCACTTTATTTTATTGCCTATTATGTCTCATTTATCTGTATCGATAAAATACATTGTATTTACTTTTACTGCACTAAATTGTAAGTGTGTTCTGTTGTCTGTGGTTTGGTATTTGCATAGATTTATCTGCATAATATTTGACAATTTCCTATTCACTTACCCATCCACTTGTTCTGTGTGGGATAATATGGGGATGGTTTACTGTTTAGATAGGGACAAGCGTTAGTGTAATTACATAGATCTAAGCCGGAGTGCTTGATTATGCTGTGCATTTTGGGTTTAGCTATAGGTATGGCCACATGTTTTTTTTTGGGTTGTTTTGTTTTTGTTATTATCATTACTATTATTATTTTTCGTCGTCCTCTCTTTCGTCGTCTTTCTCCTGTGTATGCAAGACAGTGTTTGTCCAGGTAAACGTGTATTTGAAGAACTTCCTAGATGGTGTCTGCCATGACAACGACAGGTAGAGGAGTGCGCCTGATTTCCTGGAATACTAAGGGCATGAACAACGCTACTAAGATTGGTAAGGTAATGACACGGTGGCAACATCTGAATGGGGATGTCATATTGGTGCAGGAAACTCATCTTAAATCTTCTGATACCCTTCGTATTAAAAGGGCATGGATGAGTCACTTGTTCCACTCAAAATTCTCCCACAAAGCCAGAGGGGCAGCAATTATTATTCACAAGAATGTCAGATTTGAATCGACAAATTCGATATCAGATCTTAATGGTCGTTATGTCATAGTTTCGGGCATGCTACAGAACACACCAGTGATACTAGCTTCTATCTCCCAATTGGGATGATGGTATTTTTTTTGTGAACCTCTTTGCTCAAATTTCCAACGCCGACAACCATCGTATTATTATGGCTGGTGACTGGAATTTGGTCCAGGACGTGAGTCTCGACAGGTCATCGCTCACACAAGCCACTCTCTCCAATTCGGCCAAGGTAGTACTGCACAATGCATCACGATTAGGACTCTCAGACCCCTGGAGATTTATTAACCCGCAAAGTAGAGCATTTTCTTTCTTCTCGCACAGGCACCACACTTTTACTCAATAACAATTTGATTCATCTTGTCAATTCATGCGAATACAATCTGATAGCCATCTCAGATCATTCTCCCACCTCGGTTGACATGAATTTCCCTCTTGGTATGTCCCCCCCTCCATTATGGAAATGACATTCTCCCCTGCTGTCAGACAGTGAATTTAGAGACTATCTTTCCACTCAGACTTCTTCCTACATTGAAATGAATGACACTTCCGACGTTAGTAGGGGTATTCTTTGGGAGGCTCTTAAGGCCACTGTGCGGAGACAAGTCATTTCGTACACTTCACGGAAGACAAAAGATGAAAAGGATTTCAGAAATCTGTGTTGAGCTTCGCTTACTCAATGAAACATACTCCTCCTCTCCCTCTCTTTCTCTCTATAAAAAACGCCTCCTGCTACATTCAGAACACGACCTTCTGATGACAGGCATTGTTGAGAGACAACTGAGACAGTGTAGGCAGCGTTACTTTGAGCAGGGCGACAAAGCTGGTAGACTCCTAGCTCAACAAGCTTGTGCGGCCAGTGCGTCCAGATTGATTCTCCAAATCAGATTGTCCGATGGCAACCTTACTTCTAACCCAGCTGATATTAACAGGTCTTTCTTGGAATTTTACACCAATCTCTACACTTCGGATTGTCCCCCGATCCCTGCCACGACCCCCAATCCTCTTGACTCCTTAATTTACCCCAAAATTAACGAGAACATCGCTAGCGAATTGGGCGGCCCCATCTCCACCCTTGAGATACATGATGCAATACAATCTATGCAAAGTGGGAAGTCTCCTGGGCCCAACGGCTATACAGTTGAATTCTATAAGGCATATTCTTCCAAGTTAGCCCCGATTTTGGCTAGGATGTACAATGACTCTCTCCAGACAGGCCGATTGCCAGAAACATTGTCCATTGCGTCTATCTCCTTGCTTCTCAAGAAAGACAAAGATCCTACTTTGTGTGGCAGTTACAGACCAATCTCACTGTTACATGTGGACTGTAAGATACTGGCCAAAATACTGGCTATCCACCTCCAACGTGTACTGCCAGATATCATTTTGCTGGACCAAACAGGCTTTATGGTGGGGAGACACTCTTTTTTTAACACAAGGAGGTTGCTCAATATAATTTTCTCTCCTTCTTCTAACACCCCCGAAGTCATAGTGACACTTGACGCAGAGAAGGCCTTGAGTGTTGAGTGGGGGTTTCCTATTTTCTAGTCTTGATAAATTTGGTTTTGATTCCCAATTTATTTCCTGGATTAAACTCCTATATGCCTCTCCATCTGCCTCTGCACAGAATAATGGCATTCAATCTCCCCCTTTCTCTCTCCAACGTGGTACTCGCCAGGGTTGTCCTCTTTCGCCGCTGTTGTTCAATATAGCCATTGAACCTCTCGCTATCTGGCTCAGAAGCCATGATAGGTTTGAGGGCATTACGCGTCATGGCATGGTTCATAAACTGTCTCTCTATGCAGATGACCTTCTTCTTATGATCTCGAACCCCTTATCCTCTCTCCTCCCATACTGTCGATTTTAGATCAATTTGGCCGTGTATCAGGTTACAAACTAAACATTCAAAAGAGCGAAGTATTTTTTGTAAATAAAATGGCAGAGGCACTTCTCCAATCCCTATTCCCCTTTAAAAGGGCTGTGGAGGGGTTCAAATACTTAGGGGTGTTTGTTGCAAACTCTTTTAAAGACCTGTTCCCTAAAAACTTTCAGCCTCTACTAGACAAATGCAAAGCCGATATGTCTAGGTGGGCCCCCCTTCCCCTGTCTCTTGCGGGTCGCGTCAACCTTATAAAGATGGTCATCCTGCCAAAGTTTCTTTACCTTTTCCAACACATCCCAGTGCGCATCAATACATAATTTTTCACTGATCTTGATAAGCAGTTGAATGCGTTCATCTGGAACAACAAGCCTGCGCGTACAGAGGGTTGTGTCTCCAACTCCCTAAATCAGAAGGGGGCCTGGCGCTCCCCAACTTTCGCCACTATTACTGGGCCTCTAATATTAACAAACTCCTCTATTGGGCTAAATATAAACTTTCAGACCCCTGCCCACCCTGGGTACATATCGAGCTGTCATCTTCTGCTCCTTTGCACTCTATAATCTGCTCTCAGCTCCCTGTCGCGACCCATACACATTTGAGTAACCCAATTGTTACTCGCACCTTAAGCATTTGGCTCCAATTCAGGAAACAGCACGGGTTACATCGAGCTTCGGTTCACGCCTCAATTTCAAACAATCACCTATTCTGCCCATCGTGTACTGACCCGGCCTTCCGCGTTTGGTCGAACAATGGTCTCGCAACGCTTAATGACCTTTACGAGGATGGAGTCTTTTTCATCCTTTGAGTCCCTCTCAGTCAAATTCAACCTGCCCAACAGTCATCTCTTCCGTTTTCTCCAAATCAGGCACTTCATCCAAAAGCAATTTCCCCATTTTCCTAACCGCCCCCCCGATTCGCCAATTGATACATTTCTCACACTCGACCCTGATCAAAAGCGCTTGGTTTCAGTTCTCTGTGGGACCCACTATTAGGCCTTATCAAAGAACTCCCTATCACTTCTGACGCTGAGTCGCAGGTAGCTTTCTGAAAGGAAATAAATAAAATAAAAGTGACCATTCATATTACTGCTCTTCCGCCATGACCCTTTGTCTTTTGCCCTAGACTACTCTTCTGTATTTCCTTTTCCCTCTGAATGAAACCCTTTTTCCTCACCAAGACGACAATGTTTACTATTATTTTCTTCCCTTATACCGGATTCTTACAGACTGTTCTATTTCGTACCTACTGACCGCCAGAGGCGGTGCTTTAGCACTGGATATGTCCATCGTGCGCATGCGCAGCTCGAGTACCAATAACAACAAAGTCACCTGTGACCCACGTGACACCGGCTACATCAGCCGGTGTCGACAGAGGATCTGTTCCTTTTCATCTTCTCGCTGCGCGAGAGTACCTTGGCTACATTTTTTGTAGCCGACAGCGTTCGTTCGGAACATTTGTCAAGGATTCTCTGCAAACAGCTGGCTGCGTGTAGCTTCGCGACTCATCCAGTCGGGGCCGCGGGATTACCCGTCCTCCAGGAGCTGCGGCTGGCTGCGCAGAGACTTCGTTCGGACAGGTTGGTGTCGGCTTGGTTGGCGATGGCAGTGTTTCTACTCCCTCTCCCGGCCTAGTTGTCCTGATTTCTGTCTGTTTGCTGAGTCTTTTGGTGACGGAGGTGTTTTCGCTCCCTCTCCCAGGAGTATTGCTGTGCTTTTGTACTGTTTTGGCCGCGGCGTTGGGCCAAACTTCATTAGCATTGAGCTAAACCTCATTAGCATTGAGCTAAACTTCATTAGCATTGAGCTAAACTTCATTGGCATTGAGCTGTACTGGCTAGTTAGCAGTGGCGGCTGCAGCCACTCGGCTGACGCCGGGTTAAGCACCGGAGTTTCCCGTGCCGTTTTTTTTCTTTAGCTACAGCTGGCATTCGCCTTTGATTTAACGCTAAAGTTGCCGTGTTTATCCTGTTAAACAGGTAGCTGGTGAAGGCTGTGTTCCCACACCCACATCAGTTTAACCAGTGAAGGCAGTGTTTTCGCCCCCGCTCCTGGTAGGCGCTAAACGGCCTGGTTTTTTCTGTTAAGCAGGTAGCTGGTGAAGGCCGTGTTCCCGCACCCGCTCCCGGTTACGCTGCGTCTGGCATTCGTCTGTAAATTAACCAGTGAAGGCAGTGTTCTCGCCCCCGCTCCTGGTAGGCACTAAACTGCCTTGTGTTTTCGGTTTAAGCAGGTAGCTGGTGAAGGCTATGTTCCCGCACCCGCTCCCGGTTACGCTGCATCTGGCACTCGCCTCAAGCTCAACCAGTGAAGGGCAGGTAGCTGGTGAAGGCTGTGTTCCCGCACCCGCTCCCGGCTTCTCTGCATCTGGCTACCTACAGAATGGCTCATTCATGTAGCGCCTGTATGGCTTCTCTCGAGCCCGAGGACGGCCACGACCGTTGCCCTTCTTGCTTCGGCCTCGAGCATCTAAGGGAAGCTCTCACGGTAGGGGCCTGCATGAACTGTAGCTGCATGCCCCGGGCACTCAGAGTGGCTAGAATCACTGAGGTGGAACGTCTGGCGGCAGCCAACGGACACCTCTCTTGGTCACATCCTCCCCCAGATCAGTTCGACCGTCCCTGGCGACTTGAGGGAGCGATGGCCATGGGTGCACCCCCCCAATAAGAGGACTAGGAACAGGCTGTCCTCTAAAGTGGATCAGCTAGCTACCGACATGGACACGATGAAGTCGCTCCTCGTGGCCCTTCAGCCAGGGTCCGGTATAGGGGCTGCTAGCGGGCCGCCTGCCCCTCCTTCGGTTGCTGCCCCTCCTTCGGTTGCTGCCCCTCCTTCGGTTGCTGCCCCTCCTTCGGTTGCTGCCCCTCCTTCGGTTGCCGCCCCTCCTTCGCTTGCCGCACCTCTGTATGAGGATGCCTTGTCGCTAGCGGCTTCGGCTAACCTCTTCAATGAAGAGACGGAGGACGAGGTCCCGCTCGAAGAGTTTTCCCTCTCCTCTGCTCAGGGGTCTCTGCAGGACGGGGAGGACGGCTCCATGGCGGCCATCATTCATACGGCCTTGGTGCACCTACAGATTCCAGTTCCGCAGGCCAACTTGGCTCCGGCTAGTGCCTTCTTCAGGCGTAACCCAGCCCCTGTCCCCCTCACCGTTCCTCCTTCAGAGGAGTACCTTAGGGAGCTCCAGGCATGCTGGAGGGACACCAGGGCTTTTTGCCGCACTGGCTCCGATGCCCGGACCTTGGCTGCCATGCATGACCCGGCGAGGGTGGGGCCACCCATTGAGCCTGCCATCGCCTCCCTGATTCTGGCTCCTGACGAGGCTTTAAGGCCTGAGGTCAGGTGCCCTCAGCCTCAGTGCAGGGTCACGGATGGGCTGCTCTGTAGGGCCTCCGCCTCGCTGCAGAAGGCTCCGGCCGAGCCTTCTTTATAGTTTATAGTTAGGGCTGATTAGATTCAGCCCCTAGTTTTGCAGATATAGGCTTAGTTTGTCGGGGGACATCTTACATCTTACTTCTTCCTTCTCTCTGTCTATACCCGTGTACTCTCATGTTCCGATTAACCCAGCTTCCCCAAATGTCTTTCTTTTTGGGGTCTATATATGCTGGGATCCGGAGTCATGGATGATCCTGCGGTCTTGTGTCCTGGATCGCGAGCGCTGGATCTTGAGTCGTGGCTGTGGTCCTGGATCATCGGTCCTGGATGGATATCCTCGTGGATTCATCTTCCTATTATACACACATGCATTTCCAAACATTTGGACTACCTATGTTGCAAATGTATTATCTTTTCAATTTACACACGGCATCTATTGCACGTCTGTCCGTCCTGGGAGAGGGATCCCTCCTCTGTTGCTCTCCCTGAGGTTTCTCCCATTTTTCCCTTTAAACTGGGTTTTCTTTGGAAGTTTTTCCTTGTACGATGTGAGGGTCTAAGGACAGAGGGTGTCGTATTGTCATACTGATATTCTGTACACACTGTGAAGACCACTGAGACAAATGTAACATTTGTGATATTGGGCTATATAAATAAACATTGATTGATTGATTGATTCTTTGCTGGGCCTCAGTGATGCATCAGTGCAGGCCTTTGCCCTAATGACTAGGGAATTGGGACGAGTTATGTATTTTCTGGTACAGACTCGTCGCCAGGTTTGGCTGGCCCAGTCACCACTAACGGAAACATGTAGGAGAGTCCTCCGTAGCGTGCCAGTCGAGCCAGGGGAGCTGTTTGGGTCAGCTGCCCTGGAGACACTGGAGTGCGCTGCCCAAGCGAGGCAGACCAGGCAGCAGCTCTCGGGTCTTCGCAGTCCCGCGGCCACTCCCGGCAAGCCCAGGGGCCGCTCTAGCAGCCGCGCTCAGCCACCGGCTTACTGGGGTGGTCGGCAGAGTTCCCAGCGGCCCACTCAACCGGCCAATGACTTTCGTGCCCCAGGTCGCCTGGCCCTGAAGTCCCAGGGCCGGTCGTCGGCTGTTTTTCCCAGCAGCAGCTCAGCTACTGGGCTGCCTGAATTTCCGACCCCTGGGTGGTTTCCACACTAACCCAGGGCTACGAGTTGCAGTTCCGACGCCGGCCCCTAGCCTTCGGCCGGGTCAGAATGACAGTTGTCAAGGACCTGGCGAAGGCCTTAGCGCTAGCCCAAGAGTTATCCGTCCTCTTGGCCAAAGGCGCAATCGAGCCAGTGGACTCCCTGCGTCAGGGCGGGGGGTTCTACTCGGCGTACTTTCTTGTGAGCAAGAAAGTTGGCGGATTCCGTCCAGTTCTGGACCTCAGAGGAATCAACAGATTCCTGAGGGTACTACCCTTCCATATGCTAACCACAGCAGACACCCTTCGTGTTGTCACACAGGGGGAGTGGTTCACAACCGTGGACTTGAGGGACGCCTACTTCCACGTGCCAATTGCATCCCATCACCGGAAGATCTTGAGGTTCGCCTTTCAGGGCCGACATTATCAGTTCCGGGTGCTTCCCTTTGGTCTCTCCCTCTCCCCAAGGGTGTTCACCAGGGTTGTTGCGGCAGCGCTCGCTCCCCTGCAGGCACAGGGCATGAAGGTCCTGCCATACCTGGACGACTGGCTGGTTTGGGCGCCGTCCCGTGCCCAAGGGGCCCAGGATACGGCACGCCTCTCATCCCACGTTGCCCGGTTGGGCCTCACAGTGAACACCGGGAAGAGTTGCCTGGACCCTTCCCAGCAGGTCACTTATCTGGGGATGGTCCTAGATTCGGTCACCATGAGGGCCTACTTGACACCTCGTCGTGTGGACGACATTTCCCACCATCTTCGCATCTTCAGACTGGGCAAGAGGGTGCCTTACACCTCCGGCTCTTAGGCAGACTGACAGCTGCCTCAGCCATTGTGCCCTTGGGCCTGTTGTCACTGCGCCCCATGCAGATGTGGCTGAACAGCTGTCACTTGGACGCCAAGCGGCACAGGCACAAGAGAGTCAGAGTGTCTCAGCGGTGCCTCCACTCTATGTCCCGCTGGAGGGACAGGGCCTATCTCCTGAGGGGTGTGCCCATGGGCACCATCCCATCCCGCCGGGAGACTGTCACTGTGGATGCGTGTCTCTCGGGGTGGGGTGCGGTGTGGCAGGGCAGGACCGTGCAGGGTCAGTGGTCTGCCCAGGAAGGTGCACGCCATATCAATGTGCTGGAGCTTCGGGCGGTGTTGCTCGCACTCATGCACTTTTTACCCCAACTGGCGGGCAGGCATGTGCTCGTTCGTTCGGACAACATGTCCGCAGTTGCCCAAATCAACCACCAGGGGGGCGCCAGGTCCGCACAGCTGCTCCGCGTTTCGCAGAGCCTCTTGCCTTGGGCGCTCCCCCGCCTCACCAGTCTGCGGGCAGTTTTTCTGCCAGGGGACCCGAATCAGGTCGCAGATTTCCTCTCACGGCGCAAGCCTCCACCGGGGGAGTGGAGGCTTCACCCGGAGGTGGTGGAGATAATTTGGAGCCTCTTCGGCAGGGCCGAGGTGGACCTCTTTGCCTCGGAAGAGTCGAGGCACTGCCCCCTCTGGTTCTCCTGGACGGAGGTGACCAGCCCATTGGGTCAGGATGCCCTGGCGCATGACTGGCCGGACACTCTCCTGTATGCCTTCCCGCCGTTGCCTCTGATACTTCAGACGCTTCAGAGGGTCCTTACTCAGGGGCACAGGCTCCTTCTAGTTGCCCCCCGCTGGCCGGGGAGAGTCTGGTTCCCACTGCTACGCAGTCTCTGCTGCAGCCCACCGTGGCGTCTCCCCGACAGGAAGGACCTTCTGTCACAGCTCAAGGGTCAGATCTGGCATCCCGACCCTCGCCGCCTTCAGCTCTGGGTTTGGCCTCTGCAGGGCCCAACCCACTGTTGAGCGGTGTCACGGCATCTGTCAGGGAAACTATCCTGAATGCCAGAGCTCCATCCACTCGGCCACAGTATGAGGGCAAATGGAGGCTCTTCTTCCACTGGTGTGTGAGTAAGGCTGAGAATCCGGGACACTGCTCCGTGGCCACCATTTTAGAGTTTCTGCAGTCCCTTCTGGATAGTGGATGTTCTCACTCCACTTTGAAGGTGTATATGGCTGCTATCTCTGCCCGACATGTCGGAGTCGATGGCGCCACAGTGGGGCGCCACAGGTTGGTGTCCCTCTTTCTAAGAGGGGCTCTACGGCAGCTCCCCCCTAGCACCCCAAGGGCCCCGGCTTGGGACCTGCCCCTAGTGTTGGATGCCCTATCATCTCCTCCCTTTGAACCCCTGGCCCAGGTCGGGCTTAAATGGCTGTCCCTGAAGGCAGCATTTCTGCTTGCCATAACCTCAGGGAAGCGAGTCGGAGAGCTTCATGCCCTCTCCGTAAGCAGTACATGCCTGAGGTGGAACTCCGATGGCTCGATTGTCACCCTCTGGCCGAATGTGGCGTTCTTGCCCAAGGTGCTTCCACTAGCCCACTCCAATCGGCCTATCCAGCTGGCACGCTTTAACATTCCACAGGAGAACGGCACACCTGAGTTGCTGTGCCCTGTGCGTGCCCTGAGGGCGTATATTGATGCTACGGCCTGTATACGACAGTCAGAGCAGCTCTTCGTTTGCCATGGCGGCACTAGGAAGGGTCGTGCTCTCTCGAAACAGCGGCTGTCCCACTGGGTGGTGGATACCATCACATGCGCCTATGGGGCCAGTGGCCGCCCCCCGCCATCAGGGGCCAGATGCCACTCTACAAGAGGCGTCTCAACATCGTGGGCTGCCCTAAGAGGGGTGCCCCTGGAGACCATCTGTGCCGCGGCGTCATGGGCGTCTTCTGGCACATTCTCCAGGTTCTACCGGGTCAATGTCGCCACTCCTCACCCCCTGGGGGTGGTCTTGTGGCCAAGCTCCGCTGCTTCCAACTAGGTGAGTAAGTGCTTGGATTCTTCATGACATGGTTGGTATAGGTCATCCAGTGCTAAAGCACCGCCTCTGGCGGTCAGTAGGGACGAAATAGAACGATAGTTACGGCTGTAACTACGGTCTATGAGTCCCGGGTGACCGCCAGAGTTTGGACATGTCCAGTGCTAAAGCACCGCCTCTGGCGGTCATCCGGGACTCATAGAACCGTAGTTACAGCCGTAACTATCATTTTCGCTCTCGACTTTCTTTTTATTTATTTGTATTTGTATTAGTATTATCATTATTATTATTATTATTATTATTATTATTATTATTTATGTTTTACTTGATGATTTTATCTGACTTATTCAGTTATTTTACTCTTTGGGGCCAACCATACCTGTGGGTGGGGGGGTTAAATGAAAAAAAATGAAAAAAAACTGTCAACAAGGACGAACCTTGAAGTGAATATGGAGCAATACATTACTTTATTTATTTTCAAGGAGGTCCTTTGTAATGATCCCCATTGTCTACATTTGCTAACTGTAATATCTGTACTGTTTTGTATTGATTACTACTGTTCTTACTTCTTGTCATTTGCTGGATTATAACTTGTTTTGTAGTAATATATTACACTACTTCTTTACTCGTTACTTTATTCGCAGGGCCGGCCCGCGCCTCCCTACAGGCAGATCTTGCAGACTGCGGCGCACCTACAGTGTAAGCGCGCTACAGTTTTGCCTCTGCAAGACAGATAGCTCCTGAATGTTTTCCTATCTGACCGTGGCTGTCCTCTGTCTCCTGCTATCTGTATTTTGCGCAGTATATCTCTGAACGATGGTGATTCCACTGTGCAAATGGGCAACATTTCCTCTACTATGAAGGAAGCTACAAGCCTGTCCATCTCGGCTTTGGTTACCGCTCCTCCAAATTCTAATTTGTGTTGCTTCAGGGTCGGCGGTGGCATACTCACAACATCCTCACTCTGGGTTCGGGGATCCTTAGCTATTTGCTTCACCTTAGCATGTGTTCTTTGCAGGTGTTTGTTGAGGTTTGACGTGGTGTTTCCAGCAGTGGAGAACAGCAGAGGTCGCGTTAACCGAATATTTTCCGTCGATGACGGATTTTTTCAAACAATGACGGAAAAATCTGAAAGCAGTCCGTCATTTTGACAGATTAGAACACAATTTGGAACAGCGCCAAAATGTCCACCAGCGGCCCACATTATATTAGATCCTTAGTGGCCAGGTCGACTGAGGGCGATCTACTGTACTCTACTGTAGTCTGTAACTATTATTTGGTCATTCTCACCCCTGTCCAGTTGGTGGTGAGTGTGTGTATATTAAGTAGCTATTGTCTAGTCTTGTTTTTGACCTCGTTGTTTAACCAGCTTTAGCAATCGCAAAATGTCACGGCAGCTGATCGTCCGAAGCTTTTTTAATAAGCCCAGTAATTATGATGGTGTGGATAAACGAGGTGAAAAAAGAGGGATTGATGCGGTGGAGGATGAAGGACAAGCCAGTAAGACTGACAACGTTCGGCCAGCGGCAGAGGGGCAAGCAAGTGGCAAGGAGTTCAAGCTGGAGTACCGGGTTCAGTGGGAGCAAGAGTTTAAGTAGCTGAGGAGGGAAGGTGGCAAAATGTTCTGCGACATCTGTAGAGAAGCTAAGATGAGAAATGGATTTGTCCGAGGGTGCACGACGATGCAGAGATCAGCGTTCAGGCTAGGCTACAGCAGGTCAATTGAGTTGTTCTTGTCAATGTTTTGTTCATATTTTGATTGTAATTGTCTCATTTAAAACGATGGCATTGTTCATAGCCTGTTTAGGCTCAATGGTCGTGGTGTTTTTAGCGGCCTCTGCCCCATCTGCTGTGCTGTCAGTGCAGGAACAAATAAATCATTCATGTTCGTGTTGACATGAAAAGTGAACACACGGTCGGTGTCTCTGTTCATCTTTTTGTTTCTCCATGCCCTTAAAAGTTCTGTATGAATCATTCAAACATGAATGAATGAACATTTGCTGCTCAGTACCCAAACATAAATCTCATCATTAAAACATGAAAAATAAAATGACGGATAATAATGGATTATGATGGAAATGTTACGATCCTGTCCGTCAACATGACGGACAACGAAAAAGTCTAACACAACCACTGGATAACAGCTTCTGGCCTGGACACAGTTTGCACCTCACTGTCACATTCCTGTCTATTCTTCGGACAAACTGAAAATAATGGGCATACCTCCACCCCCTCGACAGTTATCGCTGACACAGCCATGTTTATGCAGCACTGCACGTGGAGATGTGGACGCGCAAGTCGCACAGATTACGTACATATAAACCTGCGGCGGAGACCCCTCTTGTCTGTCAGTATAACGAAGTAACGCGTGTCTGTAGTGTGATTACTGAATTAAAAAAGTAATGCGTTACACTACTCCGTTACCGACAAAAGTAATATTATTACAGTAACGCGTTACACCCAACTCTGGGTACAACCCTACTACCACCATGATAGATGTCCGGAGTGAGGCCATTAGGTGGGAACAAGAAGGTATGCCCGGGGGTGGGAGGGGTAGGAGTCACTCAGTCCCCTCTGCATTTGGTTTCCAGCACACTGTTCAGGAAGGCCATCCCAACGACAACAAGGCAGGTAACTGTCCTGTAGTTTCTGAGCTAGGTGAATTAAAGGAGATTCTCAAGAAACAGTAAGAGCAGCTAAATCAGCGAACCAGAAACCTTGGGGCCCTTAATGTCCCTCGTGACCAGTTAAACCATCGCAGCAGAACAGTAATTTGTAGGAGGTGCCAACAGCCAGGTCACTTTGCTAGGGAGTGTAATGATGGGTATGTAGCCCCTAGGCACCAGCCAGCTTCTATAGCAGCGAACTCCAGCACTGATAGACGTTGCCCTCCAAACCAGGTGGGGGTCTCCCAAGACTCGGATCCTTCAGTACATTTGGTGTCCGCTTGCCCGACCATAAGCATATTAATGGGTGGGGTCCATGTCTTGTCGACACAGGGTCAATGGTGTCAAATGTAACAGATTTAAGATTCATGTATATGTTACAGCCAGAGAGTAAGCGGACACCGGTTCTCTTTTCTTCAGTCGTCACAACTTTATTTTGTATTTCAGAAACTCTGAACATACACTTATCCACTTTTCTACACTGCTCAGCTGCTTCTTTCAACGTACTACCATCAAAACCCAGTACTTATTTACAACCGCAGAAGAAGACGCGTTCTTCTTCTTCTACTGACTCACACGCGCAACTTTTAGGCAAATACTAGCAACAACAATGTGAGTGACATTAGCAATTATTAACCTGTTAAGCCCGAGAGACCCCGGTACCAGGGCCTCCCGCAACATCTTACAGGAAACAGTGTCTGAGGGGATGTTCATTTAATAAACTATGAATGTGTTATATCCATGTAACGGTAAGAAACTCAGCTAACTGATAATATATTTGTTTTCAACTTAAAAAAAAACACAATGCTAACGCTAAGCCTCTGAATTAGCAACAAGCAAAAAATGCTAACAGATTACTGCACCGAAATTCACTCACAAAACCTTATTATTTATCTTTGCTGCACATCCAACCCATCGTTTCACATCGTGAGGTGATACCTAATTGAGGGGTAACCTTCATTATCACTCAATGATACGAACTCTCGGAGATAATAACAAGAACAGACATCAAAAATATGGCGCTAGGTAGCTAAAAACGATAACATGGCTCACCTGTATCGTAGTCTGGTAAAAAGCGGTCTTCAATGACATTAAAACGATAAAAACGCTGCTGAAGTTAATCCATAGGTTAATGTAATGTGTCTGTGTCACTTTTAATGATTTCTGATAATCCATGAGCAATAAACCTACTTTTCCGTTTCCAGATGTCAGAGCTAGAGACAGCTTCACTCTGGTACAAAACGGGGGCGTGAATCCCCCACCTTTTTGTTTTACCATGTGTGTGAGTGGGGAGATTCCCCTTCGATTCTATTGGCTCTAACGGTCAGAAAGATGTCAATCACCAAAATCGACCAATGGATTTCAGAGAAACGGTAAAACCCCCATTTCCACCCAAATCACCTCAGAGGTGGAGTTTTTTTTGCTCAACCTCTCTAAAAAGGTCAAATGTCACTTGTTTTGCATCAATCTTGATACAGGGTACTTATTATATGTTGTACTTTGGATTCCTAAAGCTTTTAGTCTACCTTACCATCATCCAAGGGTAGTTTTCACTATAAGTAAAAAATAGTTTTTGGACGGACACTATAATTTACAGTTTTGTACTATGTTCGATCTGAATTTTCTTTAAAATAAAAATATCGATATTGATTCTGACTTTTCTACATTCAACTCACAGGTTTATCATTACTTTGAGAAAAAAGATTATTAATTTAACCCTTTTAGAAGGGAAGATATATTCATTTGTTCTGGGAATGTCATTTTCGAGTCTGAGACCTGAAAAACAGGCTCGGGGCTAAACTGGTTTTAAGAACATTGGATAAACATACAAATGTATTGTGGGGTCCCTTACAACTGGTTATACACAGTGGAAATAAACATTCTGCTCAACTTAGTGTCAGGGATCGTATTAATCATACTCCTTCCGAAATTAACTGTCACAAATATTTCATATATTTTCCAACTGTCACTACTGGATTATTAATAGTATGAATAGCTGCAGGTCTTTAAGAGAGAAAAGTGAGAAACCAGCCATCAAGACAACGACAGGCAGCATAAATAAAAGCTCGACTAAACCATTTCAAAGCAGAAATATAATCACCTGACAAATGGCTTAAAACCGCTTCCGTGTTATTTCCCCATGCAGTAGGTGAAACATGAAACTGAAACTCAAAGACAAGTCAGTACAAAAAAAATTAATTATGAATCTTCTTCATGAAAGAACAGAGACAATAAGAAAAAGACTGGAGGGTAATTACTGCAAGACGTTGGTTGGCCTAAATGTTCTCATTAAAGGTTCAGAGAATTGATACCTGTCGGACACATTGCTGGAGGTGGGAGCCAAATAAAGGCTATTTTAGTAATCATAATAAAAAGTTAATTTACATAAAAAAAACATGATATGCTTCTTTACAGATGTCTCTTTCCCAATGTAAGTCAATAGGCACATTTCTTTTGTGCCCATGGTATCAAGTCCCAAAGCAAGAATTGTGTTTTCGTGGTTTGGCCACCAAGAAATTGGCTTCAAACCCAGGTACTGTTCTGAACACACCTTAAGGTAGAAACACTGAACCCTACACATAATAATGCAACAAATTAATTTGTCAACTTCCAAGCCTATCAAACATTCATTATTGTTCAAACTCCATGCCTATTTGTCTCACATGTTTTGCGCATAATGCCTTAGCAGTATATTGTATGAGAATAAAACTTAAGCTGAATGAAAAAAGAGAGCAGCAGAGTAAGACGTACGGAGAGACATTAACGTGTGTGTGTGTGTGTGTGTGTGTGTGTGTGTGTGTGTGTGTGTGCGTGTGTGTGTGTGTGTGTGTGTCAGCTCCTGCAGGTGTCCAGCAGGCTGCTGCTCACAAACTGTCTGTACAGCGACACATTTGTCAATGTGTGTGTGTTAGTTCGTTATGCATGTGTGTATGATGCCCTTTCTCCCACAGGAGGCCCCTCACCAGGCTCATAATGAAGTCCCATGCAAACCAAAGAGAGTGTGTGTTTGTTTGTGCGTGTGTGTGTTCCCCTTGTTTTTGTCCCCCGACGCCTTTTGAGCCGTGGCCTTAATTGGGAGCCCGAGTGTCCAATTAACGTGGAGCCAGCACAGCCATTTGTGGTGACCAAATATAATGTTTTCGTCCCGCGCAGCCCGCTTCCCCGACCTCGCCACAGGGGATCTCCTCTTAGCCTGCGAGACTGCTCGGGTTAACAAGTTTCCGCCTGGCGCCTCATCCACTTCACACCTCCAGAGTTTATTTCCCAACCTGTGTCCTTTGTCATCTGTCCTGCATTTAGGTCACACACCGGGAAAAGCAGCGGTTGAGTGGAGGGCGGGGGGGCTGTAGCAGGGGGAGGACAGTGGAGGGACAGGACAGGCGGGGGGAGACAAGGAGATGCTAGGGACTCCCTCGGTCCCTACTTCATTAAAACCAAATAAAAACGGGAGGTCATTTATCTCTTTCCCTGCAAAGCCATAAACACAAACACCCCCCAGCCGGAGAGGACACATCAAGCAGATAAAGCCGGCCTGCGATGATAGCTTGTATTCAATTGGAATTTAAGTGAAATTTTAGATTACTGATATGAGTGGAGGGGTGTGGAGCTTTGTGTGTGAGAGGCAGATGAACCTGCAGCTTCTTTCTGATGTGCTGCTGGGGATAGCCATCTCCGCTCAGTCTGAATGATGAGCACGCTGCTTTCATTCTGCATGCCGGTGCATTCGAGGCACGTCTATAAAGTTGTTCATCAAACTGCAGTATTTAGGATGTTCTGGGACGATCAGAGGCCAGTCCCACCGCTGAGAGTTTACTTTGGTGAAGTCTGACATATGACTATCAGGACCTGGATCAAGAAACTGAAGTCCTCATCATTACTAACTTAAGTTTTGAGTCATACAAGTCATACACTCTCACTCTGAGGAGAAGTGTATTTAAAACATTTCTAACAGAAACCAGGACAGTGAAGATACTTTTTATATCTTATGAGCATATCGTGTGGATCTGTCAGTGATGTCACTGAGGGCCCAAAGGAGATGAAACCCTCTTTAATGGTCACACATGCAGAGCACACAGCACACACAGTGACACGTGTTCTCTGCGAGGCTTGCTAATGTAAACAAAGACGAGATTACGTCCAAAACACGTCAGGCATTGTTTCTGATAGCAACTTTCTGTGGGTCCGCCGACCTCAGTTCGGATGGAAATCTGTATCCGCTCGTTGTACACCCGTTTTTAAAAGATGTGGGTACGGAGGAAAAGAGAGAGGGTTTTATTTTCTGACGCTGCGTGAGTTCTCCGACGCACCGGGGACACATAGTGATGTATAAAAGACATCACAAAGTGCATTTTGCATGATAGGTCTCCTTTAAATAAAGTGTTGATACTTGATTTTGAGACAGGGCTTCTCGAGCCCGCTGGCTTGTTTGATCTGTTAGTCATTTCCCAGTCAGAATGCTCACTCATCAGATTACGGGGAGGGGATCAGGCACAAGTGTTCAGTCATGATCAGAGGGATTAAGTCCAAATCACCTGTTGCTATACAATGATGTGCTTGCTTGTGACAAAGGCTACCAGGAACCAGCTAGCTTGCAGCTAGTGTGCTTCCTAATATCTGCAGAGTAATGGGGTGTATCATTATGTTAACTGACAGGGAGAGGCTCCGTCATTGTGCCAGTTGTAATTGGATTACAATATACTCTATTTAACCTTAATTAGTAAATGATTGGCTGTGACAGGCCAATGCCTGCTCTCCTCCATCCTCTTCCTCCGGCTTCATCTCCAGGCAGAGTGGGACCAAAGAGAGGAAGTGAGGGAATCATCACTGAACTACTACGTGTATTACGACTGTGCGTTTCCTACTTCCTGGCAATTCTTCTGGAACTCCCTTCCCCCCCCCGGCTGAGGGAGCTCTGCCTCCGCTGTTCATAGAGCTAATATCCTGCCATCAGTCTGTATCACAACACCTGGTGATCCACTCACTAACACAGTGTGCTTTGCAAATACACAACACTATCTACAAGCTATACAAAACATATCAAACAGACACACTACAGTTTGCTAACAAACCATGTTTCAGAGACAGATGCAGCAAGTACAAGTACACAGAAACATGTTCTAAGAATGCATTGGAGAAGAAGCATGAAGTAGCATTACATGGAAACTGTAGTTCAGTACTTGAGTATATATACTTAGTTACTTCCCACCTCTGTGTGCTGATGGAATTAGTGGTGTCAAAATGATTGTGTGAAATGATGCTGGATTTACTATGTGAATCATGAAACTGTTGGACCCCCATAAACGATTGTTTTAGGACTTTATTGTAAAATACGGAGGAGGAAACATGGCAGCCGTGTCAGTGTGCATACTTGTTAGTGATCACACCCAGCGTTAGAAGTACATTTGGACAAGTGGTCTGGGTCTAATTAGTGAGGAAGGCTCTCCTCAGCACGCCCCCCCTGCTGGGATCTTGGCTGATGAGACGGCTGGATTTCTACATGAGCCATTCTTCCAGTCCGTGTTTCTCATCTGCTGTGTGGAGCAGGCTGGAGGGGGGCCGAGACTGGAGGGGCCCGCTGCTTCCTGTCCCCTGGGGGGCGGAGAGCAGCACTCATGAGGGATCATCCACAGATTAACTCACACTTGTACCTCATTTTACTCAACATGCTCCTCATTCATCATACGGGCACCAGTGGCGGCCCTAGGGGGTGGCTACTTGGGCTCAAGCCCCGGATGTTTTCTGGAAAGCCCTGGATGTTTCACTTACAAAAAAATAAATGTTTACATTTTTTTTTATATATATATTTTTTTTAAAACGTCTCGGGAGTAATGTGCAGTACCGGAGTCCACCAGAGAAGCAGCCACTGTGGGACATTAGCCTGTCCCAGAAGAAGTGATCCTTCCTAGTGCCTGACGAGTTTTAAGCTAATAGCCTATACAGTTATGGATATTAGAAAGTTATTGTCATCGAAGCAGCCGGCGCCACAAGCTGCAGCAGCAGCAGTATCAGCAGCTGACAAAAATGTCATCACCAGCAGTGAATACATGGATGATGTTTCAGGTTTGTTAATCTAATGGTGATATCTGCACTCTGGCTGACTGAGTAAGAAGTGAAAAAGAGTGATGTAACGTTTATGTTATAGCTAGTAAACATGGAGTAGCCACACTAGGTATACCCTTATATGTTAGTATGTATACAGAACATGACTAAAAATTATCCTTAGGTGTAACGTTAACCCTTCATACCTCAGTCTACTTTTAAGACACTAAAATAACGTATTCCAATTTTTATTTTGTTTTCGCGCGTGGAATTATACCGGCTCTCGTTTCAGTACACATAACAGAACTGACAGGCAACCCTCTGAATCAGACTCCGATTGGCTGTGACTGCATCCACTCAGAGTGTCCGATTCAGAAACGTGACTCTTACACTCTTTACGTCACAAACAAGATGGTGGATGAGAATAGATCTATAAAACGATAAGCAATGCGCCAGAATCAAGGTGAGACTATCCGCATCCTTTAAAACTCTACGCACATTCGTTTCAACTTAATAAGTAAACAACTATTTGAGTGAGTTAAGGCATTAGTTTGCTTCATTAAAGGGTGTTAATGAATATGTGTTCTCCAGTGCCTTTTGTCAGCTTTAAGGTGTTATTAAGGTAGGGTTAATGTTGCTCTCAAAGTGCACCAGATTGATGCTTTCAACTTCAATATTTAAAAAAAAATCTTCCCGGGGGAGGACCCCCCGAGAGGAGGCGACGACCCCCTAAAGGATGTTCGGTCCACCACCCACTTATAAAAAATAGCACTGTACCCCTGCACCCGCCAACCCAACGACTCCTGGGCTAAGCCCCGGATCTCCTACAATCCTAAATCCGCCTCTGACGGGCACACTTCATAAAACTGTTGCCTACAGTTCAGACACAGACTCAGTTTAGTTAGACATTCAAAGACGTCAGGTGTTGTAAAACAACATCAGTTATCTTGTAAATGCCTGTCCACAGCATCAATGAAGACAAGAAGACATGCATTATCAATCCCATGTGAGCGTGTACGGTAAAAATACACTCCAGGTACCAGTCCACTCCAGCTACCAGTCCACTCCAGCTACCAGTCCACACCAGCTACCGTCCACACCAGCTACAAGTCCACTCCAGCTACCAGTCCACACCAGCTACCAGTCCACTCCAGCTACCATTCCACACCAGCTACCAGTCCACTCCAGCTACCAGTCCACACCAGCTACCAGTCCACTCCAGCTACCAGTCCACACCAGCTACCAGTCCACTCCAGCTACCAGTCCACACCAGCTACCAGTCCACACCAGCTACCAGTCCACTCCAGCTACCAGTCCACACCAGCTACCAGTCCACTCCAGCTACCAGTTCACTCCAGCTACCAGTCCACTCCAGCTACCAGTCCACTCCAGCTGCCAGTCCACTCCAGCTGCCAGTCCACTCCAGCTACCAGTCCACACCAGCTACCAGTCCACTCCAGCTACCAGTCCACACCAGCTACCAGTCCACTCCAGCTACCAGTCCACACCAGCTACCAGTCCAATCCAGCTACCAGTCCACACCAGCTACCGGTCCACTCCAGCTACCAGTCCACTCCAGAGGCGAACCGTGTCTATCACAACTGGACCTTCTGTAGACACACACACCCCTTATCTTTCGATCCCATTTGAATTGTGCCATGAATTACACATATGATGTTTGTCAATTGAAAAGATAAGTTTGCATGTCAAGAAAAATATATTTGTCGTAAGATTGTGAAGTAAGACTTTTTGTTGTGTGAAACCGCTCAGTGATCATCTCTGGTCTCGCACCACACACGGCACCAACACCAAGCTGGCCGTCACGTCAGCACATTTCACCTCTTCCTTTCACAATGAGACGAAACGTGTTTCTAACACAAACCACTGAAATGCGTAGTGCATGGTCCGAGAAGAACAAACACATCAACGGAACACTGTAATATTACAGATCACAACACATTCTCATTTATTCATTTTATATACATTTTACAAAATGTTATTTGTATAATTAAATCAATCTTTTGTTTGTTTTATCTGAGTGCTTCAGGGAGTACCTTGAAGGCCCTGACGGTTCACCGCTGGCTGACTGCACTGTCTGTCCACGCACTGCGGAGACCACACTGTTCACTTTCTGAGTCCCTACTCATTTACTGCCCCCCCTCCCGTAAGGCCAAGTCCTTTCTATATTTATGACTAGAAAATGGTGCATGATGATGATCCTTCTGATTGATACGACTTCATAACAGGGGACATTAAACTCATGTCTGTTATTGTGTCTGTGTGATCAGGTATAGTGCTGTTTAAAGCTAAAGAGTTTAGTGTAGAGGTTATTTCAACATATCCCATCTGTGTGTTTTATTCCATTTGTTTCAGTCAAGTCTGTCATGCAAATATAGTTACAAATAATATTTAGGCCAAAGCTTGACCCTTTAGAATTTGTTTTCTTTTTCTTGATTCTTTGTTTTGCTTAAATATACAACATTAGCCAGGTGTTGGAAACTTCTATCGCAATCTAGTCCAAAATGACCAAGTTAAAGTAATGCTTAACTCAGACAACCAGACGGATGAAACCCTGCCCGTTACGTCGTCCTCTGTGACTTTGAGTGTCCCGTTGCAGCACCACGCCCGTCCTGCTCTCACAGGTCAACAGGAAATCTAAAACATGGTGTGTATTTGAATGTCCCTCTCCCTAACTGCTCCGCTGTGATGACCTCTGCCACACCGTGCATCCCCATGATTGAATCTCTAGCCTAATCCAGTCCCCCCCTCTCTGGGCCCCCCCCACACCTTTGCCCCTAACCCCCGACACATGTGCATGGCGCTCTGCGTGGGTTAGCGCTGGGCTAAAGCTACCTGCCTCTCACTTCCGCGGGGCGGCAGAGGTCTTAGGGAATGTCTTTTTTTGAATGACATCCATATTCTCAGCAGCATGGGAGAAAAAGGAGAGGGGAGGGGACTCTGGGGTCAGGGGGTTAAAGCAGGGAGGGAAACTGCACTCCTTTGGGTTTGAACTTCAACTTGACCTCTGACCTCCCTCTAGCTGGCTCGGATATCAAAACAGAGAACCATCTGCCTTTTACTGTGGGGCTGCCGGGGAGCGCGGGGTTAATATCATACACTTAGGGAGCAGAATACAGACTGCAATTATCTGCTACCCTCAGACAGAATCCTATTCTTTCATCCTGGAGTCGCGACAGATGGACGGGGGCCGGTCACTTCCCCCCTCTCTCTCTCTCTCTCTCTCTGCTGCCATTCCTCCGCAAAGCCATTCTGGAGGGCAGGGTGAGCTAAGGTGAGGACATCATGGTGAGAGAGGGCGAGTGAGGGGCAGGGGGAGGGGGAGAAAGGGTGTGGGGTGAGGCAAGGTGTGAAAGCACCTTAAAGCTGCACCAAAGTGTCACGACCTTGGTCTCAGGTGAGTGCATGGAGAGCAGAGGCTTGTAGTAACACCGACTGACTTCTTCTCTCGGCTCCTGGGTCCGTTTAAAGCCTCCAGCTCCTCCCTCTCTCAGCTGTGACTCCCACCAACATGAAGTTACAAATATGCTCCTTTTTTATAAAACACAGCTGGGGCATCCACCAGAGTATTAATTAAGAGGCATGCATAAAATATTAGAAATACAAATTACACAAATTACAATTCACAGAAAGTTCCCGTCTAACAATAAACAGTATTCTATTTGACATTGTTTATTGCACCACATTGCATTTTACCTTTGAGAGAACATGAAAACAAACGAGAGAAACATTTATAAAGGTATAACTTTCTAATGGAGAGAGAGAGAGCCCTTATGTCTTCTGGTGTATTCTTTGAAAGCAGGGAAAGCAGCTAGCCTCGCTATGTATGCTAAGCTATCAGCACCATGCTGCAGCGCTGCACTTACCAGAGTCATCCCTGTATATGATGTTATCTTATTCACTGATGAAGTACACTCATCTGATTGCACATCCTTATGATCAGGCTCCCCTAACCCTTTTTCTAATGTCATATTGATTAGAATGAAACATTTGAAAAGTCTATAAATACTTCCTAAGTAGGTGTCCTGAAATCATCTGAAAGCCACAAGACATTCTCAATCTTTTCCCAGATGAATGCGCTGATGTTTTTGTCCTTCAGATAAATACATTATTAATATCAGACCCACATCTCCAACACAGATCATCATGCGCATACATCTGCGGAAGACAATATTGGGGTTAAAAGATCCGTTAAGTGTATTCCTCAAATCTCGCACTTCCACGTACAAGTACCCAAACACACACACACACACACACATTGAGGGCATCCTCAGAGCTGAGTTTCCATGTAGTGTGGGGCCCAGGAGAGCTGCTTCACAGGGCAGAGAACCAGCCCCGCTCATCTAATTACGGCCAATCGGAGTGCAGCTAGCCGTTTACATGGAAAGTGGGAGGAGGTGGGCGCTGGCATCGAGGGCCGAGCGCACGACAATCTGAAACGTTCCTCTCTACTTGCTGTGGTTTATCTCACGGCCCTGTATGTGGAACACAGGGATTCAGAAAAGGAGACCACACGTGGAATTCACTCCAATGTCTTCTTGCGATGACACACCATGAGGCCTTGCTATGTGTGCTTAAGTGGAATGGTGGTTAGATTAAAAACAATATGAATAAAACATAATTAAGATTAGTTTCGAGATCTGAAAGTGTTTAATACAGGAAGTGTTTCCACTGAGCACGGGGTCGCATTGCTTTCTACTTAGAGGAACTGTGACCAGAAGAGGTGGCTAGTAACTAGGTACATTTACTCAAGTACTGTACTTAAGTACTATTTTGTCATACTTGTACTTCACATTAAAGAGGACCTATCATGCTAAATAGGAAAATATATTGTAGGGCCATACCTATACAAAACATGTCTGAAGTGTTTTGCTTAAAATACGAAACAGTTCCCCCGTTGTAGCCTCATGCTGCTCATACCCCTCTTTGCAGCCCTGTTTGAGAAACGCGGATTTTGGGTCCTTAGCTTGAAAAAAAAATGTAAAAAGAGGAGGCGGAGCTAATGCCTGATCCGAATTCTACCGGAGATAAAGTTCAATTCTGCTGTGATAAAACGCCATCCTGTTCTAAACCACATCAAAGATCATTTCTGAAACAGTATGGAGCTCAAATGCTCACTACAAATATATATATAAAAAAACAAAAACTAGAATTGTCAATATTAACAAACTACAACATGTAAATGTTCATACATATTTTTGTAAGCAATCAAAGAAGGAATCATGTAATATTCCATAATAATATAATACTTTAAAAATAGCCATGGTGCATACTAGTTACTTTTACTTTTTATGCTTTACGTAGATTTAGCTGGCAATATTTCTATTCTACATTTTGAATTCAGGACTGGAATAAAGTGTTTTCAGACCAAATTATTTCTACTTTCCCTCAGTAAAGCATCTAAGTACTTCCTCCAGCTCTGGTTCTCAGACTAGAATCCTGCGTCTCGCCTCAGGACGTGCTTCAGTGCTTCAGAGGGCTTCAGCCTCTTCCTGAAGGACACGCTCCAGCAGGAAGTCGGCCTCCTGACACAGGAAGCCCCAGGACGCTCTGCTGCCCCCCAGGTGAACCCTCACATCGCATGCCGTTTATTAATAGCTGTTTCTCTCGTGGTGAGCAATGTCCGGATGCTCCTCACCTGCACAGCAGGACATCTCCATAGAATACATCACATCTTCATCTTCATCAACTCAACGAGCCCTTCACCCTTACCTTACCTCATTCCGACTGCATACGACCTGTGAACAGTGACAGCCATTGCTCTCACTGGCTCAGGTGGGAACTAAACATGGCATGCTAAACACAGGCTGGGGGGTAACGGATTATAGGTAGCGAGATTATGTAATCAGGATACAAAATAAATGGAACTGCATTCCATTTGATTCTTTTTAAATGTTGATATACTTTATTAATCCCCGTGGGGAAATTGTTCCCCTGCATTTGACCCATCCTGTGTTAGGAGCAGTGTGCTGCCATTTTTGAACGGCGCCCGTTGTAAAATTACAATTACATTTAATGAAATAAGTAATTAGATTACTGAAACGTTTTAAAAAGGATAGATTACTAGTCTGAAAGACATTTTCTTTATGGTTTATATTTAGGCTAATTTAATTCCTCTTTATTTTTAAAAATACATTTAATGTTATGCAGTATGTGAACACCTGATGTATTAAACAGGAATACAGTCTATGCTTCTGGTTTACAGCATGTGACAGTCTTACTGTTACGATGTGAAACATCACACGTGCAGTATAGGTCACATTGTTACGTGCACTTCATGGACAAACATCTCACGATGATTTTCTCTTGTTTTTATTTGCCTTGAGGTATTGAGGTAATAAAAAGTGGCATAAAGTAATCAGGATACATTGTTTTAATATTGTGATGCTCACATGAGGTTACTGATTACATGTTTCGACATGTAACAGTTATTGTTACGGAGAACATTGGCATTGTATTTGAATGACAACAAATAATTCCAACTCATGAATTATTCCTGTGTGAAATTGAACTTGTGTTTTAAAGCCGACTGAGTAAGGACAGAGGACGGACAGGAAGTGTGGGGGGGGCTGCAGCTGACCGCAGCTCTGAGGCTCACCACAACAGTGTTCTGTGGCTCTGGGTGGGCCGCTGCCCGGGGCTCCCCCCCCGGCCCTCAGTGTTCGCTGAATGAGCATGACTTCCCCACAGACCGCTGACAAGCTCCCCCGCCCATCAGTAGCCCCCCTCCTGGCCCCAGTCAGAGAGCACTGCCTGGGGCCAGTCTACCAGCCGGACCCTGTCGCCCCCTCTCAGACATCCAGGGGAACCAAAGGGCTCCCACAGGACTACCCCCCCACCCCCATACATTCTCTGTGGTTCTGAAGAGCGTGTGGTTTCTCTGAATGCAGCTGAAGACACAGAACATGGATCAGACTTTAGTTCCACCTGGAGTGAGTCCACCAGCTACCCTGCAGTCTGCAAAGCCATTCAGACTAGCTGCACCTTCACCAGCTTTGAGAACACTCTCTTATCAATCATTATAAAACATATCATATATATTACTCTGACATGGACCAATCAAACAATGACTACTTTTACTGTCGCTACTTTCACTATATTTTGATGAGAATACTTTCTACTTTCACTTGAGGAACATTTTGAATGCAGGACTTTTACTGTAACAGAGTATTCCTACACTCTGATACTTCTACTTTTACTCAAGTACAAGATCTCAGTACTTCTACTTTTACTCAAGTACAATATCTGAGTACTTCTACTTTTACTCAAATACAAGATCTGAGTACTTCTACTTTTACTCAAGTACAAGATCTGAGTACTTCCACTTTGACTACAGTGCACGATCTGAGTACTTCCACTTTTACTCAAGTACACGATCTGAGTACTTCCACTTTGACTAAAGTACACGATCTGAGTACTTCCACTTTTACTCAAGTACACGATCTGAGTACTTCCACTTTTACTCAAGTACACGATCTGAGTACTTCCACTTTGACTACAGTACACTATCTGAGTACTTCCACTTTGACTAAAGTACACGATCTGAGTACTTCCACTTTGACTAAAGTACAAGATCTGAGTACTTCCACTTTGACTAAAGTACACGATCTGAGTACTTCCACTTTGACTACAGTGCACGATCTGAGCATTTTCACTTTTACTCAAGTACACGATCTGAGTACTTCCACTTTTACTCAAGTACACGATCTGAGTACTTCCACTTTGACTACAGTACACGATCTGAGTACTTCCACTTTGACTAAAGTACACAATCTGAGTACTTCTACTTTTACTAAAGTACACGATCTGAGTACTTCCACTTTGACTATAGTGCACGATCTGAGCATTTCCACGATCTGAGTACTTTCACTTTTACTCAAGTACACGATCTGAGTACTTCCACTTTGACTACAGTACACGATCTGAGTACTTCCACTTTGACTAAAGTACACGATATGAGTACTTCTACTTTTACTAAAGTACACGATCTGAGTACTTCCACTTTGACGAAAGTACACGATCTGAGTACTTCCACTTTGACTAAAGTACACGATCTGAGTACTTCCACTTTGACTAAAGTACACGATCTGAGTACTTCCACTTTGACTAAAGTACACGATCTGAGTACTTCCACTTTGACTAAAGTACACGATCTGACTACTTCCACTTTGACTAAAGTACACGATCTGAGTACTTCCACTTTTACTCAAGTACACGATCTGAGTACTTCCACTTTGACTACAGTACACGATCTGAGTACTTCTACTTTGACTACAGTACACGATCTGAGTACTTCCACTTTGACTATAGTGCACGATCTGAGCATTTCCACGATCTGAGTACTTCCACTTTTACTCAAGTACACGATCTGAGTACTTCCACTTTGACTACAGTACACGATCTGAGTACTTCCACTTTGACTAAAGTACACGATATGAGTACTTCTACTTTTACTAAAGTACACGATCTGAGTACTTCCACTTTGACTAAAGTACACGATCTGAGTACTTCCACTTTGACTAAAGTACACGATCTGAGTACTTCCACTTTGACTAAAGTACACGATCTGAGTACTTCCACTTTGACTAAAGTACACGATCTGAGTACTTCCACTTTTACTCAAGTACACGATCTGAGTACTTCCACTTTTACTCAAGTACACGATCTGAGTACTTCCACTTTGACTCAAGTACACGATCTGAGTACTTCCACTTTGACTACAGTACACGATCTGAGTACTTCCACTTTACTCAAGTACACGATCTGAGTACTTCCACTTTGACTACAGTACACGATCTGAGTACTTCCACTTTGACTACAGTACACGATCTGAGTACTTCCACTTTGACTATAGTACACGATCTGAGTACTTCCACTTTGACTAAAGTACACGATCTGAGTACTTCGACTTTTACTCAAGTTCACGATCTGAGTACTTCCACTTTGACTAAAGTACACAATCTGAGAACTTCCACTTTTACTCAAGTACACGATCTGAGTACTTCCACCTTGACTACAGTAAACGATCTGAGTACTTCCACTTTGACTAAAGTACACGATCTGAGTACTTCCACTTTGACTAACGTACACGATCTGAGTACTTCCACTTTGACTACAGTGCACGATCTGAGTACTTCCACTTTGACTAAAGTACACAATCTGAGTACTTCTACTTTTACTCAAGTACACGATCTGAGTACTTCCACTTTGAGTACAGTACACGATCTGAGTACTTCCACTTTTACTCAAGTACACGATCTGAGTACTTCCACTTTGACTAAAGTACACGATCTGAGTACTTCCACTTTGACTAAAGTACACGATCTGAGTACTTCCACTTTTACTAAAGTACACGATCTGAGTACTTCCACTTTTACTAAAGTACACGATCTGAGTACTTCCACTTTTACTAAAGTACACGATCTGAGTACTTCCACTTTTACTCAAGTACACGATCTGAGTACTTCCACTTTTACTCAAGTACACGATCTGAGTACTTCCACTTTGACTACAGTACACGATCTGAGTACTTCCACTTTGACTACAGTACACGATCTGAGTACTTCCACTTTGACTAAAGTACACGATCTGAGTACTTCCAGTTTTACTCAAGTACACGATCTGAGTACTTCCACTTTTACTCAAGTACACGATCTGAGTACTTCCACTTTGACTACAGTACACGATCTGAGTACTTCCACTTTGACTACAGTACACGATCTGAGTACTTCCACTTTGACTGAAGTACACGATCTAAGTACTTCCACTTTGACTAAAGTACACGATCTGAGTACTTCCACTTTTACTCAAGTACACGATCTGAGAACTTCCACTTTGACTAAAGTACACGATCTGAGTACTTCCACTTTTACTCAAGTACACGATCTGAGAACTTCCACTTTGAGTACAGTACACGATCTGAGTACTTCCACTTTTACTCAAGTACACGATCTGAGTACTTCCACTTTTACTCAAGTACACGATCTGAGTACTTCCACTTTGACTACAGTACACGATCTGAGTACTTCCACTTTGACTAAAGTACACGATCTGAGTACTTCCACTTTTACTAAAGTACACGATCTGAGTACTTCCACTTTTACTCAAGTACACGATCTGAGTACTTCCACTTTGACTACAGTACACGATCTGAGTACTTCCACTTTGACTACAGTACACGATCTGAGTACTTCCACTTTGACTATAGTACACGATCTGAGTACTTCCACTTTGACTAAAGTACACGATCTGAGTACTTCCACTTTTACTCAAGTACACGATCTGAGTACTTCCACTTTTACTCAAGTACACGATCTGAGTACTTCCACTTTGACTGCAGTACACGATCTGAGTACTTCCACTTTGACTAAAGTACACGATCTGAGTACTTCCACTTTTACTCAAGTACACGATCTGAGTACTTCCACTTTGACTAAAGTACACGATCTGAGTACTTCCACTTTTACTCAAGTACACGATCTGAGTACTTCCACTTTGACTACAGTACACGATCTGAGTACTTCCACTTTGACTACAGTACACGATCTGAGTACTTCCACTTTGACTAAAGTACACGATCTGAGTACTTCCACTTTTACTCAAGTACACGATCTGAGTACTTCCACTTTGACTAAAGTACACGATCTGAGTACTTCCACTTTGACTACAGTACACGATCTGAGTACTTCCACTTTGACTAAAGTACACGATCTGAGTACTTCCACTTTTACTAAAGTACACGATCTGAGTACTTCCACTTTGACTACAGTACACGATCTGAGTACTTCCACTTTGACTACAGTACACGATCTGAGTACTTCCACTTTTACTCAAGTACACGATCTGAGTACTTCCACTTTGACTACAGTACACGATCTGAGTACTTCCACTTTGACTACAGTACACGATCTGAGTACTTCCACTTTTACTCAAGTACACGATCTGAGTACTTCCACTTTGACAAAGTACACGATCTGAGTACTTCCACTTTTACTCAAGTTCACGATCTGAGTACTTCCACTTTGACTAAAGTACACAATCTGAGAACTTCCACTTTTACTCAAGTACACGATCTGAGTACTTCCACTTTGACTACAGTACACGATCTGAGTACTTCCACTTTGACTACAGTACACGATCTGAGTACTTCCACTTTGACTACAGTACACGATCTGAGTACTTCCACTTTTACTCAAGTACACGATCTGAGTACTTCCACTTTGACTAAAGTACACGATCTGAGTACTTCCACTTTGACTACAGTACACGATCTGAGTACTTCCACTTTGACTAAAGTACACGATCTGAGTACTTCTACTTTTACTAAAGTACACGATCTGAGTACTTCCACTTTGACTAAAGTACACGATCTGAGTACTTCCACTTTGACTACAGTACACGATCTGAGTACTTCCACTTTGACTAAAGTACACGATCTGAGTACTTCCACTTTTACTCAAGTACACGATCTGAGTACTTCCACTTTGACTAAAGTACACGATCTGAGTACTTCCACTTTGACTACAGTACACGATCTGAGTACTTCCACTTTGACGAAAGTACACGATCTGAGTACTTCTACTTTTACTAAAGTACACGATCTGAGTACTTCCACTTTGACTAAAGTACACGATCTGAGTACTTCCACTTTGACTAAAGTACACGATCTGAGTACTTCCACTTTGACGACAGTACACGATCTGAGTACTTCCACTTTTACTAAAGTACACGATCTGAGTACTTCCACTTTGACTAAAGTACACGATCTGAGTCCTTCCACTTTGACTACAGTACACGATCTGAGTACTTCCACTTTGACTAAAGTACACGATCTGAATACTTCCACTTGTACACGATCTGAGCACTTCCACTTTGACTAAAGTACACGATCTGAGTACTTCCACTTTGACTAAAGTACACGATCTGAGTACTTCCACTTTGACTAAAGTACACGATCTGAGTACTTCCACTTTTACTCAAGTACACGATCTGAGTACTTCCACTTTTACTCAAGTGCACGATCTGAGTACTTCCACTTTGACTATAGTACACAATCTGAGTACTTCCACTTTTACTCAAGTACACGATCTGAGTACTTCCACTTTTACTCAAGTACACGATCTGAGTACTTCCACTTTTACTCAAGTACACGATCTGAGTACTTCCACTTTTACTCAAGTACACGATCTGAGTACTTCCACTTTGACTAAAGTACACGATCTGAGTACTTCCACTTTGACTACAGTACACGATCTGAGTACTTCCACTTTGACTAAAGTACACGATCTGAGTACTTCCACTTTTACTAAAGTACACGATCTGAGTACTTCCACTTTGACTAAAGTACACGATCTGAGTACTTCCACTTTGACTAAGTACACGATCTGAGTACTTCCACTTTGACTAAAGTACACGATCTGAGTACTTCCACTTTGACTAAAGTACACGATCTGAGTACTTCCACTTTTACTACAG
Source organism: Champsocephalus esox (assembly GCA_036324585.1). Classification (NCBI taxonomy): domain Eukaryota; kingdom Metazoa; phylum Chordata; class Actinopteri; order Perciformes; family Channichthyidae; genus Champsocephalus; species Champsocephalus esox. The sequence continues at coordinate 7,943,351 of CM070494.1, read as the reverse complement.
TACACGATCTGAGTACTTCCACTTTGACTAAAGTACACGATCTGAGTACTTCCACTTTTACTCAAGTACACGATCTGAGTACTTCCACTTTGACTAAAGTACACGATCTGAGTACTTCCACTTTTACTAAAGTACACGATCTGAGTACTTCCACTTTGACTAAAGTACACGATCTGAGTACTTCCACTTTTACTCAAGTACACGATCTGAGTACTTCCACTTTTGACTCAAGTACACGATCTGAGTACTTCCACTTTTACTAAAGTACACGATCTGAGTACTTCCACTTTGACTAAAGTACACGATCTGAGTACTTCCACTTTTACTAAAGTACACGATCTGAGTACTTCCACTTTTGACTCAAGTACACGATCTGAGTACTTCCACTTTTACTAAAGTACACGATCTGAGTACTTCCACTTTTGACTAAAGTACACGATCTGAGTACTTCCACTTTGACTAAAGTACACGATCTGAGTACTTCCACTTTTACTAAAGTACACGATCTGAGAACTTCCACTTTGACTACAGTACACGATCTGAGTACTTCCACTTTGACTAAAGTACACGATCTGAGTACTTCCACTTTGACTAAAGTACACGATCTGAGTACTTCCACTTTGACTAAAGTACACGATCTGAGTACTTCCACTTTTACTACAGTACACGATCTGAGTACTTCCACTTTGACTAAAGTACACGATCTGAGTACTTCCACTTTGACTCAAGTGCACGATCTGAGTACTTCCACTTTGACTAAAGTACACGATCTGAGTACTTCCACTTTTACTAAAGTACACGATCTGAGTACTTCCACTTTGACTAAAGTACACGATCTGAGTACTTCCACTTTTACTCAAGTACACGATCTGAGTACTTCCACTTTTACTAAAGTACACGATCTGAGTACTTCCACTTTGACTACAGTACACGATCTGAGTACTTCCACTTTGACTAAACTACACGATCTGAATACTTCCACTTGTACTCAAGTACACGATCTGAGTCCTTCCACTTTGACTAAAGTACACGATCTGAGTACTTCCACTTTGACTACAGTACACGATCTTTGTACTTCCACTTTGACTAAATTACACGATCTGAGTACTTCCACTTTGACGACAGTACACGATCTGAGTACTTCCACTTTGACTAAAGTACACGATCTGAGTACTTCCACTTTGACTAAAGTACACGATCTGAGTACTTCCACTTTGACTAAAGTACACGATCTGAGTACTTCCACTTTTACTCAAGTACACGATCTGAGTACTTCCACTTTTACTAAAGTACACGATCTGAGTACTTCCACTTTGACTACAGTACACGATCTGAGTACTTCCACTTTGACTAAATTACACGATCTGAGTACTTCCACTTTGACTAAAGTACACGATCTGAGTACTTCCACTTTGACTAAAGTACACGATCTGAGTACTTCCTCTTTGATTACAGTACACGATCTGATTACTTCCACTGTGACTAAAGAACACGATCTGAGTACTTCCACTTTTACTAAAGTACACGATCTGAGTACTTCCACTTTTACTCAAGTGCACGATCTGAGTACTTCCACTTTGACTAAAGTACACGATCTGAGTACTTCCACTTTTACTAAAGTACACGATCTGAGTACTTCCACTTTGACTAAAGTACACGATCTGAGTACTTCCACTGTTACTAAAGTACACGATCTGAGTACTTCCACTTTTACTCAAGTACACAATCTGAGTACTTCTACTTTTACTAAAGTACACGATCTGAGTCCTTCCACTTTTACTCAAGTATACGATCTGAGTACTTCCACTTTTACTCAAGTACACGATCTGAGTACTTCCACTTTTACTAAAGTACACGATCTGAGTACTTCCACTTTGACTAAAGTACACGATCTGAGTACTTCCACTTTGACTAAAGTACACGATCTGAGTACTTCCACTTTTACTCAAGTACACGATCTGAGTACTTCCACTTTGACTAAAGTACACGATCTGAGATACTTCCACTTGTACTCAAGTACACGATCTGAGTACTTCCACTTTGATTAAAGTACACGATCTGAGTACTTCCACTTTGACTACAGTACACGATCTTTGTACTTCCACTTTGACTAAATTACACGATCTGAGTACTTCCACTTTGACTACAGTACACGATCTGAGTACTTCCACTTTGACTACAGTACACGATCTGAGTACTTCCACTTTTACTAAATTACACGATCTGAGTACTTCCACTTTGACTACAGTACACGATCTGAGTACTTCCACTTTGACTAAAGTACACGATCTGAGTACTTCCACTTTTACTAAAGTACACGATCTGAGTACTTCCACTTTGACTAAAGTACACGATCTGAGTACTTCCACTTTTACTCAAGTACACGATCTGAGTACTTCCACTTTTACTAAAGTACACGATCTGAGTACTTCCACTTTGACTACAGTACACGATCTGAGTACTTCCACTTTGACTAAACTACACGATCTGAATACTTCCACTTGTACTCAAGTACACGATCTGAGTCCTTCCACTTTGACTAAAGTACACGATCTGAGTACTTCCACTTTGACTACAGTACACGATCTTTGTACTTCCACTTTGACTAAATTACACGATCTGAGTACTTCCACTTTGACGACAGTACACGATCTGAGTACTTCCACTTTGACTAAAGTACACGATCTGAGTACTTCCACTTTGACTAAAGTACACGATCTGAGTACTTCCACTTTGACTAAAGTACACGATCTGAGTACTTCCACTTTTACTCAAGTACACGATCTGAGTACTTCCACTTTTACTAAAGTACACGATCTGAGTACTTCCACTTTGACTACAGTACACGATCTGAGTACTTCCACTTTGACTAAATTACACGATCTGAGTACTTCCACTTTGACTAAAGTACACGATCTGAGTACTTCCACTTTGACTAAAGTACACGATCTGAGTACTTCCTCTTTGATTACAGTACACGATCTGATTACTTCCACTGTGACTAAAGAACACGATCTGAGTACTTCCACTTTTACTAAAGTACACGATCTGAGTACTTCCACTTTTACTCAAGTGCACGATCTGAGTACTTCCACTTTGACTAAAGTACACGATCTGAGTACTTCCACTTTTACTAAAGTACACGATCTGAGTACTTCCACTTTGACTAAAGTACACGATCTGAGTACTTCCACTTTTACTAAAGTACACGATCTGAGTACTTCCACTTTTACTCAAGTACACATCTGAGTACTTCTACTTTTACTAAAGTACACGATCTGAGTCCTTCCACTTTTACTCAAGTATACGATCTGAGTACTTCCACTTTTACTCAAGTACACGATCTGAGTACTTCCACTTTTACTAAAGTACACGATCTGAGTACTTCCACTTTGACTAAAGTACACGATCTGAGTACTTCCACTTTGACTAAAGTACACGATCTGAGTACTTCCACTTTTACTCAAGTACATGATCTGAGTACTTCCACTTTGACTAAAGTACACGATCTGAGTACTTCCACTTTGACTACAGTACACGATCTGAGTACTTCCACTTTTACTAAAGTACACGATCTGAGTACTTCCACTTTGACAACAGTACACAATCTGAGTACTTCCACTTTGACTAAAGTACACGATCTGAATACTTCCACTTGTACTCAAGTACACGATCTGAATACTTCCACTTTGATTAAAGTACACGATCTGAGTACTTCCACTTTGACTACAGTACACGATCTTTGTACTTCCACTTTGACTAAATTACACGATCTGAGTACTTCCACTTTGACTACAGTACACGATCTGAGTACTTCCACTTTGACTACAGTACACGATCTGAGTACTTCCACTTTTACTAAATTACACAATCTGAGTACTTCCACTTTTACTCAAGTGCACGTTCTGAGTACTTCCACTTTGATTAAAGTACACGATCTGAGTACTTCCACTTTTACTAAAGTACACGATCTGAGTACTTCCACTTTGACTAAAGTACACGATCTGAGTACTTCCACTTTTACTAAAGTACACGATCTGAGTACTTCCACTTTTACTCAAGTACACAATCTGAGTACTTCTACTTTTACTAAAGTACACGATCTGAGTCCTTCCACTTTTACTCAAGTACACGATCTGAGTACTTCCACTTTTACTCAAGTACACGATCTGAGTACTTCCACTTTTACTAAAGTACACGATCTGAGTACTTCCACTGTGACTAAAGTACACGATCTGAGTACTTCCACTTTGACTAAAGTACACGATCTGAGTACTTCCACTTTTACTCAAGTACACGATCTGAGTACTTCCACTTTTACTAAAGTACACGATCTGAGTACTTCCACTTTGACTACAGTACACGATCTGAGTACTTCCACTTTGACTAAATTACACGATCTGAGTACTTCCACTTTGACTAAAGTACACGATCTGAGTACTTCCACTTTGACTAAAGTACACGATCTGAGTACTTCCACTTTGACTACAGTACACGATCTGAGTACTTCCACTTTGACTAAAGTACACGATCTGAGTACTTCCACTTTTACTAAAGTACACGATCTGAGTACTTCCACTTTTACTCAAGTACACAATCTGAGTACTTCCACTTTTACTAAAGTACACGATCTGAGTACTTCCACTTTTACTAAAGTACACGATCTGAGTACTTCCACTTTGACTCAAGTACACAATCTGAGTACTTCTACTTTTACTAAAGTACACGATCTGAGTCCTTCCACTTTTACTCAAGTACACGATCTGAGAACTTCCACTTTTACTCAAGTACACGATCTGAGTACTTCCACTTTTACTAAAGTACACGATCTGAGTACTTCCACTTTAACTAAAGTACACGATCTGAGTACTTCCACTTTGACTAAAGTACACGATCTGAGTACTTCCACTTTTACTCAAGTACACGATCTGAGTACTTCCACTTTTACTAAAGTACACGATCTGAGTACTTCCACTTTTACTAAAGTACACGATCTGAGTACTTCCACTTTGACTACAGTACACGATCTGAGTACTTCCACTTTGACTAAAGTACACGATCTGAATACTTCCACTTGTACTCAAGTACACGATCTGAGTACTTCCACTTTGACTAAAGTACACGATCTGAGTACTTCCACTTTGACTACAGTACACGATCTGAGTACTTCCACTTTGACTAAAGTACACGATCTGAGTACTTCCACTTTTACTCAAGTGCACGATCTGAGTACTTCCACTTTGACTAAACTACACGATCTGAGTACTTCCACTTTTACTAAAGTACACGATCTGAGTACTTCCACTTTTACTCAAGTGCACGATCTGAGTACTTCCACTTTTACTCAAGTACACGATCTGAGTACTTCCACTTTGACTAAAGTACACGATCTGAGTACTTCTACTTTGACTACAGTACACGATCTGAGTACTTCCACTTTGACTAAAGTACACGATCTGAGTACTTCCACTTTTACTAAAGTACACGATCTGAGTACTTCCACTTTGACTACAGTACACGATCTGAGTACTTCCACTTTGACTAAAGTACACGATTGAATACTTCCACTTGTACTCAAGTACACGATCTGAGTACTTCCACTTTGACTAAAGTACACGATCTGAGTACTTCCACTTTGACTACAGTACACGATCTGAGTACTTCCACTTTGACTAAAGTACACGATCTGAGTACTTCCACTTTTACTCAAGTACACGATCTGAGTACTTCCACTTTTACTAAAGTACACGATCTGAGTACTTCCACTTTGACTACAGTACACGATCTGAGTACTTCCACTTTGACTAAAGTACACGATCTGAGTACTTCCACTTTTACTCAAGTGCACGATCTGAGTACTTCCACTTTGACTAAAGTACACGATCTGAGTACTTCCACTTTTACTAAAGTACACGATCTGAGTACTTCCACTTTGACTACAGTACACGATCTGAGTACTTCCACTTTGACTAAAGTACACGATCTGAATACTTCCACTTGTACTCAAGTACACGATCTGAGTACTTCCACTTTGACTAAAGTACATGATCTGAGTACTTCCACTTTGACTAAAGTACACGATCTGAGTACTTCCACTTTTACTCAAGTGCACGATCTGAGAACTTCCACTTTGACGAAAGTACACGATCTGAGTACTTCCACTTTTACTAAAGTACACGATCTGAGTACTTCCACTTTGACTGAAGTACACGATCTGAGTCCTTCCACTTTTACTCAAGTACACGATCTGAGTACTTCCACTTTTACTCAAGTACACGATCTGAGTACTTCTACTTTTACTAAAGTACACAATCTGAGTTCTTCCACTTTGACTAAAGTACACGATCTGAGTACTTCCACTTTGACTAAAGTACACGATCTGAGTACTTCCACTTTTACTAAAGTACACAATCTGAGTACTTCCACTTTGACTAAAGTACACAATCTGAGTACTTCAACTTTGACTCAAGTATACGATCTGAGTACTTCCACTTTTAATAAAGTACACGATCTGAGTACTTCTACTTGTACTAAAGTACACGATCTGAGTACTTCTACTTGTACTAAAGTACACGATCTGAGTACTTTTCCCCCCTCTGTAGCCTTCACTTTAGCTTCTATCCCTGTGCTAATTCTTAGTATGCCGTCTTCTCGTATCAGGCACGTTGTCCCATGACCGTGCTACAGCTCATCCAACAGCTGTGCCGTGTGATATGTGCTCTGCTGTCCTGCTGTATGTGACCTCACTCAAATAACATTCACACAACTTTGCTTATTTCACTCTTCTGCAAAGGAACATGTTGAAAATCAGTTAGAAGGAGTAGACACAGATACATCGTTACGTTCCCACAAACCGCGTATAGCCTTTCAGTCTCCGGGAGCAAACAGGACCAGCGTTCCACAGCGTTCCACATTGTTCCACAGCGTTCCAAACTAACTTTACAGCATGACTTGGAACATTTTGAGTCTGAGCGAAACTAGACTTAGAAAAAAGCTACAATAGTTGAAGATGGTATTTCATTGTTATATGGAGAAATGTAATTGACAACAGTATAAAGTGGTAATAATGAGTTGTGTAAAGTTGAAGTTTATCCTGAAAGCTTTAGCAGTCTGCACAGAACAGGACCATGCTCTGCTCGGGGGCTGTGAAGTGATCTCAGGGCGTCAGGGGGGGATGGGGCGGGATGAAAGTTTAAGTAGAGTCAAAGTGTGAGGGTCTGCCCTGAGAGCATCAGATCAGAGCAGCATCACTGTTAGGTGGTCCCAGTGCCCTGAGAGCATCACTGTTAGGTGGTCCCAGTGCCCTGAGAGCATCACTGTTAGGTGGTCCCAGTGCCCTGAGAGCATCAGGTCAGAGCAGCATCACTGTTCAACACACTCTCACTCCCTAAGCGTCCAGGAGCGACGTTTGGTCAGTGTCCGTGGCGTCCAATTGTGACGCTCCTAGGCTCCTTCAGCGTCATAAAGGGACGCAAATAGCTTTCAACTGATTGCAATGTATTCCCATCTGCGGCGGGATTTGATGCTCATGGAAGCACGGCATTCATTTGTGTCGGCTGCCCTTGAAGGCAATGTGAGCGTCCATTCCCATTGGATAACGGAGAATTGTACACCCGGAAGTAAGTATTCCTCTTACTGTCGATTGATTTTACAGTGATATCTGCACTACTCATCGACTAAAAAACACCAGATTATCCTTGTTAATTACACAACATTGATTGGTTTAAATTGTGTGCAATGCTTTTGTATTTTTCCCCTTCGGTTCGGAGAAACAAATATTTTTTCGGAGTAAAGGATGGCAGAAGACACTACACTACCCAGAATCCCCAGCTATCGTTTGGACTACACCATGGGCTCTGTTTGACAAACCCCGTTTTTTTTCACCATTCATTCCAATGGCTATTGTCTATGTCACGTGATCTTCACATTTCTCCCTGCAGAAAAAGAAAACATGGCCGAACTTCGTTTTATTCTGGGTGGAAAATGCCTATTTTAAAGTTAGTTTGGCCATTAAAATGCGTTTTGATGTCATTTGATGCGAGAAATATGAGTTGTTATTTCAGATTATGTGTGCAGTGGATGTACATGATCTTTAGTTTGCTAGTTATTATGAAGATTACTTCAGGAAATCGCGACGTTTTCATTGTTACCAAGGTGGTTGCTAGGGACGCTGCTATCGATATTATTTCTGTTATGTTGTGTAACTGTTTAATGGTGTTATCTTTATTGCTACCCCCTTCCCCGTCAATGTATAGTGTTGGTCCACAGCCTAAACATATTAGTTTAACAAAATCCGCATCTAAAGATAGCCTACGTTATTTCCCCCCTGTGTAATTCCAGTCTCACATCTCACAGCACATCGTCATTAACAATACCGGAAACAGACCAAAAACAGTTAAAAAAAAATGTACTTGCTTTTCTCCTTGAAAGTCATCACATAATGGCATTGTAATACACGGTTCGGCTGCATTACATATTACTAGGGGTGTAACGGTACACGTACTACACAACTGTGGTGTAGTTCTGCACTGAATGAAAAACTTGGGTTGCAGGTTCCTCAATAGTGCATTACAAGACATCTATCAATATGTGTGCATACCTCCAGCAATGTTAACTATGTTGAAGCACTTATTTTAACTGATATTATACATAATGTATTATACTCTTATAAGATGTATGTAGATATTTCATCTCCGGCCAGGTATTGAACAATCAATAAATAAAGAACACAGAATTGTTGAATATAAAACACAGAATTTGTGTGATTATACTAAATGATTTTCAAATAAACACCACTGCATATTTAACTGCTACACATGCTGATGTAACGCAAATGTCCCAACTTGGGATCAATAAATTATATCTTATTTTAAGCTGATCGATGGCTACTGCCATATTTGCAAAATGTGCCTCTGAACCTTGACAAGTGCATGTTTCAGGCTTATCAATAAATGTAATGTAATGTTATCACAGGGGTCACACACATAAGACCAGCTGTTAAATAAAGCTCTTCTGACCTTAGCTGGCATGTGGGTATATATATTAATGCTGCCCATTATGGGCACAAGCAATTTTCACCCATTTATTAATGATATGTTTTAAATGTGAGTGTTTCCTATCCCCTAAACCTCCAGGGATGTACACAGTTTAATACTGGCAACTTCTTATTATGGGAAATACGAAAACGTCTTTTAAAACTACAACTCCCAGTAGAGACGTGCCATAGATAGAGAACATGTTGCGAAACAGAATAGCCAGCATGTGTAGTTCTGGGGACGGGGTGGGGGAGGGGGGACGCGGTGGACCCGTTCAAATCCAGTTTTGGACAGTCTGCCGAAATAACCTCAAAATCACAAATTGTGGTTCCATCCCATTTCAAGTGCTGTTCGAGAATCGGCTTAACCCTCGGAGCACACTCTCCAATCACACAGCTTGAGGACTATCACGGGGTTTGTCAAACAGAGCACATGGTGTAGTCCAAACGATAGCTGGGGATTCTGGGAAGTGTAGTGTCTTCTGCCATCCTTTACTCCAAAAAATATTTGTTTCTCCGAATCGAAGGGGGAAAATACAAAAGCATTGCACACAATTTAAGCCAATCAATGTTGTGTAATTAACAAGGATAATCTGGTGTTTTTTAGTCGATGAGAAGTGCAGATATCACTGTAAAATCAATCGACAGTAAGGGGAATACTTACTTCCGGGTGTACAATTCTCCGTTATCCAATGGGAATGGACGCTCACATTGCCTTTAAGGGCAGCCGACACAAATGAATGCCGTGCTTCCATGAGCGTCAAATCCCGCCGCAGATGGGAATACATTGCAATCAGTTGAAAGCTATTTGCGTCCCTTTATGACGCTGAAGGAGCCTAGGAGCGTCACAACTGGACGCCACGGATACTGACCAAACGTCGCTATTGGACGCTTAGGGAGTGAGAGTGTGTTGCATTGTTAGGTGGTCCCAGTGTTTGGCTAACCTGATACGGATTCTACCTTCACACATGACATCAATTGTATTCTTACATAACTTTAAAAGTATACTGTTTTAATTCTATTTTGAGATGTTTAAATTCTAGTATTGTTTATTTCTACACTTTAAATGTCTACTTATGTGCAATGCCTTGTTTTGTTGTTTTTTATGCTGCTGCAACGCAAACATTTCCCAACTTGGGATCCACAAAGTACCTCTGATCTTACCTTACTCATTTGAGTGAGCTGAGGCATGGCGCTATGGGTCGAGGCACGCTCTCTGGCCAGGATGCGGTACTTCTGCTCTCAAGAGTAGGGCCATTTTGGCTTCAGGCACCACTGAGCAATTCTCCTATCAGGTATGAACAGGTTCGCCTCTCACGCCTGTTCTCTTTATACATCCATGGCTAACTCTGGAACAGGACATTGCTTGAGGCATTATCAGAAGCTCTCCAAGTCCCAAGCGTGCTCCCGCTGTGTGGGCTAGCCTGGATGCTAGCTGGCCAATAAGCCGATACAGATAAGCGAGGTCTCCTGTCTCGTGCCTGTGTTGGAGAGCAGCTGTGACGGCCTCACAGACGGAGGGTGCAACAGGAAATACCCATTGTATTAGAGCTGGGGTTACGAGCTGAAGGACAGTTGGAACGTTTATTGAATATTGCTATTTCTAAATCTCATACATTTCTAAATGTAATGTGTGTTTATAAGTCAAAGCCATTCGTCTACTTGCCAGCAATGTGAACCTGGAAATTAGCACAAGTTGAATTTATTCATATTACAGTCATTTGCATTATGGCAACAACTGCTTGGACACTTTGGACACTATTGGATTGGTGTGGGGGTTATTCAGGATGCTGAATCCGTTTGTGTCACGTTCAGAATTCAAAAGGATCATTTGAACCCACCTGAATAGTGGCCATATTTCAACTCTCTGTAGTTCGATGTTGATGTCTTGGAGGAAGCTTCTTCATTTGAAATAATGTATATAAGTTAGTTATAAACTGTAGGATTAACCTGAACACAATGATATTTTACTTTTGTTTCTATGGTTTTATTTTGAATCATGATTAGTAATGTGTATATTACACTACACTCAGTTTCCTACATACCTATATGTTATGTAAATATTGTCTTTATTTTTCATTTGTTGCAATAATCTTAGCTTTCATAAAAGTAAAACATGTTTAAACTTATTTGTATTTTATTTTTGGTTATGTATTCTTCTTTCTGTTTCTCTGTATGCAACACGTATACCAAAGCAAGGTCCTCGTATGTGTAAACCTACCTTAACAGTGTGTGCGCACGTGTGTGTGCGTGTGTGTGTGTGTGCATGTGTGTGCATGTGTGTGTGTGTGTGCGTGTGTGTGCATGTGTGTGTTGTTGACAGTCCCTGAGCCACCACACATGAAGAATCCACAACGAGGCTTGATAGAAGCTGTTCACTCTTTCCCCAAAGTTCCCTCTTCTCTGCGGCTTCCCTGAAAAAAAGAAAAGATGAAATTAAACGTGTGTGTACATTTGATCATGTTTGCTATCGCCTTTTGAAAATTACAGGTTGCCGAGTGTTTAACATTCTCTTGTCAAGCGTCCTCCTGCTGGGACAATAAATGCCTGTCCAGTTTTGCTCACAGCGGCATCTGCAGATTACAAACAGCGGGAGCAGGCCGCCTGAACCCAGCCGGAGATAAGGAGCTGTCGTCGCGTCAGGAGCCCGCTGCTTCTGATATCTGCACACAACGAGAATGGCAAATGTACCGTAACTTCACTCACTCACACACACCTGGAATCAGGGTGCATATTCTTGTGTGCTTTTGTCTTTTGGGAATCTGTTTTGACGAGAAGGGGGTGGGGGGGCTAAATGACTGCACACACAGAGTGAGCTTTCCCATGCAGCTGTTCAGTTCCAGGAGCAGGTAGGTGTGGAGGATTGCAACTGAGTTCTTATTGTACTTTGTGGAGTTTCCGTCTGACTGTATGTGAGCTTGGAGGGTGAAACGTGATTTGGTGTCTAAGCTGTGACAATTGAGGAGCCAGGGAATGTGAGGGAGACACAGGAGGCCCTGACAGCAGATGATTCAGCAGCCACAGACGGAGAAGTCCATCTGATTTAGATTAAAACACAATGAAAAGAAATGTGACTTATTCTTCCCTTTTTATTAGTAATTCTCTGCGCCACAAATACACGTATTCTTCCTTTAAATGTCAATACTCGCCACGGTTTACTGAGTAGCATATCAGTTTTCTGTTTGAACATTTCAAAACCTTATTCCTTTTTCTGAACTGAATTCAGAAAGTTTAAAGTGGAACACATCTGTATAAGTTCTCATGACAGACGTGTGCCTGCAGTCCTGCAGACATGAAGTCTGTCTGAACATTGTTCTCTAATGTCCAGGTGTCCGCCCCCTTCTCTATCGTCTATGGGACGGACAGCAGCTTACAAACACATTCTACTGGTCAAAAGTAAATGTATCAAACATGAGCTAAATGGGGGTGGGCAGATATGCAAATTATTGAGCGGTATTTTGTAATATCTTAATCAGCAAATGGAAATGGAGGATTTGAATGAATTCCTCAGGAGTAAAGCAGAGTATCCGAGTGATTGCTTTTTTTTGCAGCTACAGTCAGAATTCCAAATAATTGTTTTCGTTTGGAAATGTGTGGGAATTGAATGAAGGACCCCAAAAAAAAATGTGTCCCAATTAAAGGGGATTTTTGTCTGCAGTACAATTTGGGTAATCTGGTGTTTTTTAGTCGATGTGTAGTGCAGATATCACTGTAAAATCAATCGACAGTAAGGGGAATACTTACTTCCGGTTGTACAATTCTCCGTTATCCAATGGGAATGGACGCTCACATTGCCTTTAAGGGCAGCCGACACAAACGAATGCCGTGCTTCCATGAGCGTCAAATCCCGCCGCAGATGGGAATACATTGCAATCAGTTGAAAGCTATTTGCGTCCCTTTATGAAGCTGAAGGAGCCTAGGAGTGTCACAACTGGACGCCACGGATACTGACCAAACGTCGCTCCTGGACGCTTAGGGAGTGAGAGTGTGTTGCACTGTTAGGTGGTCCCAGTGTTTGGCTAACCTGATACGGATTCTACCTTCACACATGACATCAATTGTATTCTTACATAACTTTAAAAGTATACTGTTTTAATTCTATTTTGAGATGTTTAAATTCTATTATTGTTTATTTCTACACTTTAAATGTCTACTTATGTGCAATGCCTTGTTTTTGTTTTGACGCTTAGGGAGTGAGTAATGTGTTGTGTTATATTAGCTGTACAATTGACCACATGGTGTTCTTAGCTTCCATACCTCCTGTGTTTTACGAGCGACTTATCAAGTCTTGGCAAACGGCATAAAACACGATTAAACGTGATAGTATATAAAACCATGCTCGTATCTACAACCTATAGAAATGCAACACGGCGTCAGTTTAGACGTAATTCTGTCCTCCTGCTTAACGCATCATTTATGAGAAAACATTTCATAACATTAACACAACATATTCGATGTGGTTTTAAATAACATATCCGTATTTATTTATTTCTCCAAGTTATGTTTTTGTGTGCACCGAGGAGTCTCAAGCAGGCGCTTGTTTCATCATTTTAAGATTGGCTTTAATCAATGTTTGAAAATGAATTCTTCATATGATAAATGAGAGGTAACGTTTTATTGATGGTATTATTTCCACATATTTCTCTCCATTCTTCCTTCTGCCAACGGTGTCGCAGTTTCTCGTCTCTCCCGTTGTTGTGCTTAGTGCGTACGCATGGGTTAGAGTTTGCGTGGAGGACCGCACGTTTTCCCGTCAAGTTAGTATTTTATAAATCGCAAACATTGCGTAGAAACTGGCGTACGCCATCTTTTGAGTGTATATCCCTTTATACATGAGGCCCCAGGTGAGGTAAAGGACTCTTGACTCGAGTGTTTAGATTAACTTAGTCTAAGTTCTCAGTGGGTCTCAAACGGTTTGGTCACCATTTATGTAAACACATATTTCCATTTGAGGGGGTAGTGATGAGTAAAATATGCATGAATAAATAAATAAAAAGTTAAATAGGTGAAAAATGGTAAGATACACTTTTAAAACTTGTTGAGAGCTAAACCTATAGTCTTTGCTTCTGCCTCAAAGAGGAGCAGGGGGAGAGGAGGGAGAGGGGGGAGACAGGAGAGGCTGACTCAGGAGCACAGACACGCTCAACTATAAATGAACCAAAAATAAATAAATAAACAAGTTTCAGTGTTTTTTTAAACTTTAACGTTGTTGGTCGAGTTTCAGACACGCCCACAGGCAAGCTTCAACGCACGCTGCTGTGTGGACGGGCCGTAAGGGCAAAGCGGCGGAGCCGATGCGGGACTTCCTGCCACCGAGCTGGAAGTTCCAGAGCTAGCTGAAGCTACCAAGCTAAGCTAACATGCTCCCCATCTGCACACTACCGTTGCATTTTACGTTTCTAAGGTAAGCGGACATGAAACTATTCAGCAAAACTATAAATAATCATCTAAGTTATTGAGTTTTTAGCATAATACTTCAGAATCTTAAAACTCCTTAACGTTATGCAATTGCTCATAAAGTGAGGCAAATAGAAATAATCAGCTGATGGAGTGTAGATGTGGAAATAGCTGCATTCGATCAGCTGACTGTGTTTTCACAATAAAAGTAGTTTCTTAGTGAATGTCCTGTACTGGTCTTAAAATCTCATAACATCAGCTTTTAATGTTCCTCTTGGATGTTCTTCTTGACCCTCAGAGAAGGAGAAAATGTCGTGTCTTTCAGGCATGTCCTTTCCTAACAAAAATGACAGGAAACATAAAACATATTATTGCAGAACAAGTGTGTTATTTATGAAAGCGGTGTGTTTGTGTGTTTAGGGCTGGAGATATCATTATTTTGTAATTGTAATGTTTTTTTTTATTTCAACAGTGAGCTACAAAGACAATCAGAGAATGAATGAACAGTATGAAGTTCATCAACATTGAAATATATGTTATTATCAAAATAATATTTAACTGTTACAAAACGTAGTGAAACTGTGGAAGCTTGCTCTGTTGTCTCACTGAAAGAATAACTTTTACCACGTTTTACAGACAATATTGAGAGATAAATAGTAGCAGTTCTCACTATGTGTTAAATATCTTTGCCTTCAATACATTAAATTAGAAAGCTGACAGTCATATTGCTAAATATCTAAATGTAACTTTTTGCATGGAATAAACCCTCAACTTAACTGATGTGTAGGTGATCTAGTATTTAGTATTGTTTAATGGAATGTATATCAGTGTATTCAAGTCAATACTTCATTCATTTACACCAATATCTTTCTTGATTCTTTGTACAGTATGAAAAAAGAGTCTTTGTACCTGAGCTGAAGTTCACTGCTGTGAGGAGTCCAGTTCTGTCTCTCACTCTCTGGTCCAGCCTGTCTGCATCACCTTAAACAAACAGATATATATATATATATATATCTATATATATATATATATATATATATATCTATGTAAAGTACCATGTGTACAAACAATATAACTGATTCTCTGCTGTTGAACATGTTGTGTATTGTCCGAGTCAGGGTCCTTTTTATTTTACTGTAACTTTGGAAGTTGTGTTACCAATGCTTACTGTTTATTTGATACCCATTTGGTAATGCAATTAATAAAAACAACAAGGTTTGGGTTCGTTCTTCAGATGACGGTGACGTTAAGGTGTAAGCTCGATAATGAACTCCAGCTCAATCAACCATATTGTAATATCTAAGTAATCATCTTGAAATATGACATTAATAATTGTAATATACACACATCTTATTGTGAGGTTGATTTCACATACACTACTTCGACGTAGTGTTGTCACGATATCAACATTTTGGTTTCGATACCGATACCAAGTCAAGAATTGCGATTCCGATTATTTTTCAATACTTTTCTTAAAAAAAGGGAAACACGGAATATCGGCTTTAAAATGAGGAATAACAGATGATTTTAGCAGTCAGAACAACTAAAGTAGCAGTGTTACTAAGAACAGAAACGCCAAAGAGTCACATCTAATATAAATATATATAAAAGCATTTATTTTAATTGTGTAGCAGTGAGTTTAACATTTTGGCAGCACTGTTGAGCATTTTGAAAATGTATTTTCATGCCTCTGTGCAAGGCTTAGTCTTTCTATCTATAGCCACTGGTGTAAAGTAACTAAGTTCATAAACTCAACAACTACTTGGGTACAATTTTGAGATACTTATACTTTATTTAAGTATTTCAATGTTTATTTTGCTACTTTGTACTTCTAATCCACTACAGTTCAGAGGTACATGGTGTACTTTTACTCCACTACATTTATTAATCCCTTTAGTTGCTTCACAGATGTGGAGGAATGATGTGAAATATAACCAAGTGTTGAATCAGACTTTAGTTCCACCTGGAGTGAATCCACCAGCTACCCTGCAGTCTACAAAGTACTTCAGACTAGCTGCTCCTTCACCAGCTACCCTGCAGTCTACAAAGTACTTCAGACTAGCTGCACCTTCACCAGCTACCCTGCAGTCTACAAAGTACTTCAGACTAGCTGCACCTTCACCAGCTACCCTGCAGTCTACAAAGTACTTCAGACTAGCTGCACCTTCACCAGCTACCCTGCAGTCTACAAAGTACTTCAGACTAGCTGCACCTTTACCAGCTTTGAGAACACTTTCATGATCAATCATTATAAAACATATCATATATATTATTCTGACATGGACCAATCTGCACAATGACTACTTTTACTGTCGCTACTTTAATACTTTTACTTGAGGAACATTTTGAATGCAGTACTTTTACTGTAACAGAGTATTCCTACACTGCTTCTTGTACAAGACCTGAGTACTTCTACTTTTACCGTCGCTACTTTAACTATATTTTGATGATAATACTTTTGTACTTTTATTTGAGGAACATTTTGATTGCAGGATTGTTCCTACATTCTGGTACTTCTACTTTAACTCAAGTACAATACCTGGGTACTTCTACTTTTACTCAAGTGCAAGATATATACTTATACCACCTCCGTTTATAGCCTATGAAAAAACTAATAGAAAACGAAGGCTCAAGCTAACGTTAGCAGATAGTGATGCTAGTTTGCTAGTTAAGTTTGCTCAACGATAATATTGCGACAGAAAAACGTTTCAGTGCACATCACGCTCTGCGCTCCGACAGGGAGCTCTGCTCTGAACACCTGAACGGCCCGTTCACAGACTTCTGGCGTCTTTTTTGTCAACAAGCCGAGGCGCACTCCCACTTTCAGCCATGCTTCTCGTTTTCTCACATGCTCTGGCAGCTAGCGCGTGGCCGCGTGCACGAGAGAGGGGAGGGACTTAGAGCGTGCTTGAGAGGGGCGGGACTGCAGACACGCTGCAGTGCAGGGAGTGGAAGCAGAGCGCTGAACACACACGGCTCTTATTAAAACGGCGCTTTTTCACGGGAGTACTTTTCCCCGTCATTCTTAAAGTACCGATACTAATGAAACTGAGGAATCGTACAGTTTTTAACGGAAGGGTATCGCGGTACCTTTCAAGTATCGGTACACCGTGCAACACTACTTCGACGTTAGCTTGTCTACATACTTGAGCATAGCCAATTTAAATTAACCTTAGTGATGCATACAGTTCCTACCTACATAATAAAATATCTCTCTAAGTTACAAGGATGACCTTATTTTATCAACCTCAAACAGAAGCCGTTTGTTGTAGGCCTACAGTATTATCCCACTTAACGCTTAACACTTGTCTATTTCGTTTTAATCTTTATATATATAGTCTATGATTTTAACTTGGAGGCTACTATTAGCATCGTTAGCACCGATGTAGCTACCACTCGCTTACACGCTAACCCAAGCCTTAACATTAATTACGTAGCTGATTCAAATCATTAACACATAAATAAAGTACTCGAATTTCACTTACCACAACACCGCATTCATGCACCGTCTGTTTCAACCGCAGAGCGAGTCACAATAGTCCGATATATAAGCATGAAGAACAAACAACCACGGCCGGGGTCAAGTTGTGTTCCCTGGATGAACTGAGCAGGCAGAGTCCCTGTAGCTTCACGGAGCAGCTAGCAGACAGACAAGAAGCTAGCAGCAGCAGCCACTGTCACTCAATGTGACCACGCCCTAAGATATGCATAACTTTAAGGCTTAATATTAATTAAACAGATTAGTTGAGAAAAGATTCACCCCCCCAATCCATATTCATGAAGGGGGGACCTCACTATACAGAGAATATTGTTTTTTAAACCACGATGTAAACATGTTTATTTCTGCTGTAAAGTTGGGCATTTTAACATGGGGGCCTATGGAAATTGCTCCCTTCTGCAGACTGCTCCTACTGGCCACTAGATGAACTGCAGTGTGTGGCACTTCCGTATTGGCATCTCGGCTCTTCCCCAGAGTTTGCCGCTTGGGTTACGGTACGTCCACACAGCAGCTTTAAACAAATCTTCCAACGCTTCCAACGCTTCTCTGCCCATTGACTTTGAATGGGGATGACGTCACTTTGCCTCGCTTTTCGCCGAACTGCATTGTGGGGGAGCGAAGCGAAGATTTCCAGGATTTTCAGGATTCAAAAGTTGAGCAATGTTCAACTTTTGAAGCTGAGCTGGAAGCGTCAGCCAATCAAATCCCGTTAATGCAAATCTGACAGTAGAAGCGCTAGCCAATCAAACCGCGTGAAAAGCTGGGAGAACCATTTCCTCATATTCCAAACGAGAAACTACGGTAGCAAATCACCCGGTTCTTTACGACCAGAACTATTAACGGGATACAAACCGGAGGAACCAGGCATGGAGGGAGGTGGCAGAGACGGTGGGTGAAACTGGTAGGTTTTCGCCTGTTTGGAGAGTTTAAATATATATATATTGCTCGCATAAAATCCCCGGGTTTTTTTGCTTTGTATGTCGGGGGCGGGAGATTCATGTGATTGGTTGTTGGTCGCGTTGCTCGCAAAAAATCCCCAAGCTTTCAGACACGCCCAGCTCCAAGATTTTCAAGGTTTTTGAAACGCTGCTAGTTAGACGTTAGGAGTTGATTTCTGGATTATCCGACCGCAACCCAATTCTACGTGGCACGAGCTAATATTCAATTCCTGGCTCCTCCTCTCATTGATGAAAGGGGGTCCTCCCTCCACTCGTTCTTTGTGCCTGATATCGCGTACATATGAGGATTTAGACATTGTGTGTTCATTGTATAACTCCACACGCCTTTTCTCCTCGTATTCTCATTCATGACTTTTTATTTAATGCATTTTAACGGCTGTAATCATTGTTACCGTGAAGCCGGAAGTGGCGTCATGTAAACAACAGAATTGTCTTTCAATAAAGCTTTTTAGCAATAATAACATCTCAGTGTCAATAAATGTAGTGTTAAAGTCAGTGTGTTTTAGTGTGCAACACCACGTGTCATTTTCGCCTTAAATTCACTTTTCTCAAAAACGTAAGATTAGCCACATGCACATAACCGGAGATGAAGAACTTTCAGAATAAAAGTTTTAAGTGAAGAGTGTGCGTGAACTTCCGTTTTTTTTAGAATAAAACAGCTTTAATTAAAACCGTAATAGTTAATCTAAATTACGCCATATCAACATTGATTTTAATTTCTTACAGCGCTCTCTTTTCCTCTCCTGACAGCCTGTCAGTATCAATCAATCAATCAATCAATGTTTATTTATATAGCCCAATATCACAAATGTTACATTTGTCTCAGTGGTCTTCACAGTGTGTACAGAATATCAGTATGACAATACGACACCCTCTGTCCTTAGACCCTCACATCGTACAAGGAAAAACTTCCAAAGAAAACCCAGTTTAAAGGGAAAAATGGGAGAAACCTCAGGGAGAGCAACAGAGGAGGGATCCCTCTCCCAGGACGGACAGACGTGCAATAGATGCCGTGTTGTATCGTCTCATGCAGCTCGCTGATCCAGTATGAGTGACCCGACAGTGAAGAATAAATATATTTATAATTAGTTTAGGTTGTTCCAGAGGTAGATAAAATAGCTAAGTGTGTTAGGTCTAACTTGAAGTGTGTGTCACCGGTCAGTCACCGCGGGCGGAGCTACAGGTGATCCGGGAGAGCTTTCTAACGGAAACTCTGTTGTGTAGATTATATATTTATTTACTATTTAGAGTAATACAAATAACTATTCTTAACACAGCATTGCAGAAATATAATTAAGACTTGAGAAAGAATAAATTGACAACTGTGTATTTATCGGAAGGCAACATATCCAACATATTCCATTCTCTTTGGGCATGTAGATTTTGAAGAAACTAAAATCAATAATAACCTATTCTCGGCTAAAGTGCATATAGCAAATATTTTAGCCTTCCTATGGGATAAAAGCAACATTTGCTCAACACTATTTTTCAAATCATAAGAAACCATTATAGCCTATATAAGGCAATACAAATAAATTCCAATAGCAGGAACAAAAAAATACATTTCAAGAGACGGAACAAAATACAGGGCCTTTCTAAACATAAGCCTACTTCAAATGTAGACAATATTTAAACGGAAACAAAGAAAGGCTATAGCCAAATACTATAAAACATTCCTCAACATGTAGGCCTACATATCTGTTTACAACCTGCCATGGCTATTCTTTAGGCCTACTTCATACGCATCAACGGCAAGTTCTTGTTGATGAATATAAGCATCTCCGCATTTTTGGAAGTCAGCCTGTACCTCTTTTCATCTACAACATTCGCTGCTGTGCTGAAAAGTCGCTCGCTATCTACACTTGTGCATGGCGTGCAGAGGTAGGCTCGTGCAGCTTCTGCGAGTGCGGGGAAGCGGCTTTTATTGTCTTGCCAAAAAGCAAGCGGCTGTCCGCTTCGTGGGAGAAGTGGCTCTGACAAGTAGAGATTCATCTGTGATGCGTTTTGGCTGCTGTTGTTGCTGCCAGCACCATGTTCCACATCTCCATCCAGTAACTCCTCATACGTAGCCTGCAAAGAGCCAGCTCGGGGTACTTTCTCTGGGGGCTCGGAGCCGCTCGCCTCCGGACGTTTATCATGCTGTTCTGGGCTGGAACCTGAACGGGTGGCAAGGATACGCAAAAGCAGAACACGTAGCTGTGGCTTGAGTGCGTCTGGGAAATATCGGTCTTTGTACCTTTTTAACCAAAAAAAGAAACTGAAAACAAAAGAAAACAACATTATTAGTTGATGTATTTCCGTAGGTTAGATTATTTGCGGGTTTATAGCCTATATATACATTGCACAACTCTTAAGTGTTTTTTTATTAATTCTAAGATAATTGAACTTTTCTCACCTCGGATCCAGAAGTGTGGCAATTGCATTCAGGCGCTGAGACGAAATGTCACCGAATCGCCTCTGGATCGCTTCCAACAAGGTGGCTTTTGATGTTTTCACGCCATGGTCCGTCTCAGCTGTTGTCTCAAGGAGACAGAGCTCTAATGTATGGTATAACATCTGCAGCCGATGCAGTTGATGAGCTGATCTGTTGTGTTAGCTCTTCGAATGGTGCGAGGAGGGAAGACATACGTATTTTCAATCAATTTCCACTGATGGCCGGCGAGCGTTGAAGGCAGGTCATAAGCGTTTCTGTTCGAGTAAACTCTGCAGCATATACAAAGTACTATTCCACATCGTTGCTACATCTTGTTGTAGTCGTTTTGTAGGTTGACCAAGTTGTTGCTGAATACTTTGGAGTTTTGAGTATGCTAATGGAGAATGTTTAAGATGCTCTGGAAGGATATAGCGTGGATCCAAGGTGGTAATAAGGCATCCTCCACTACAGAAAGAGGCTGCTGATCAAGTCCAATGAATCCATTACCGCTGCTGTTATTTCTTTTGACTTCTTGCTGTCCCTGCTATAGGGTTTCTGTCGTTTACATGTGTCACTAACTGTCAACTGAGTGGATGACGGAGTTTTTACTGACTTGGCGCTGGCTTGCCTTTCATACTCGCCGTATACTTTGACGTGATGAACTCTCAAATGTCGAAATAAATGTGTGGTATTAAATTGTCGTTGTTGCGTTCCACCACGGGGGATTTCTGCTTCATACTCGTTGCATACCGCTATTTTACTGTCTGTTTCGGACACCTTGAAATAATGCCAGACTGGTGAAGCCATTTTGGCACTTGTTTTGCCCCGCATAGAGAAAAGTGTCATCATTTTTACGTCATGCGAGCGGGCCCTCACGATCGGCATGTTTAGAGAGCACAGATCGATCGGCAGAGAGTGAGTATCGGCCGATCTCGATCGGAGAATCCCTATTGTCAGATAAATGTGTGTATCCATTAGGTCAGGGGTTCCCAACCTTTTTTCACACAAGGGGGGGGGGCGCAACAGCGGTAATTAAAGTTTAAAAGTCTCAAAATGCTACAACTACTGTCACAAACTGGATGGATGTGAAGTATTTTGTTAAAGGAGGATGACAGCGTAATTAAGGAGCACTATTGGAGTGACTTTGATGGTTATTGGACTCAGGATTCATTCATTTGGATTCCCGCTGTATGAAGAAATTAAAGGACGGCGCAAGTGGAAACAATTCACAAAGGAATTACACTGTTTAAAACACGCTCAAAGTAAGCCGGATTTTGCCGGGTGTGTTCATGAAGATTCAAAAATCGTAAATAATCTACAAAATGGAGGAGAACGATCTGATCGGAGCAACTGACAAATAATCCAACTGAAACCTGCATGGACAATGACTATGTTTTAAAAATGCGCTAATCCAGACAAGCCCGGTTTGGACACTTTACGGGCAGAAGAAATATTTCTATAAAAGAAAAAAGTTTACATTTCTGTCTTTTTAAGCCTTTATTAGCTACTAACTTGAATTCGTATTCAAATTAATTAATACATTTTTTTAAATATTTTATTGTAATGTAGAGACAAGGCTTTTAGCGACAATCATGTATCGCGTTACAATTATATGTAAAAAAAATAAAAATAATAAAAAGTCTAAATACGATATTTGGCCTCAAATCATCTGAGGCCTGGCACCCCCTGCGATCTTTGGCGCGCCCCCCAGGTTGGGAATCACTGCATTAGGTGAATACTCCTCGACAGCCGGATCCTCTCTGCCAGCTGATGCTCCTGAGGGATGGAACGAAGCGTACAGAATTAAGGAGTCAACACTGGACTTAACAGAGGTGGAAGGGGCACTCGGAACTTGAGTAAAAGTAGAAGTAACAGAGTGTAGGAATACTCTGTTACAGTAAAAGCCCTGCATCACTCTTAAAAGGCTTAAGTCAGAGGGAAGTCATTGTGTTGAAGTTAAAGTCCAGCTGCAAGATGTCTCTTATTGTGTCCAGTCCTGAGTCATCAGGTGTGTCATACAAGAGTCCAAATCATATGACTGGAGTCCACAGCTCTGTACTGAACGTCTCAGGGGGGGTCAAGACTCAGCTGAGCAGGACAGAAGAAAAGCCCAGATTGTGTATTTAAGTAAAAGTAGAGTGTAGGAATACTCTATTACAAGCAAAAGTCCTGCAATCACTGCAGTTACTCAAGTAAATTACCTCAACATTGTACTTAAGTACAGTACTTGAGTGAATGTACTTAGTTACTTTAGACCACCACAGTCTAAAGACACACTACTTCCCCTTTCCCAATGAAAATGAGTCCCTTTTCAGTCAGTTGGCTTTTCAGCCACACCTCAGACTTTAAAGGTTTGTTCACAGCAAAAGTGTCAACTTTTTGTTGAGTGAACTTGAGGACCCTGTATGAATCCTGCCTCAGCTGTACCTTATATTTGAGTGGAACGTGTTGGACCCCCCTGCCCCCCAAACCAAATAGTGACAATTGTCACAAACACCCAGCGGCCGGGAAACTGTGATCCAGTTACTGGGGGGGGGGCGGCACCCGTATCATGAGCGGTGGTTAGACCACTGCTGAGAGGCAGGCACACACACACACACACACACACACACACACACACACACACACACACACACACACACACACACACACAGGCCACAGGGGTCACGAAATGAAAGGCCGGCCAGGTGAAATTGTGCCCCCCTCTACAATCAGACAGATAGTAGTTATGTGTTCAAGTGCTGTCCATTTAACCCCCCCCCCAGCACGTTTTGCTGTCATTCTGTACTACTGCCACCTACTGTGGGACCATGGTTGTGGCGCCCCCAAGGTCAGTGTCTGAGAGGGGGGTTGGGAAGGGGAGAGGAAAGCCAGGGGGGGCTCTTTACTCCTGTAGAGGCTGGAACAATCGATGGCGCGCCACCATCCGCCTCAGGGGCCCCGAGGGCCCTCACAACACTGACATTAGTGGAGATGTCTTCCTCCATGGGGAGGGAGAGGAGGTGGGCTGTTGGGAGTTAATGAGAGAGGGGGGGGGGTCCCATTTGCTTGATGACATGTGGATGGGGGGGGGGTTAGATATGTTGTCCAACACACACACTCTGTTTGCAGAGCTGGACGCTGCAAACAGAGACATCTGAGCAGTGGGACGGGTGGGCAGGAGTTCACATTTTCCGTCTGTTCACACAATGTGATGATGGGGCTCTGGAACATCAACAGCAGGGATCCATCCCTCAGAGAGAGAACACGTCTTCAGAAAGCCTGCTCGGACTCCACCCTTCCCTTCCACTCCCACGTCAGGTCTGTGACCAAACCGGCCTTTGTCACCTCCCACTTGGACTACTGCAATGGTGTCCTGTTTGGGGTTCCCAACAAAACCCTGGACAGGCTCCAGTATGCAAAACGGTGCTGCTCGGGTCCTCACAAATACAAAGCCGTGCCAGCACATCACTTCCACCTCCACTGGTTGCCGGTGATTTCCCGCATATCATCCAAAATCCTCCTCCTGACCTACAAGTCCCTCCATGCCCTTGCCCCCCAGTACCTATCGGACATCCTTCACCCACATGCCCCACCCCGGAACCTGCGGTCTTCAGACTCTGGCCTGCTCACCACCCCCCGCACCAAACTGCAAACCTTCAGGGACAGAGCCTTCAGTGTGGCAGCCCCCACCCTCTGGAACGCTCTCCCCGCGGAGATCCGCAACATCTCCACGTTTGACGCCTTCAGAAGACCCTCAAGTCCCATCTGTTCATCAAGGCCTTTGCCTCCTAATCTATTTGTTGTTTTGTCTGACTGCCTTTTTGTTGTTGTTATGTTTGTTTTGCCCTGTTCTTCTTTGTAAAGCGACCTTGGGTCTCATGAAAGGCGCTATATAAATCCAAGCTGTTATTACTATTTTTATTATTATGCTATACAGACACTTTTTTGCAATTGTAATGTGCAATAATTATTTTTTTTATAATGTCCAAACATTATTTTTATAATGCCTCAAAACCTTAATAATTATTTATCAACTTTTTTTAATTGCTGCTACTCACTTGTAGCCATGGTTGTGTACTAATGTGTCTTTGTTTTGTATTACATTACTAATGTGTGCTTGTTCTCTACATTTACTAAGTTAGCTTACTCTTTATTTGGGCATGCCTTTTTTAAACTGCTCTGCCACTTGTGTGGTTCCACAGTACATGTCCCCGCTGTGCGACTAAATAAGATATTGTGATTCTGAAAAGAGGGTGAGTAAAAGTGGCGATGGATTATAATCTGAATTACATACAAACATACATTAAATCTCTCAGTTTCCAGTTCATACGGACATGCCTGGCAACAGTCCTCGACATGTTGCCATAGCAGACACTGGACAGGTGACGGTACACCACTGCACCTCGAGTAGTTCATCCTCAGAAAGAGTTCTTTTCCACAGTGGGCGCACATAAATAACATCAGCTGGATCATCAGACATATGTTATCCAGTGTACGTGCAGTTGTTTTCATCCAAGTCGTAATGAATTATCCTTCACATCTTCAACTAACCCACTTTGTTCTCACCGAGGTAAGCCAAAGTGCTTACACAATGACAGAGAACCTGATTTCTGACAGTTCGATCATAGCCCTGGGGTTCATACGACCTTCGAGGTGGTTCATACGACCTTCGAGGGGGTTCATACGACCTTCGAGGGGGTTCATACGACCTTCGAGGTGGTTCATACGACCTTCGAGGGGGTTCATATGACCTTCGAGGGGGTTCATACGACCTTCGAGGGGGTTCATACGACCTTCGAGGGGGTTCATACGACCTTCGAGGTGGGCCACACGTCTTACGAAACACCTCAGAAAGCCACTTTTTAAATAAAACCAGCATGGTCAGCTGGAGCACGAGACTCTTCATCTCACTGGGCGTGAAGAGGACTCTTTAAAGGTCCCCTATCAAAGGGCACTTTTTGATGTCTTTTATACATACATATGTATTCAATATCAAATATTTCATCACCCTGGTCCATCACTCGTTACAATAGCATTGGTCCTTTGACTCTGCGTAGAAAGACGTGTCCTCATAGTGTGCTCCAGTGTCCAGTGCTGACTGTTTGTCTCCACAGTTCACTTGATATCACTGTGAGGCGCACACAGAGGACTACTCACAACAATGCACACTTAAAGACAAAGGCCTAATCGAGACAGGGAGTGCCGTGATCTGTGGCCTCAGTGGATCTTGATTTAGAAAAGTCTGTCTGGAATTGATAACTTGCACGTTTCTCGGCTGCTCTCATGAAGAATGAAACGACTGAACCCCTCTCAAAGTGTTTGGGAGTTTCTTTCCATCACAATGCAGCCATTGACCCTGAAACCTTGCATCAAGACAAACAGATTGACCTTTTAATGACTCTTTATTACAACAGGCCTGTCTTCAATGACACCAAATAAAATCAACATGTAATAGTGCGTAACAAATAGAGACCAGAAACAAGTAGAAAAGTGACTGTTGGAGGAGCGATGAGAGGCGGGAGAGAGGAGTGTAGACAGGGGGGGGGCGCGGCTCAGGCACTGGTCTTCTTGGGTCTGCCTCTGGACCTCAGGGCGAGTCCGGGGGACGTCTGGGTGCCCATCTCCACCAGTCTGGATTTGGAGTCCCCCTTCTTTGGTCCAGGAGCTTTTGCGGGACTCTTCTTCACCCCGTTCACTTCTGCAGGGGAGACCATCCTGTTACACTTCAAACACACCAGCTTCATGTACATTGTATGTTTCATTATGTGCACGGCTTGATATGATCTATGTGCGTGTCTTCTGTCCCGGCTTCCTAGTTAGGAGCTGCCACGCTTGCTCTGTAAGTAAAGTCATGTCTTGTTGTAATAGCTAGCATGATGCTATCTCAGAGATGGTTAGCATTCAGTCCATTGAGCATGGAATATAAAGCATATGCAGATGTTTATGCTACATCCCCACAACAGGAAACTACAGAGAAATAGAGAGGCGAAGTCCCTCCCCTTCCGGCGGACCTCCATGGGACCTTATTTCGGAGTCAATGGAGAGAGAAAGATTATGATGTTTGTCAATTGAAAAGATCATTTTGCAAGTGCCGTAAAACTGTGAAGTAACACATTTTTTTGTGTGAAGCACTCAATGAACTACATCTCTGGTCTTGCACACGTCACTAACACCAAGATGGCCGTCACGTAGCACATTTCATCTCTTTCTTTCAGAATGAAGCAAAAAGTATTAAGAGAGGTGAAAATCTGGCCATGTGGAGAACTGTACATCAGGCTGGATTTTAGGGGCCACTTGGCCTTTGGTGTCACATGTTTTCAGGGCGGAAAGGCCACATGCCAGAGCACAGAGGCCATGAGGGAAATATTTGGATTTGGAGCTTACAAATAAATAACTTCACTTTCTAATAACAAAAAACAAATCACTTATTTAACATCAATAATCGTATCATCATATAGGCCTATGCCTCCTTAGTATTACCGTATATAAAATGAAATACTTTACTTTGAATAATTAGTGTTTGGTATGTTTTCCATCTACTACTCCCATTCACAAATCCAAAATGAAATCTAAAAAACTAAAATTCTATTAATATGTAACAAATATTTTCCATTTCAGAGCAGAAGAAACCGCCTTCAAGGGTCAAACTCTGCACATCATTCAGCAGGGCACAGTGAAGCTCCAACAAGCAATACTTTGAAATGCAAAAGTCTGTGTGTGTGTGTGTGTGTGTGTGTGCATCTTTAATCAACTCCTCACAGCTCCTCATATCTGTTCAGAAACGGGACAAAAGTTAAAGATGAACAAACCACAGACGAATACAGTCGCTGCTTTAATTCTGTCTGTATGACGTTGTTGTGAGTGTGGACGGAGCAGCTACAGGTTAGTTTAGCCTGATCGATTCAATCTCCATTCACAAAACACGCATTTTAAAAGCTTTTTCGCCTGCCGTCTGTCTGCAGACTTGTCAAATCATTAAAGCTTGGTTTTTACTAACCGTTATCAGTATTTAGTTACTTCGGCATAATTTTGAGACGTGTATTACAATGAAATCACGGTAAACTAGGTTAATTTGGTCGTAGTTGGTTTCCACCACAGTATTTACATGGATATAAGCCCCGCCCCCGCGCGTCCTGTTTGAATGAGAGGAGTAAACACAGCTGACAGCCGCGGTGAAACTCCAGCGGTTAGAGCAATGCGAGTATTAGCATCACGTCCGTTGTGAACGCAGCATAATGCAGTTCAGAAACCTGTTCTGATGCTTTTAAAGCCACTTTTAACAGTGTGAGCGCCCAAAGGCCATGGTGGCCGTAGAATACAATTACAATTATTTGTGGGGCATAACGGCCAGACCGAGGGGCTACGACGGCCATGGCCGCCGTGAATATCCCACCTTTACAAGGTTTCCGTGAGTAACACGAGTGTAATGTGTAACATTAATGTCAGCTAGCTAAATTCATTTACGCCACTCTGGGATTTGTAGTCTTTCTAGTTGCGTATTTTTCATAGTCTTATATTTCAACAGTTTTAAGACAAACTGTGACTTTTTAGACATGGAAATGATTTTTTAAGATTGACAAACATCATATGTGTAATTCATGGCACAATTCAAACGGGATCGAAAGATACGTTTTCTCTCCCCATTGACTTCTATGCAGAATTTTTCAG
Organism: Champsocephalus esox; assembly: GCA_036324585.1. Classification (NCBI taxonomy): domain Eukaryota; kingdom Metazoa; phylum Chordata; class Actinopteri; order Perciformes; family Channichthyidae; genus Champsocephalus; species Champsocephalus esox. The sequence continues at coordinate 7,914,399 of CM070494.1, read as the reverse complement.
AAATAAGGTCCAATGGGGCGTTCGTAGATGGGCGTGACTTTGCCACTCTATCAGAAAGGTTGTCCCATGCATTGCATTTCCTTTGGCCTACTTTGGTCCTGACTAAGATATTGAATCTAGTCTTCAGATGGATTGCCATCTTAGTTTTAACAGTCCTTCCTCAGGGTGTCATCACTTTGATGACTCGATTTTCTGACTTTTTATCCAGTGCCACTGTCTAGTCAACATTTAAATCTGTTAAATACTTTTGATTCGTCGTTGTATTAATTTCCCTGGACAGTTAGACATGTTGTTGTATCCTTGTGCCATCTCTCCCTAAATACTCATTTCATAAATACATTGTATGTGAATGTGCTCAGATATATCCGATACCTTTTTTCTTTGCAACTCTCTTTTTCTTGATGGGTTGTCCATCGGCCTCATTCTCCTCCTCCTCCTCTTCCTCTTCTTCAGCTGCAGCTTTCTTTCTCTTGGTTCTCGTGGTTTTCTGGAAGGAGAAGAATAGAACAAAATGATGAGTGGACATACATTTAGGTGAACATGGACTTTAGTATATGGGAGTTACTTTGCATGTTGTTCAGAATACACAGAATGTATTTCTCTAACATCTGATCCCCTCCTGTAGCTGAGCAGGAGACGGCTGGTCCCACATTCAATGCTCCTTCAAAATAAAACAAACTGCTATAAAGGGGATAGAGCATGTGAAGTACAACACAGTCCTTTCAATGTGAATGAAGATGTGTTTCAACTAAAAACAAAAAGCAGGGTGTTTGGTGAACCTCTCCAGGCCTTCAGAGAGAAACTCTGACTTGGTGATAGGGATGGGTATTAAAGGGGCCCCGGGGCTGAATTATTAAAGGCTGTGGAACCTTAAGCTCATTGGTCTTTTTATCGGTACTGGAGACATTACAAAAATATATGTCATATGTATTATTGCTGCATAACCATTACATTGCAGTTTTAGTTTCGCCAACTCCGTTTCTGATATGCAATAAAACTACAGAATGCATCTATTGACGTATTTTCGATCCTTCCAATCCAGTCGAGAGATCTCTCTCCCTCGTCTGTGTGCGAGGGGGCGGGGCGGTTTACACACACGCGGCTGCTACATGCATAACGTTTCCACCTCAGGTATGTTATGTATTAGTGCTGGAGCGATGCGTCGACTTCAAAATATCGTCGACGACATATTTCCGCGTTGACGCGTCGCTACACACGCGGGTGTGTAAACAAAGGAACATTTAAACATTTAAAGCGGCAGCTAGCTGTGGTGGCTACCATTTGCTCTCCGATTTTTACATAAAAATGGAATTATGGATTATAAATTCAATCATTTTTTTATACATAGACGTTAAAAACCTATGGATGAACCGATTCAGCCGCGTTTTTTCTCGTTTTAATGCCATTGAACACGTCTTTTGATCAGATTGACAGCTACGGTGGTGAGACGATCTCCCTAGAAGCTCTGTAAAGGTACGTGTTGTGATGACTGTGTTTGCTTCCCCTGTCGCGAGTAGGGGTGTTGAAAATAATCGTTTCTACGATGCATTGCGATGCGGACGTGGACGATTCGGTCTCGATGCAGTGATGGAAGATAATCGGTTATAGAGTAGTAACGTTGCTTCCTGATTTTCCGGCCGCGGCTTTACTACAACGTTTTTTCTGTCACTTTAATATCAAACCGGTCGGTGGCGCAGAGATCAGGGAACAGACGTGACAGCGGCACAGCAACACGGAGCAATCTGCTTTATCCACCAACACAAGAAAACCAGTCCAGAACCCACAGCAGAAGGACCCGCTCTCAATCACTCCGTGTCGCTGCGGCTCAGAGACACAGACAGGGATTTATGTTTTTCAAAAATAATGGCGTTACAATCATGTCAGGTTTTTGGTGGATTTCATTAAGTCTTGGATTGCAGAGTATGAATGTCCTCTGGCAATTTTCAGACGATATACACGTGTGTAAAGTTTGTGAAGGCAGGAGGAAAAAAGCTTCCGCGATCACCGTCTCCTCCGTTCCTCCAAGCCCCGCCCCCTCCCTGAAAATAATGAGTGACAGGCTGATAGTGACCCGATAGAAACTTTGTTATTCACTTAATCACTGAGATTTAATGAAGCTAATTTAATCTCATACATTCATGGGATTTATGTAACAGTGAGACAGAGAATGTAAGTGTGCACCCACATGCACTATTTTAGTTTGTATATGCTGTTGTAAATACTCCTGTTGTCTGCTGTGTTCAGACTCAGACCCTGTGTGTGAGGCCTCATTCAGGACATTCAGTGTCCTTTCTTTACAGAAGCTGCAGCTAGACTGCAGAAGCATTAGCTTTTTGTTTTTGAGGCTGGAACAACTTCACACACGGAGGCTAGACCTATACAATTCATTTATTTTGGTTTATAAATTAATGTCAAGACATTTATGTTATTGATTTCTGAAGCACTTTCTAAATAATGAAAAGAGAGTTCATATGTATTTACTGCATGTATGCATTGATGAAAAATAAGCCATGTGCAGTAATATAGAAAATTGAGGATGCAACGCATTGGGATGAATCGTGATGCACCGTGATATCGAACCGAATCGAATCGTTGACAGGATAATCGTAATCGAATCGAATCGTGAGACCAGTGAAGATGCACAGCCCTAGTCGCGAGTCCGGATCACTCAGTGATGATACTATATACCTACATAATCTGTGGAGTCTCAGCTTTAATCGGATATCTTGTATGTGCAGCTATGATAAGTAATAAGGGTACTTTTATCTTGAGTTCTGTGCCAATGTCCGTTAGCATTTTTCGCTCAGGGGTCATTTAGATGCTTTTTATGAGACTTGTGTTTTGTTTTGGTAAACATGGTTTGTATCGTCAGTTAGCTGAGATTATTTCCGTTAATCTGGTATCACACATTAATAGGTTCTTAAATATTAAGATCCCCTGAGACACAGTTTCGTGAAATTTTTTTTTACATTACGTTTTTTATTAATTGAACGACAGAAAAATAATCGTTAGATTAGTCGACTAATCGATCAAATAATCGCCCGATTAATCGTTTGAGATAATCATTTCCCCCCAGCACTATTATGTAAACCTTAATCTTCCTCCAGAAGAACCGTTAGGCCTTTCTGCAGCATACCTGATCACAAGAACCGATAAGAGTACCGTTAAAGGACTGGACCGATGAGCGGTATCGATGAAAGTAGCAGTACCGTTAAAACCTGAACGATACCCATCCCTACTCGGTGATGATGCCACAGGACTTCTTCCTCCAGTCCTCCAGGCTTCTGTTTGTAACGTCTCACCCAGCAGTAATACCTTCAGGTATAAATCCATTTCATGACAGACTGGGTTTCCCTTTGAACCTCAGAGCATGTTCAAGCGTAGGGTGGACAGAGATGCAGGTTCCTCAGCATCACTGAAATATAACATCTGAAATCAAGGCCACTGTAGAGTCTGCTTTGAAAAGAGAAACAGTCACTTCCACTCCTCTGTCCATCCTCCTCTTGTTGGGCCTCTATACTGCAGACACACTCTGTGCCCCCCCCCCTTTCATTTTTGTCTCCATTTTGACAATTGCTACCTCATGATCACCACACGGCGCCCGCTGAGGTGAACAGATTGGCGGGATAATTACATACGAGAGAGACTGGAGAGGGATAGAGAGAGAGAGAGAGAGAGAGAGAGAGAGAGAGAGAGAGAGAGAGAGAGACTGGAGAGGGATAGAGAGACAGAGAGAAAGAGAGAGAGAGACTGGAGAGGGATAGAGAGACGGAGAGAGAGAGAGGCTGGAGAGGGATAGATAGAGAGAGAGAGAGAGAGAGAGAGACTGGAGAGGGATAGAGACGGAGAGAGAGAGAGAGAGAGACTGGAGAGGGATAGAGAGACAGAGCGAGAGAGAGGCTGGAGAGGGATAGAGAGAGAGAGAGAGCGAGAGAGAGGCTGGAGAGGGATAGCGAGAGAGAGGCTGGAGAGGGATAGAGAGACGGAGAGAGAGAGAGGCTGGAGAGGGATAGAGAGAGAGAGAGCGAGAGAGAGGCAGGAGAGGGATAGAGAGACGGAGAGAGAGAGGCTGGAGAGGGATAGAGAGAGAGAGAGAGAGAGCGAGAGAGAGGCTGGAGAGGGATAGAGAGAGAGAGAGAGAGAGAGGCTGGAGAGGGATAGAGAGAGGGAGAGACTGGAGAGGGATAGAGAGACAGAGAGAGAGAGGCTGGAGAGGGATAGAGAGCGAGAGAGACTGGAAAGGGATAGAGAGAGAGAGACTGGAGAGGGACAGAGAGAGAGAGACTGGAGAGGGATAGAGAGAGAGAGAGACTGGAGAGGGATAGAGAGAGAGAGAGACTGGAGAGGGATAGAGAGACAGAGAGAGAGAGAGAGCGAGAGAGAGGCTGGAGAGGGATAGAGAGAGAGAGAGCGAGAGAGAGGCTGGAGAGGGATAGAGAGAGAGAGAGCGAGAGAGAGGCTGGAGAGGGATAGAGAGAGAGAGAGAGCGAGAGAGAGGCTGGAGAGGGATAGAGAGACGGAGAGAGAGAGAGGCTGGAGAGGGATAGAGAGAGAGAGAGCGAGAGAGAGGCAGGAGAGGGATAGAGAGACGGAGAGAGAGAGGCTGGAGAGGGATAGAGAGAGAGAGAGAGAGAGCGAGAGAGAGGCTGGAGAGGGATAGAGAGAGAGAGAGAGGCTGGAGAGGGATAGAGAGAGGGAGAGACTGGAGAGGGATAGAGAGACAGAGAGAGAGAGGCTGGAGAGGGATAGAGAGCGAGAGAGACTGGAAAGGGATAGAGAGAGAGAGACTGGAGAGGGATAGAGAGAGAGAGACTGGAGAGGGATAGAGAGAGAGAGACTGGAGAGAGATAGAGAGAGAGAGAGAGAGAGAGAGAGAGAGAGAGAGAGAGAGAGAGAGAGAGAGAGAGAGAGAGAGAGAGAGAGAGAGAGAGAGAGGCTGGAGAGGGATAGAGAGAGAGGCTGGAGAGGGATAGAGAGAGAATGAATTGGTAAATTCCTCGGTAAAATAAGTATTTGGTCTCCTACAGACAAACGAGATGTCTGGCTCTCACAGACCTGTAACTTCTTCTGTAAGAGCCTCCTCTGTCCTCCACTCGTTAACTGTATTAATGGCACCTGTTTGAACTCGTTATCAGTATAAAAGACACCTGTCCACAACCTCACACAGTCACACTCCAAACTCCACTATGGCCAAGACCAGAGAGCTGTCAAAGGACACCAGAAACACAATGGTAGACCTGCACCAGGCTGGGAAGACTGCATCTGCAATAGGTAAGCAGCTTGGTGTGAAGAAATCAACCGTGGGAGCAATTATTAGAAACTGGAAGACATACAAGACCACTGATAATCTCCCTCGATCTGGGGCTCCACGCAAGACCTCACCCGTGGGGTCAAAATGATCACAAGAACGGTGAGCAAAGATCCAGAACCACACGGGGGGACCGAGTCCATGACCTGCAGAGAGCTGGGACCAGAGTCACAAAGGCTACCATCAGTAACACACCACGCCGCCAGGGACTCAAACTCTGCAGTGCCAGACGTGTCCCCCTGCTTAAGCCAGTACATGTCCAGGCCCGTCTGAAGTCTGCTCGAGAGCATTTAGATGATCCAGAAGAGGATTGGGAGAATGTCATATGGTCAGATGAAACCAAAACCTTTTGGTAAAAACTCAACTGGACGTGTTTGGAGGAGAAAGAATGCTGAGTTGCATCCAAAGAACACCTACTGTGAAACATGGGGGTGGAACCATCATGCTGTGGGGCAGTTTGTCTGCAAAGGGACCAGAACGACTGATCCGTGGAAAGGAAAGAATGAATGGGGCCATGGATCGTGAGATTTTTGAGCGTTTATACGGAGAGTTAAGTCCTCTTACATTAAATGATACAATATTCAAATGTTCCAATTTATCTGTATGTGTATTTATTCCCTGGACCTGTTGTGAGTTGGTGGATCCCTGAGTTACAACCCTCCCCTTCCCCCCCATTCGACCCTCTTCTTGGTAACATCTGTGGGCGTCACTTAGCTCCGTCTAGCACTGAACACTGATTGTTCCCCCCTTGCATAAAGACAAAGCAAAGCAGATCTCACAAACGGTACAACTGAGGAATAGAAAACCTCTTTCAAACCGATCAACCTGTACCATTACAACCACCCCCCTCGCATTCTCATGAAATGGTATAGCCCATATACAGACCACTGCCTGCCAATGACGTCATAGCACGCGCCCATGAATGTAAACAGTGGAGGCACCGGGCTACCAGACCTATCGAAAAAGGTTTCAAGCCTATTCCGTTAAAATGTACATTATGTATGCCGCATATCACTCGATATTAAAGTATATAGTATGGGCGGAATATTACCTTAACACCATATAAACATGGCAATTAAACAATAACATTAGAACTCTTATCTGCAATAATTTGAGAATAAACTGGCCCCTATTTCAACATATTCAAGTACCGAGGCTTAGCGAACATTGTCCAATATAAAATAAGCATAGCACATCACCTACAGAGCGTCTAACCGTCCATAGGTGCCAGACTTTCTCTGTCCTTATTGCCGATCCATCTCCTCCCTTGGCACAGGTAGCGTATTCAATGTCCAGGATCTTCTCGCATGTCCACCGTTGATTTAAGGGCTCCTCTCGCCTCTTCTGCCGAGTTAAATGACATCCTCGTGCCCTTGTTGTTCACTTTCACAATTGCCGGGTATATGATCAACGAGTCGATCCCCTTCTGTCGAAGTTTAGTGCGGATCTCCTTGTATTCCTGTCGCTCCTGTGTCGTACCGGAGAGTCGGTCTAGCTTTCCTCGCGCCTTCAATAACGGCCTGTCTGTCAGTGGAGCGTAGGAGTTTGAGAACCATGGTCTTGAGGTGCTGTTGGAGAAAATACGATGTGCCCTATCGACTTCCAGTGGATTACTGTTGGGGCTCTTGATTGAAGGTATCCAGATAGGCAGCATCCTTTGAAGGTCACCCCCTGGGATCATCGCCCTCAACACCTGTTGGTAAGTTGACAATCCTTACATTGTTCATTCTGGACCTGTCCTCCAATTCATTGAGCTTCCTTCGCATCGTTGTCACCTCCTAGTGACAACGATGCTAGTTTCCTTCTCATTCTTGCGCACGGCAACCTGAATGCTATCAATCTTATTGAACACCGTGTCAAACTTCTTTGCTTGACCATCAGCTTGTTCTTTTAATGACCGGAGCATGTTGCCGTTTTCGACCAAGTGCTTCTCTATAGGATTGAGAGCCTTCTCAATATGCAAACTGAAGTTATGGCTAAACAGTAGTAAGTTATCATTAAACTTGAATAAAACAACATTAATCATATTGGAAATAGCAATACACTAGCATCCATTAAGATAGATGGGATTTTCATTGAGAGTTAAAGAACATAAATTCCTTGGAATCACAATTGATGAGAAACTGAGCTGGAAACCATAAAACATATTCATTCCAAAGTCTCAAGAAGTATTGCAATTTTAAACAAGGCAAAACAGATTCTTGATCAAAATTCCCTCTCCATTCTTTACTGTTCATTGGTGTTACCTTATTTAAGTGACTGTGCAGAGGTTTGGGGCAGTAATTATAAAACTACAATCCCTATTTATTCTACAAAAAAGAGCAATAAGCCTTATTACAAATGTCGGCTATAGGGATCATACAAACCCATTATTCTTAGAGCTAAAATTATTAAAACTGTCAGATCTTGTTGAATTCCAAATTGCACAAATCATGTGTAAGGCAAAACACGTTCAATGACCTGAATATTCAGACATTGTTCAATGAAAGACAAGGGAATTATTATTTACGTGGTTCATTTATATTCACTAATGCTAGGGTGCGCACAACAAGGAGAAGTGTTTGTGTTTGTGGGGTGAAGATCTGAACGATGTGAGTGAGGAGCTGAAGGGATGTCCAAACATCAAACTATTCAAAAAGAGGTATAAAGACAATGCTCACAAGGGACAGGGAGGACACTGCTGAACCATAACTGTTATGTTCTTGTTTTGTATTCTATTTATGAATTTGTGTGTGTATGCATTTGTATGTACATATGTATATATATATATATATAAATATATAGAGACCCTTCTCCTAACTTGCTTGTATTTATTATATGAATGATTAAATAAATTATTCAAGGTTAAAGTATACATTGATATTGTATGTTAACATATAATAATATGTAAAAAGAAAAAAAAATTTAAAAAAGGGAGAAGGGGTCGGATTAAATAAGTGTAAACTTCTTCCGACCCCTTTTCGGACGTGTAATTAGCTAAAGCTTTGTTCTTTATTGATATCAGACAATGATACAACAGACTATTCAATTATTAATTAAATATTTCGTTTTGTTATTGCATTCATTTGTATAGTACTGAATCATGTCTGTATCACCTTTTGTTTCATTTGTATTTTCTTTGGTTTTACACGCTCGAAAAAAGAAAAAAACTAAACCCTATCACTAGCGGTCAATGCTCCAATAGCACAGTGCACTGCTACGTGCACAGCTACGTGCACAGCTACGTGCACTGCTACATTCTTATTGCTACTCCTCTGGGTTATTTCAATGTGTTATATAAGTAGCAAATGACTCTTGAGTGAGTGTGTGTAACTTTAGCCAGCAAGGAAAAAGGGGGAGAAAGGAGAGCATGCGTGACTGATGATGATGACGAGAATGTGTGTGCTATAATGTCATAGCTAGTGAGTGCAGCTGTGCAGTGTGTCTACAGTTTGTTCGTCCATAAATAAACACTGCACGCTAACATTACTAATAACCTGCAGTGAGTTGGTCATGTTAGTGAAAGACTCTGCAGTGACTGGAGCTGTGGTGTGTGTGTGTGTGTGTGTGTGTGTGTGTGTGTGTGTGTGTCCTGACCTTGGCAGCAGGAGACACAGCTCCACTGACAGCAGGGAACGTGAGTGTGCCGTCATCTTTAGCCCGGATGGACTTGAGGCCAGCCTGCAGGATGGAGCGCAGCTTCTCGTACTGAGGCTTGTCTTGGTATCCCAGAGACTTCACCTCCTCCATGAACCTCTGGATCTCCTCTGAAACAAACCAGGGCAAAATAATTGAAACTCATCACATGCTGAGACCTTCCAGGATCAGTGGTACCAGTTAGCTCCAGGAGGGGTTTCTTTGTGCTGTGATCCACGTTTAGTTGGGGTGTAACGGTTCACAAACATTTCGGTTCGGTATGTACCTCGGTTTTTAGGTCACGGTTCGGTTCGGTACGTTTTCGGTACAGCAGAAAAGATTATCACAAAACACAACATATTTTTTTTTAATTATTATTAAACTGTGAATAATGTATTCACTCAAATAAATACAAAATATAATAAAAGAAACATTAAGGTGCAGCATTTCGATGAACTGAAATAATCTGTATTTGAACTTTACTGTACTAGTACTCACAAAACAAACGATTAGTTTTGGGTTTTTAATTATTATTAAACTATGAATATTCACTCAAATATAAAATATAATAAACATTAAGGTGCAGCTTTTCGATGAACTGAAATAATCTGTATTTGAACTTTAGGCTCGGCACTGCACGCGACTCGGGATCGGGAGAGAATGTTTGTTTGTTTTCTAAGTCATTCATTACACGTTTGTTTTGCCAAGATTTTCTTTCGTCAAGTGTGCTGTGTTGTTTTGTTTGTTTTTTATGGAGCCTGGCAAGCTCACATAAGTGAACAATAAGGCAAGATGACGATGGGGAAGAGGACTGCTGTGCTGTTTCTGCTAATGCTAATAACATCTAGCATTCGCTGTTTACAAAGCGAAGCCAACGCCGGGATAGCCGTGGGAAGCGAGCAGGTGCTGCGGCCCTATGACAGGGAATGTCTGCTGTCCTTACGGAGAAGAGCCGCCCCGGAACCGGGCCTGCTGGACTATGTCCCGGAGGAGCTGCTAAAACGGCCGTGGAAACGAGGGAGGAGAGGCGGCATTAAACATCGACTCCGCCGGAGATGCAATAAGCCGCCTTTACCATCAATACTCTTCAGCAACGTCCGTTCCCTTAGAAATAAGGTGGAGGAGCTACGCCTCAACACCAGGATTTTAAACGAATACCGTGAGTCATGCATGATGATTTTCACTGAGACCTGGCTTCAGGAAGACTTCCCAGACTCATTGGTTCAGGTACAGGGCTTTTCAAACGTTCGTATGGACAGGAACAGTAACACGGGGAAAGTGAGGGGGGGAGGCATTTGTGTTTATATAAAGGTCTCTTGGTGCAGCAATTACACAACAAAAGACACTGTGTGCACTCCCGATTTCGAACTCTTATGCCTAAGTCTGAGACCATTTTACCTACCTAGAGTCTATGGGAACATTTTTATCTGTGCCGTTTACATCCCACCCAATGGTAACGCATCAAAGGCTGCCTCACGTGTACGAGCAGTTAAAGAACAAACCTGATGCACCTATATTTGTTATTGGAGATTTTAATCACTGTAAGCTAGAACCAGCACTTCCGGGATTCCAGCAATACGTAAAAAATGGCACCCGGAAAAATAACATACTGGACAAATGTTATGGCAACATCAAGGATGCGTATGCTGCTCGGATTAGACCCCCCCTTTCAAATTCGGACCATAACACCGTCCAACAAATCCCCACCTTTAAGGCTGCCATCAAGAGAAGTAAACCTGTCTCTAAAACTGTCAGTCTATGGCAGGATGAGCATAAAGAAAAGCTAAGTGGCTGCTTCCTGGCCACAGATTGGGAAGTATTCTACCAGGACAATGACACCGATACCATCGCTGAGACCATCACAGACTACATTCATTTCTGTGTCGATACTGTTGTGCCAAAAAAGACCATTAGGATATATCCAAACAATAAAGACTACATCTCATCGGATATTAAACAGTGTATCCGACGAAGAAATATCGCTTTTCAAAAGAACGATGCTATACAACTGAGATCAGCTCAAAGAGAACTAAAGGGGAAAATTAAAGAAGCCCGAGAGCAACATAGTCTGAGTGTCCGAGAGGCTTTCTCAACCAAGAACTCGAAAGAACTGTGGGACTGTGAAAGAAATTACAAATATGAATTCCGGCAAGAGGGAGATGCATGTTCTGGATGAGCTTAACAAAGCAAATTAACTCAACAATTTCTACAAACGTTTTGATATGAATTCTGCTTCCAACATTGATGCATGTAATAACTTGTCAACCTCTTTAACCTGTGACCCAATACACAATAGAAGAATAATAATTGATGATAGTGCTGTGGCCAGGGTTTTCAAACAACTGCATACTAAGAAGGCCAGTGGGCCAGACGGTATTTCGGCACTCCTGCTGAAAACGTTTGCAGGCGAGCTCACCCCTGCCTGGAGTCCATTAATCCAGCTCTCTGCTGACTCGGGAAGCATCCCTCAAATATGGAAGAAAGCTGTCATCATACCAGTTGCAAAAAAACCATGCCCACATGACAACAACGACTTCAGACCAGTGGCTTTGACCTCAATAGTTATGAAGTCACTAGAACGGATTATTGTAGGGAACTTGCGAACTGAGGTGCAACACCTCTTGGACCCCTACCAGTTTGTAGAGGTACAGATGATGCTCTGACCTCTACAACTCACTTTATTCTAAAACACCTGGAAAACCCTTTAGCTTATGCTAGATTAATGTTCATGGACTTTAGCTCAGCTTTTAATACTATTCTTCCCCAAATGATGTTAAAAAAGCTCAAACAGATGGATGTGAACCCTTACTTAATCAGATGGTATCACTCCTTCCTAACTGAAAGACAGCAGCAGGTGAAAGTGAACTCGACCCTCTGACACACAGGTCATAAGCACAGGGGCACCGCAAGGCTGCGTTAGCTCGCCTCTTCTCTTCACACTCTACACAAATGAGTGTTTGAGTCAGCACACACACAACCACATTATAAAGTTCTCTGATGACACAGCCATACTTAGTCTACTGACTAGAGACTCAGACATTTCTCTTTATAAACTTGAGATTGAAGCGGTTGTGAAGTGGTGTGAGGTGCACAAGCTGGTTTTAAATGTTAAAAAAACAAAGGAAATGACCTTTGACCCCAAGTCAGCAGGTGATCACAGCCCCGTCCTTATCAACAGGGAGGGAGTTGAGCAGGTTACAGCTTTTAAATATTTGGGGATTTATTTTGATGCTCAGTTAGGCTGGGCCCATCAGGTGGATCAGGTATGCTCAAAGACAAGCCAGCGCCTGTATTTCCTGCGTGGGCTCAGGGTTCATGGAGTGGATGCATGCATCATGTTAATGTTCTACAGGGCAGCAATTGAGTCTATTAATCGTTATGGCATCACAACATGGTTTGGTAACTTGTCAGTTCAATCTAAATCACAACTCCAGAGCTTGATAAAAAGGGCTGGAAAAGTAATTGGCATGCTTCCACCATCCTCTCTTCAGGAGACATTTGAGGAGATGGTGAGAAAGCAAGGCCGTAAAATCACATGCGACCCCAAACACATCCTGTATAGAGAGTTTGAGCTGCTGCCCTCGGGCAGAAGGTATAGATTACCTCTCTAGGGACAGAGGCAGCAGATACAGCCAGGTAGCGCTTTGCTAACATGGCAACATAAGGATATTTGGCGTTTGTAATAGCTTTGGCTCGGTCTGAACTTTCTGCGAGTGGTGGAGGCTTACATGCTAGTGGGAGTTGGGTTTGCACTTCAGTCTTTTTTATTTGGTACCAGTGATATTCATGTTCGGGTGATGCCTTTTCAAATGAGTGTGATGTATTGCCAGCCGCGTAACCAATGTTAGTTGAACAATGCCGACAAACAGCTTTGGTTCGGTCCACCTGTCTTTGTCCGTCATCCTTGTACGTAACTGCGAAACCAAAAGGTTCCCAAACCGGAGACTTCAATGATGCTGGAGGATTTTCCAGCTCAACTTTATCTGCGTTCGCCATTTCGACAGTTCCTCAAATTACTGACTGCATTTGAACGCATCCCTCTGACCAGCTCGTCCAATGAAATGACTTGCTCGCTCTATGACGCGTTGAGCCCAATGGGAGCAAATTACTCTGAATGCTGCGACGCAGCACCTGAGATTACTTCCAAGAAGTTGTTCACGTTCTCAATTTTTTACGTTTAACGTTATATTCGTTCGGTACACACCTGTACCGAACCGAAGGGCCCGTACCCAATAATTTCGGTACGGGTACGTGTACCGTTACACCCCTAACGTTTAGTGACAGGGACTACATCAATAACCGACTGGACTTGTCTCTCTGTTCCAAGACTTTCTGCTGTGGTCGCAGCGTCCTGCCTGCTTGTGTTTGGTGTGACTTTCCTCAGATGGAGTTGTAAACAACACTTTGCTTGTGTTGGGCGCAGCAGAAGGAAGGAGGTGTGACGCTCCGTGTTCCTCTCCTCTGTCTGAACCACACGCTTCCTGCAGGTCACAGTGCCAACATTAAAAAGGCAACTCTCAACACAGCCAGACATCAAGCGTTAGAGTCGCCTATTATAGTCTCGACTATAAATATTACTGCAGTGTGTTTAAGGACTTTTATTCTAACTAGAAAATGCATTTCCTGCAGAAAATGCGTGTGAATGCTGTAACTGTGAACATTTATGGCTGAACATGCAGAAAAAGCTGAATGTGTTATTAGCTGAATGGTAGCTGCTTTTAGCTAAAGAAATGCAGAAAAAGCCCAGGTATATTAACGGCCGCCCAAGTTTTTTTTTAATATCATTTTTTTTTACCTGTCCGGGACCACAACGCCATCTGCGATCGATTAACTTGTGGACAATGATCCCTCGCTTCCTTCTGGCCTGTTAAGTGGCCTGCCTCACACAGGGCGACTGGCTGTCCACATGATGTGGCCTGCCGACATGGCCACTGTCATACAGATCATAAATCAAAGCCCTTGATTGTATTGGTCTCTGTGTGTCATTCAAGCTCGGGATAAGCTCAGCTCAGGTGAGGTAAAGGACTCTGAGAGTTTAGATAGTTAACTTTGTCTAAGTTCTCAGTGGGTCTCAAACGGTGTGGTCACCATTTATGTAAACACATATTTCCATTTGAGAGGGTAGTGATTGGTCTAGTGAGGTGGGCTGAAGATCGGAAGGCTGTGAGTTCAAATCCCGCCAGGAACACCACCACTAGTGTGCCCTTGAGTAAGGCACTTAGCCCTTATTTACTCCAGGGAGAATGTCCCTGTAATCGGTCATTATAAGTCGCTTTGGATAAAAGCGTCAGCTAAATGAAATGTGATGTGATTAGTCAAATATGCATGAATAAATAAATAAAAAGTTAACTAGGTGAATAAAGGTAAGATACACTTTTAAAACTTGTTGAGAGAAAACTAGTCTTTGCTGCTGCCTCAAAGAGGAGGAGAGGAGGGAGACAGGAGAGGCTGATTCAGGAGCACAGACACACTCACAACTATAAATGAACCAAAAATAAATTAATTAACAAGTTTCAGTGTTTTTTTCATATTGGAAATGCTATGTTATTGGTTATGGCCATGATTTTATGATTATTGAAATGTATACAGTTCTGTTTAATATAAGTGTTTCCATAGATCTTGTCTCTGTATTTTCCCCTCAAAATGCACCAGATTGATGCATTTAACTCCAAAATAAAATCTTACCGGGGGGGCATGCCCCTGGACCCCCTAGAGGATTTGAGGTCGACCCCCACTAAAAATCACATGGATAGGTTCCTAAATACATTTACAAGTAACCTATTTCCATGTGTGGGTAGTAGATTTAAACTATAGGGCTATCATTATGGGCCCTGCCTGTACCTGTTCGCTCTGCCATCGCGTGAAGGGGCTGCTAACAAGCGACCAACAGAAAGGTTAATGTTGTTGCACGTCACCTCCCCCTCTAGTGTTCACTCTGCAGGTGGCATCGCACGGCCTTTGATTCCCATCTTGCAGTTTGCTCAAATGCTCTCTAAATAGTTGGGCTGTCTTCGACAATAGAAATTCTCCTATGAATAATCCACCAGGCAATTTGTAAATGAAGTCTTTTGTTGTGATGAGCTTAGAAAAGGCCTTATTTTTACATGAATTAATCAAATGCCCTTAAGGGCTTTAAGGATCGCGGGAACCCTGTTGTTATTAGGAAATAACCTTATCAATCAAATCCATCTTGATGATGCAAGAAGCTTTATATTCTGTCGTTCAAATGTATTGTGATTGTAAGTTTGGGGTGTCTGTTTAAAGCAATCCAAATAGTTAGCAGTGGATCACAGATCCACAGATCCCTACCACACTGGAGTCATTCTGGCGGAAGCACGTTTATAATATGTCAAAATCAAATAGACTTGTCTTAATGAGGAAGGTGCATGGCCCTGTTCCTCTAGGTGTGTGTGTTCTTACCTGGCTTGTCTTGAGAGGAGAAACATTGGTTCATAAATTCAGAGATGTTTTCTTGACTCCTGTAAGAGAAAAGCAAGCAGCGTGTTTCTTCTCAGTGGACCCCCAGCTTTACCCGAGAGGTCAGATTTGTGAAGACCACCTTGTGTGTCAGAGATGATATGTGCCGCTCACCTGATTTTGCAGTCTCTGACGTAGAGGGGGTCCTGCAGCTTGTCCTCCCAGGGCAGACGTCCACACAGCCACTGCACCATGCAGTAGCACAGGATCTCTAGGTCGCTGCGCCGGCACGCAGCTGCACACACACACACACACACACACACACACACACACACACACACACACACACACACACACACACACACACACACACACACACACACACACACACACACACACACACACACACACACACACACACACACACACACACACACACACACACACACACACCAGCAGCATCACCTCCTGCCAGCAACAGCATCACCAGCATCACATGCTGAGCTAGAGCAGAGTAGGAATGATCCCTCGTCTGGAAGTGAAAGCTTTTTGGAACTTGAAAGGTCTGAGGTTAACACCAGCTGAAGAGATTTGAATGTTTTGTTCTCCGACATAAAACATGTCAGTAAATACTCTCATAAAAACAGAGTGAGTGAATAAATTAGACTACTAAACATTAGCCGCCTTTAGTTTAGCATCTGTGAAGTGAAGTCATGTGACCGTGATGTCGTTCCTTTATGGGCTAACTTTAAGAGATTGCATGGACGTTTGAAGTGGTGTTCATTTGTGGATGAAAAACGTGTTGACAGAGATGTTGTTTTCTGCAATCTGCCACAACCCTTTTTGTTGATGCTAACTTCTGGGTCGGCCTACACACAGACATGAGCACTGCACCACCATGTGTTGGCTATGAAGCTGGAGGCAGGACATGGTGGCTTTGAAGTTAGATCAAAAACTGCAATGTCTGATTTTATGAGAAGTGTTCACGTTCTCTTGGTCGAGACCCCACCGTTTACATCACTTTCAGATGGTTGTGTGTAATTAGTGGGACCAGTGACACCTCACTGATACTTTCCTGCATGGCCTTCCTCTTTCTGTAAAGGGTACCCCCACCACAGAGTGAAGAGCTGGCAGGGTACGGGAGCTTTCATGAACCTCCTCGTAGTGTGATGTACCTACTTGCTCCTTTGTGTGCGTCGATGCTTGTGAACTCGATGGTACCGTCGTGACATCTCTTGGGGTCCTCCTTGTACTCTTTTATCACACTATCGGGTGCATACCGGTATGCCAGCCCATAGTCTACCAAGTACACCTGAAAGACAAACACACACCAACAACACGATTAAACCTGTTCTCCATTTATAAAAACATATGTGCCATGTCTCGGCACTTTAACTGACAGGATGGGGAGGAGATGATTCCCCCGTTTTTAAATTCAAACTGTTCTCGCATCAACAAACTAAGCATTATTATTTAGTCTTTAATTGCTTTAATAAAGAAACTTGCAAAAAGAAGAACAGCGCTACATCCCAGTAACTCCGGGGGGAAACATACACACACCTCATAACGCAGTCCTGAGGGGCCCGTTCTAAAATTGTCCTTTATAAAAAGCTTTTTAATAACACCACCAATGATACATTATTAATCGGCAAATTAAATATTTCCCCCTGCCGTGTTTGTTAGGAAAACCTCTTAGCTGCTGCCATCTAATCTCCCCGTTTGGAACACACACACACACCACACACACACCCTCCCTCCCTCCTCTGCAGGATTAATTGAATCTAATGAAGCAGCACGTGTGTGTGATGATCAAAAACACACTCCTTCAGGAGCAGCGAGGGGTCAGAGGAGCTCGTGCTGAAAAGTTTAAGGTTGGAGAAGCACCGTTTTAAAACAGAATGTTTCATTTTATTCTGTGGATGCTTCAAGCTGTACTGACCTGGTCTGGATCACTGTGGCCCAACATGAGGTTGGAGGCCTTGATGTCGGCGTGAACGTACTCATGGTCATGGATGAACTCCAGAATATCCAACTGAAAGAGTCAAAGAAACAAGGATAACATTCATATTAGCATTCAGATATCTTAATAACATGGGTTCATGCACAAGTGATCCATGTCATTAGTCAGGCGCATTCATTCATTAATAACGTATTAACCAAATCCTTGTAAAGGGGACATGCAGAATGAACTTTGTGATGTACATAAAGATGCCGGTGTGTCAGGAGTCTCACGCGGCGTCAGGAAATATAACCCTCTTCTCCTCCGTGCTCACATCTCTGAAAACAGGGAACAACGGAGCTGGTCCAGATGTGCGTCCGATATGACGTAACATCAGAAATGTGGACGGGCTTTCCGCCCACGGCCCTATCAGAAACGTTGCCATCAGAAACAATGCTGACTGCCTCAAAGGGCGAAGCAGCGAGCCCTGCGGCCCCGCCAACACGGCACCGCCAACACGGCACCCAGACCTTTCAAACACACGGCCTTATTTAAATACCCCACTATATTTGAGAAAGAAAATATCACTAATATCTAAACGTATTCACTTGATCAACTGTTAAGAGCAGAATCTACATTAGTCAGAACAACCTTTAAAAAACAGTTGTCCCTTTGCCTCGTGATGATAAACGATACTAGAGTGCCACTGACACGGGAGCTCATCCACACTGAGAGCTGAGCCGCTGAAGCACACTACTACAAGTACGAGAAGGTCTGGCAACCATTTCTGTCCTACTTTGAGAACTAGTTCTCTAACATTGAAATAACGTAGCCTCATACATTGTTTTTTATTCATTTATGTTTTCATTTTTTACTTTTGGTTATTTAACCACGTCGTTTTTAATTTCATAATGTATGTGTACGTTTACTTTCTATATACATATTTTGTATACTTTGTGTGCTGTATTCTTGAATGCTGAGTGCTGCTGTTTGTTATATGTGGAAAATCAATACAAATATTTGAATAATAATAATACTGAAATCGTTAATCATCTTAGACTTGACCCATCCCTACAGAGAAACACGTGCAAAACAAATACAAGTGCAGAGCTTTGATTATGTTTGAGAACATTCATTTGAAGCTACACATATCATTGTCAGTATTCAAACTTTCCTTCAGCTCTCGCACCCATTTGGCATTTGTTCACAAGTCGCTGGTTCAGAATGACACAACTCTTGCCACTGAGTGGAAAACATGAAGTGAATGAAAACACCAACCAGACGCAGAGCGAGCTGGAGAACCAGCTTTCTTGGGAACCTCCTCCCACATTCTTCAAACTTCTTCTGCAGGTCTGTGCCGAGCCGGTCGATAACCATGAACCTGTACCTGGAGGGAACAAACCATACGTCTGCAGCTTCTGAGGTGTCGCACTGCAGTCCAGTGCTGCTGTAGCTCAGTTTACTCTCAGCTATTTGGATCATTCACTTTATGGTTAGATGTCAAATTGCCAAGTTCAGATAGTCAGTGTCCTTGTTCATTGTGCTGTGTCATGATCGTCTGTAAATCCAAAAGAAACGTAACCAGCTCACTCTTTTTTCAATACTCCAGAGTATGGACGTTCTTTGCATGTTGCAGACGATTTGGACTTGTGTTAGGTTATTCCAATTATATTTTAACAACATCTTGTATCGTATAAGGTTCATTTATACGAGCAAACTCTTGGATAAGAGTTGCGTCCGATGGAAGACTAAAAGTGTGAAAGGTGAACTTCACTTGAGAAATGGCTTACCTTTTCCCTCCTCTCTCATGCAGGCCTGAGCCCCAGTACCTCGGCACGCCCAGAACCTTCAGCTTGTGAGACTTCACCCAGCTCTGAACTGCAGGGCAAGATGGTGTTTGAGAAATGGGCTGAAAGTATGTGTAATGCCCACTCAGCCAAGGACAGTGGGGTTGCTACCGTCTCATGCAGCATGCTGCTGACTGGAGCTGGGGTAACTGGGTGATGGCTGTAATGCTTAAAGTAATAAGAGTATAACTCCATGGGGCAGCACTGCCGCGAGCTAATCTGCTGCTGGGACAAATATTTACCAACAACGTGAGATTCCAGCATGAATAAAATATGAGCTTCGGTTCCTTAGTAATATAACAGTTAATTGTCAGGGGAGATTGACATTTGGATTGTTATTATATAAAATGCAAAGCTGTGGCCTGGGGGCCAACAGCACTGCCACCAAAAGCTTCCCTTCCTCTGCAGGGCCCCCCGCACCCCAGACACGAGATTGTCTTTTTTAATTAAACAACTTTCTTTCTTTTATTTGTTTGCCGTGCTGGAGAGTTGGGTTATGATCACAAGGCTACCTTTAGTTAATGTCATACTTCTAGGTGTGTGTGTGTGTGTGTGTGTGTGTGTGTGTGTGTGTGTGTGTGTGTGTGTGAGAGGAATGGTAAGTTGGCTTACTCAGGTCAGGTTTAGCAGCTCTCATGTAGAACTTGAGCTCAGAGAACAGCGGTCCATTGTCGCTGGGCTCCTGTGGACAACAGAACCAGATTACTGATCAGCATGTTAACACTGGGGATGCACCAACTGCTCATTTCTAAGCCGAGTCCAAAACTGATGTTTAAATTAATGAAGAATTAACACTTCCGATACCAATGTTTTTAGCCATTTCACTAAATGACATTTGGTGTCTTTTGGTGTCGTTTTAATGTTTTTCTTAAGGCCCGGACTTCGCCCAGCTGACACCAAAGAACTGACACAGACGGACCCCCGACTGTTGTGTCGCCTCACGTCTCCTGCGTCTTGGCCATGTGTCGCACTGGAACACACCGCAAAGACTTCAGCCGACGGCCAAGAAGCACGTACGAACTGCGCATGCGCGAATGGCAATTACCAGCAGGCGTCGGGAGTGTGTATTCGTCATTCAAAAGAGGCAACAACCGGAAGACAGGCTGCGTGATATAAACAAACAACAAATAGCGTGTGCGTTCCATTTTCACTCTACAGCGAGAAGCTCACGGGGCTTTCGCGAACCTGTGCCCAGACCTGGGCTGCAGTCGAATAGTCCAACAATCAGCTCCTAAGTTCTAACCCTATCGTCTATCCCTTGACCTCTGAGTGAAACGTCACGGGGTTAAGGGATAGTGGATAGGAGAATTCAAAAGGACTTAGGAGAAGAGACTGCGGTACTTTAGAGAATCGACTGCACTTTCACTATCCCACGTGTTTATGATGCGCCAGCGGACGTCATTGTGTGCGTCTGCTGCTGTGGGGAAACCATGGAAACCACAGTTTTCTATACAGCGGACTACAACATGGATGTTCAATAAGAACGAGGGACTGCTGTAAACTCCTCTAGAGACTCTGCACCGTGCTCTGATGCTGCTGCTTTGCTTTATGAACGTGGACAACAGAGAAACATATTCTTCAGGACCAAAGCTGGAATTGAAATAAAAAAGGAAAGTGAAACTTATGCTCGTCTCCCTCTCCCTCCGGTCCACATTAATACAAATGATCCCAATACGTATGATTGTATGAACTAAAGATCTTAAAATCAATACAGATGTATTTATTATAAACGTTAGTCCTTAACATCTATCACTGTGTATATCACCATTCAAACATCTTTTAAAAGTTGAACAAACCCCACACAGCTCAGTAAAGACTGAAATGTTGACTTTATTTGATCATTTCAGTGAAAACTAACGTTCATATTTCTCTTTTTGATTATAATACTGATGAACGTTCAAAACAAAGCACTTTGGCAACTTACCACCTATGTTTTAAAATGCTTAATAAGCACCGTAACTTTCATGATATCATTTCTCCGTCATAATCGGTTGTTTCCGTGAACGGCCGACGGTTGAGTGACGGCAAATGCTGCGGCTGCAATGCATTGTGGGACAGCATTTTCTCTTCTCCTTTCGGTGAGGGAGGTCCAGTGGTTCCTGAGCTAAAGGAGGTTATAAAGTAAGTTTGAAACCTCCTTTCCTTTCATCTAGAGCAGTGCTTCTCAAACTTTTTTCAGTAATGTTCCCCCTTGAAACATTTTCCCAGCAAAGTACCCCCTGACCGATCCCGAACATTTTTGATCGAAAAAACCTAAATAATTACAATATAGTGATGTTCCCTCAGTGTGTGATGTATTAACTCCTTCGTGGTATGCATTACAACAAACTAAGGATATTTTCATTTTATGCATGAAATAAAATAACATAACACTTTTATAAAACAGATAAGTCATATGTTATTGTGAAAAACTATAAAATACAATACACACATTTGACGTGTTTATATGAGGACCCCCTTGGTGGTTCTAGGAATGTTTTATATAAAATTGTG
Organism: Champsocephalus esox; assembly: GCA_036324585.1. Taxonomy (NCBI): domain Eukaryota; kingdom Metazoa; phylum Chordata; class Actinopteri; order Perciformes; family Channichthyidae; genus Champsocephalus; species Champsocephalus esox. Next base: position 7,892,780 of record CM070494.1, on the reverse strand, counting down.
TTTTCTATTTAAACTTAGATTATTTTTTATCTCACGTACCCCCTGCAGTACCCCAACGCACCCCCAGGGGTCCGCGTACCCCCATTTGAGAATCACTGATCTAGAGAATTCCAACGGCACTTATCTTGGCTGCCACTGAGGGACTTCCGGGTCATTTCACTCCGTTAGGAAGGTCTAAGAGAAATGGACTATTCGACTGCAGCCCTGGAGTTAAATGAAATCTCAGATTTGCCTTCTTAATAGTTTGTTTGGGTCCCTCACTTCCGTTTGGCTTCTCATGCACTGATTCGCTAGCTGAACAGCCAATCAGAGTGATTTATTTTGCCGACAGCCTTTGGGCCGACAGGGTTTTCGGCCGAAAAGACACGACGGTGCAGGACACACCAATCTGAGTAGGGCGTGTCGACGCTCTTCGTCAGCCTGACGCCCATTGGTGTGTCCGGGGCTTTAGAGCTGATGGCACAGCAGACTCATTCAGACAAAGTTTAGGAGATGTAAAACATTTTCCAGGGAAGTGATCAGAAGTTGGCTTTATCTGGAAGAAATCCTGCAGCATGCTCTCTTCTTCCTCTTCACAGACAGTAGATGGCCTCTATATTACTTAAAAATGGTGGTACATTGTCCACAAAAATGTATCGCATTCAGAATTTGTCCATCATATAAAAAAAATGCAGTTCGATAGGGAGCCCCGGTATTAAACGGGCCCTAGGGCTGAATTATTAAAGACCGTGGTACCGTTAAGCTCCGACGTTAGCGGCTTTTTAATCAGTACTGGAGAGATGTAAAACATATATATCATGTGTATTATTGCTACACAAACATTATATTGCAGTTTTAGTGTCGCCAACTCCGTTTCTAATACGCAAAAAGACTGCAAAATGCTTCTATGATTATTTTTAGTATTTTCGATCTCTCTCCCCTGCCTGCTTGTGAGGGGGCGGGCAGTTTACACACGCAGCTGCTACATGCAGCAACACACACACACACACACACACACACACACACACACACACACACACACGGAGGAGATGGCGGAGAGAACGCGCTCCGAGGTGGTTAAACTTTACCCGTCTCGATGTGGACAATGTTCGTTGCCAAAAGTGCAATAAGAGTTTAGCACGTAAGGGCGGTAACACGAGCTATTTGTCTAAACATTTAGCAAAGTGCTCCACATCCAGACGGAGGAATGCACCGGGTTCGACTGTCTTTCTAGCAGCTCTGTAGCCCCCCCCCTTCCACGTCCACGAGTAACGTTTCCACGTCAGGTGTTCTGTATGCTAGCAGCAACACACGAGTTAACTCAATGATACAAACATGGGTTCATGATTAGGGTATTTATTTTGTTAAAGTTTCAGCCATTCTGTTTACAGTTCTGTCATCAGATTATTTAATAGGATTTGTTTTAAACGTTGTTGTTTCTTTTGATGTGAAATATTATGTATTTAATTTAAATAAAAAGCAATGTTAGTTTTGTTCAAAATGTGTTTAGTTAGTTTACCTTATTTTTTTCTCCAAAAGAACCGATAAAAGACCGGACCGATAAGCGGTATCGATAAAAGTAGTAGCACCGTTAAAACCTTAACGATACCCATCCCTACAGTTCGATCAACAGTTCCAAGTCCTTCAAAAGAATCACCGACTCATGCCATTGGCCCATATCACCATACGCGCCGTACATCAGTGCATCTCTTCAATACAAGGGACTGTTGCTGCAGGCAAGGAGGCAGAACAGCTGTGTGTTGTCTAACGTCTTCTTCAAACTAAATACTACACAGGGAAGCTGCTCTCATTGTACATATTGATTATATCCTCCATCATGGTATATGTGATATTATTAACACCATGATCAAATATAATTATTTGACAGATTATTAAGAAACAATGTGTCATTTAAAGTGAATGGAATGCATTGTTTTGTTTTTAGCGAGAGTTGGAATTGGCATTGACTATCATTGATCACTGAATTGATTGTGAAATCCAAAGTGCATATGAAAACACTTGAACTATTGTGCAGGTTGTTTAGAGACTCACCACTTTGATGACATACGGAGCGTCAGCACCCACAGGCTTGGCAGAATTCTCATGAGCTGGGAACAAGAGAACGGAACACTTCTGACGGTCATATGCATATAGGCTTTCTGCTCTTCATTGCTTTGATTTCATTATGTTTATCCTTTTTCCCACCTTTCATTTTAAGATTTGAATGCCCTAACACACGCTGCTTTAACTAAATCATTTCCCAGTTATGGATCAATAAAGTACCTATCTATCTCTATAGTTGTATTCATCTGCAATGTCACATTTTTCAGATTATAACTTGGTCAGTAAAAAGTGTCTGAGAGTTACACATCTTAATCTGAATTCAGTGATTAGTCTTAAAACACGTCTGCAGTCCCATGACCTATAAATGTCTTTCAGCATTGCATGTTGGATTTCTGAGGTGCTTTATCTGCATTCAATCTATTCTTACCCAAATATAAGAGACCAAAGCCCCCTTGGCCGATGGGAGCCCCCAGCTTCCAGGACTTCTTCCCCGTGTCTGTGAGGACCTCTCCGGGGGGGGAACTCCTCCGCCAGCTGCCTCTTGGATGGAGCTCTGCCTTTTCCTGCCGCCTTCTTTTTAGGAGGCATCTAAAGCACACACACCCAGCGTCACATGGTATTCTCCAGTGTTGGAAGAAGTACTTACATCCTTTACTTAAATAGAAGTGCATATACTATGGTCTTAGAATACTCCACTACAAGTAAAATCCCTGATTACAAAATGTTATTTAAGTCAAAGTAAAGAAGTATTAGCAGCCAAATATGCTTCAAGTATCAAAAGTAATAGAAATGTATATGCAAGATACATCTTTCCACAGTATTATATTATTATGGTTATCATGATATTCTGTTGTTATACATGTAAGACCTTTTTAGTGGTGTACTTTGTCAATATGGACCAGATTTAAATACTTGAAATACTGTGTAGATCAGTACTGCATTTTACCATATCAGTTTATCGTTTGTGTTATAAGTGCAATGTTTGAGAGTGTTCAAATAAATGTAGTAGAGTAAAAAGCACGATAGTTGCCTATATTTGTGGAGTAGAAGTATAAAGTTGTATTCAATGGAAATACTATAGTAGAAATGTGTCAACAACTACAATACTTGAGTAAATGTACGTAGTTACTTTCCAACATTGCTATTCTCCATGCGTTATGACCTAATGCATGTTGGGCTTAGGTTTTCAAAGTGTAAAGGTTATGTATATGCGGGTTTCACATTCGGTGCTACATGAAGTCCGGTTCATCTGTTTACCAGCGGATAACCGTAAGTTTAACACTTCCTGTCGTCTTCAGCTTTAACGTTTGGTAAACAAAGCTTTACTGTACGGACACAGTCAGTATGTGTGAAGCAAAGATAACAGCCCCCGTCACCATGAACAATTACGTTTACAGCCTTACAACGTTAGAGGGCGAACGGTATAACGTTACATTGTTGTCAGTGTCGGTTAACGTTAGCTATCATGCTAACCTGGCTATCTGATTAGCTTGTCACGCTAGCTTCTCATGTCGTTTATTACGTTCGTCGAGATCTGCGACGCTGTCAGTCAAACAGCCACTAACACTATTTATGAAATGATGGGATGAATACACACCTTGACTTTGTTGTTTATTGTAGGTTAAGCCGTATGAACATGGACGTATAGGATGTAAATTCGTATTGAACGAGGACCAAACTTCCCGCAAAACTACCGGTCAGGAAGTGACGTCAGCACGTTTTGCTATTCTATTGGCCGAGTACGCTGCGTATCTTACGTCAGTGATTCCAGCGTTTGAAGATGTTTACTGCACAGGTGAAGAAGAAGCTTTTATTTTAGCTTACAGTTTCATACTTCTATACAAGTCAAAGTCAGTGTTAGAGTCAGTATAGAAACACTACAGCTCAAGTTATTTTCACTAAATGTGTATTGTGTTGATGATGTGATATATAATCAAGTGTTAAATCAGACTTTAGTTCCATCTGGAGTAAATTCACAAGCTACCCTGCAGTCTACAAAGTACTTCAGACTAGCTGCTCCTTCACCAGCTACCCTGCAGTCTACAAAGTACTTCAGACTAGCTGCTCCTTCACCAGCTTTGATAACACTTTCATGATCAATCATTATAAAACATATCATATATATTATTCTGAAATGGACCAATCTGCACAACACTACTTTTACTTTTGGAACTCTATTTTGATGCTAATACTTTTATTTCACTTTGGAAGTGTGCAGAGCCTCACCTATTTGAAATGTGTAATTTGATATGAACATATTGGGTTTCACTTGCAACCCGGTGCACACCTCATGAATAAGATATCCGTTCTTCAGTGTTGTCTTTCCAGGTGACCACAGAGTGGAGAGAGCAGCACTTCCAAGAGGGCAGATGGAACTGTGTGTACGTAATGAGTAAATGAGTGTGACTCCAGTCTCCTCTGGAGGAGCTCAGTGGATCTGGACCCCCATGGTGGAGTCCTTAACAGAGCGATGAGCCACTGCAGCGACAACGAGGAGCAGAGTGATGACGGAGCAGAGAGAGCCAGGAACCAGAAGAAGAGAAGTAAAGGAGAAAAGCGTGTGTCCTTCCCCCCCGACGGACAGATAGTGTCCGGCTTCGCTGAGCACAGGGACAGAGAGGGTGAGCTGCTGTTTGAATACCAGTAAACGTTTGAGGCTGATTCATTATCACGATGTGTCATTTTGAAGACTATGGTCATTGCATTGAGTCATGTTAGTGTATTCTAGAACCCTGAAGGCAGGAGAGACTGAAAAGAGTCAAGGGAAGCTTATACAAGTGAACAGCATTTAATGACACAAAAGATGCGGTGGTGTACAAAATGAAATGTGCGAGTGGAGGCGCTCTCCTCATCCGACCGGTCAGCAGGTAGAAGAGGTCAATCCTTGGCTTGCTCCTCCTGTTGTCATCTGAGGTCTTCTCCTATTGGCCGGCGTCGTCGGGGGGCCAATGCAATTCCTGCCTTTTTCTGTTGTTAAATGACATCATTCTGGTGTCTGTGGTTATTTAAACATTCCCTAATAAACGTTATTCAGCGGGAATAAATTAGTGCTAATCCCAGTGTGCTCAGTGTACAACATCACATGTCATTTCACCGTTGATTCATGGTTTGAAAATGCAGCATTTCACCACATGCTAATGCTAACCGGAAGTGAAGCATTTTCAGAATAAAAGTATTAAAGAGCCTGTGACACGGTTTTCCCCCATCATCCAAACCCATACATTTGAGTACATATTGTCCCCTTGAAAACTGTTACTGAACTGATTTTGGATATTTGTACTTTGATAACCATTAATCCTTCAATGTTGACAATTTTCTGGATCTTCTCGCGGATTCTTCAATTCCCGCCAAATGATGGGTGACGTCATTGCGGGCACAGCGCTCCAGCTGCACCGTCCAGGATCCCAGCATCTGCATGTAAACCTTTATATATATACAGTCAGATGTAAACGCACGACGGCGCACACAGCAGCGAGCTCAGACAGCGATGACAGGTTAATGTTGAACGTGTCTGAGAGCTCATGAGGCTGAAGGATCGGTTTATGTTGTATCTGTTAGAAGTTTAGGAATGAGGTGCGTCAATATGGGCGATCATATGGTCATGTAGCCAGTGGTGGAATGGGACTACAAATCATCCCGGGACTCTCGACCGGCCCACTTCGGTACCGCTAGTAAATTGTCAACGGGGGGAGTGGAGATGTCAGGGGCGGCAGGTGCTGTATATAGTAAATATGTAAATATGTGTGTCACTGCATCCTGGTAAAATACAAATATAATGTCTGTCTTTGACATTAGCGCTGCTAGCCACCTGTGCCCTGTAGCCTACTACGAAGCCAACACATCCTCACTCCCAGGTCGGCCTATGTTGACGTTATGTCAAGTCCCCTGCCGGCTTTTTCCAACGCAAGGGGGGGGGCCTTAGCGTCCATTTTCAACGCCAGGGGGGGGGCCTTAGCGTCCATTTTCAACGCCAGGGGGGGGGCCTTAGCGTCCATTTTCAACGCAAGGGGGGGGGCCTTAGCGTCCATATTCAGCTTTCCGGGATGTCCATGTGCTTCTATGGACGCTCATGTAAGCACGGCATTCGTTTGTGTCAACTGCCCTTAAAGGCAATGAAGACACTACACTACCCAGAATCCCCAGCTATCGTTTGGACTACACCATGTGCTCTGTTTGGCAAACCCCGTGATCGTCCTCAAGCTCTGTGATTGGAGAGTGTGCTCCGAGGGTTACCGAGCCTCGAACAGCACTTGAAATGGGATGGAACCACGGCAGACTGTTCAAAACTGGATTTGAACGGGTCCACCGCGTTTCCCCCCCCTCCCCCACCCTGTCCCCAGAACTACACATGCTGGCTATTCTGTTTCGCAACATGTTCTCTATGGCACGTCTCTACTGGGAGTTGTAGTTTTAAAAGACGTGTTCGTATTTCCCATAATAAGAAGTTGCCAGTATTAAACTGTGTACATCCCTGGAGGTTTAGGGGACAGGAAACACTCATATTTAAAACATATAATTAATAAATGGGTGTAAATTGCTTGTGCCCATAATGGGCAGCATTAATATATATACCCACACGCCAGCTAAGGTCAGAAGAGCTTTATTTAACAGCTGGACTTATGTTTGTGACCCCTCCTGTTGTTAATTGATAACATTACATTACATTACATTAATTGATAAGCCTGAAACATGCACTTGTCAAGGTTCAGAGGCACATTTTGCAAATATGGCAGTAGCCATCGATCAGCTTAAGATAAGATATACTTTATTGATCCCAAGTTGGAACATTTGCGTTACATCATAGTATACATACAACATAGTTAACATTGCTGGAGGTATGCACACATATTGATAGATGTCTTGTAATGCACTATTGAGGAACCTGCGACCCAAGTTTTTCATTCAGTGCAGAACTACACCACAGTTGTGTAGGCCTATATGATATGTCAATAAACCTTAGAACATCTTGAAATCTTGAACGGGATGTGCAAAATAGTCATTATATACAGTCTTTAATTAACTATTAGTAGAGAATAACGAGTAATGAATATACTTTATAGGGATTCTTTTAATATCTAATAATAAAAATAATGAAATTCAATAACGTGCTTTAACCACCAGGTGTCTCTTTATATCAGGTGTGCACCTTTATGGTGTAAATGCAGCCTATCTACCAATTGGATCAAATATAAAAGTGAGCCGAATTAGTGTTGATACTGCAAGGAGACGTAATGTGTGAAAAGAAATGTAAGATGTTGTTTAATGGCTGATATATTTATGATCCACGTCACGTTTTCAGTTCCTCATCTTTGTCTTCTCATCAGGGCTCTATAAATACAGAACTGCGGCAGATATGTAATATTTAATGCAGCCGAACCGTGTATTACAATGCCGTTATGTGATGACTTTCAAAGAGAAAAGCAAGAGCACTCGGAATAAGGTATTATTTTATTTTTTAAAAATATTTTCGGTCTGTTTCCGGTATTTGTTAATGACGATGTGCTGTGAGATGTGAGACTGGAATTGCACAGGGGAAAATAACGTATCTTTAGATGCGGATTTTGTTAAACTAATATGTTTAGGCTGTGGACCAACACTATACATTGACGGGGAAGGGGGTAGCAATAAAGATAACACCATTAAACAGTTACAGAACATAACAGAAATAATATCGATAGCAGCGTCCCTAGCAACCACCTTGGTAACAATGAAAACGTTGGACGCAATTTCCTGAAGTAATCTTCGTAATAACTAGCAAACTAAAGATCATGTACATCCACTGCACACATAATCTGAAATAACAACTCATATTTCTCGCATCAAATGACATCAAAACGCATTTTAATGGCCAAACTAACTTTAAAATAGGCATTTTACACCCAGAATAAAACGAAGTTCGGCCATGTTTTCTTTTTCTGCAGGGAGAAATCACGTGATGTCAAACAGAGCACATGGTGTAGGCCAAACGATAGCTGGGGATTCTGGGTAGTGTAGTGTCTTCATTGCCTTTAAGGGCAGTTGACACAAACGAATGCCGGCTTACATGAGCGTCCATAGAAGCACATGGACATCCCGGAAAGCTGAACATGGACGCTAAGGGCCCCCCCCTTGCGTTGAAAATGGACGCTAAGGCCCCCCCCCTTGCGTTGAAAATGGACGCTAAGGCCCCCCCCCTGGCGTTGAAAATGGACGCTAAGGCCCCCCCCCTTGCGTTGGAAAAAGCCGGCAGGGGACTTGACATAACGTCAACATAGGCCGACCTGGGAGTGAGGATGTGTTGACGAAGCCAGTTCAACAGACCCTGGATATGTTTGAGTAACAAACAAACTAACAAACGAGATCTCGCTAAGCGGTCCTACGACGCTGGTTATCAACTCGGTAAATCAAGCCATTGTTTCTCTCCAGCTGAGAGCGCGTTCACGTCTAAGACACGCGTGGATCTGACTTTAATTACATTTGTCTCGAGTGTTTCGTCAACATAATGTGTTAAATAATACTTGTGCATCCAGTCTGTGACACTGTGAGTGTTGCACGGCCAGATGAGGCTGGAGAAGCTGACTCAGATCAGGAGATATATGATATATTATGATATTATATGATCGATGATCGACTGATTGATGATGTGATATGAATGATAAGTGCGACGCGTCGGCGTCTTCTCTGCATACGGCAGTTTAAACTGTATTTCCTGTATCCTGTAATATGACTTAAGAGATTTAAACTCCGCACACTGAGTTGATCTCTTTTCTATAGATGCCAGAGGCGGGCAGCGTCAGGTAAAATAAGTTATTTAGCCTTCTCAAACCTGAGCCTCACGCGCCGCCTATGGGGGATGTGCTGGTGACTTATCCGACCGCCCACTTCGGTACCGGCCCATCGGGATTCGTCCCGATGGCCAGTCCGCCACCGCACACAGCCCACGTAAACTGTCAACGGGGGGAGCCTCGCTGCGGGGAAACGGTGGACTTAGTGTCCCGATCGGAGTGGGAATAATAATAATAATCCGTGCATTTTATCCATTAATTTCCCCAACACTGTGGTAAAAAAAACACGTTTAATCCATGTTGTTGGTGTATTACAACTACAAAAAGCATCAGTTTGTTTTCTCATCAGGAAATGCAGACCGGCTCAAACAAACGATTTTTAATCATCATCCTCAAGATCATTTAATGTATCATATGTTCGCCGAATTGACATGAAAGCACTAATAAATGTAGTTTCATCCACTTGAGTTTACAACCACAAAAATAATCGATTTGTTTTTATATCACATCCGACGGGAGGAAATTCAGCAGCTCTCACTCCCGATTTTTAATCCTAATGTAATCATCATCTTCACCACGATCATTTATGTTTATGTCGCCGAATTGACATGAAAGCACTGACAAATATGAATATACTGTAGTCAACTTCATTAAAACGTTATTAACGTGCCTAATCTCAGTAATTCACCATTTCTACGCATGACACAACACACTTTGTCCGTGTTTGGCTCTCGAAGCGTTCCCGCATTGACGTCACTTCCGGCTTCCCCCAAAACTTCAAAATGAGTCGAAGGAATTTCCCCGCGATGTTCGAAATTATTGATATTTAACGGAACGGTATCGCTTTTTCTTTTTTAAACTGACGGTTCGAGATTACTAGTAGACCAATATTTCATTGCACAACAGTTGTTGGGATGGTGTCACAGGCTCTTTAAGTTAATAGTTAGTGAACTTCAGGTTTTTCAGAATCAAACTGATTTAAATTAAATAGTGTCTTTAATTCAAATTACGCCATATCAACATTGATTTTAATTTCTAACAGTCACCTTGAATTAAAAACGTTTTCACTTATACCATTAGTTAAATCATCAAAAACATTCAGATGTCTTCATTTGCTGTATAATTAAACAACTTCTCTCTTTAAGCTCCTGAAGTGTAGCATATTTTGGGTGAATTTCTCACATGAAACAACACACTCCGCACTTTCACTATATTGATGCTTTTCTTTGGACTGGGTATTATAGCTTGTTTTAGTTATATATCATATAAGTTAAACGTACCTGAACCACTATTCATTACAATATATTTGGCTTCTATTCAAACTCCTAAACACAGCTATAAATGTGTTGTGTGCTTTCCAAAAATCATTCTTGCAACCATCAGGCTAGAATAACCTCTTTACCCTCATCACCACATGACATTGAATATAAAGCTGTCGTATCTTCCTGGGACCCGAGGAAAAAAAGTGTCTTCCTATTTCCTTTTTTGTGTGATTTCCTACCTATTTAGGGTTACAAAAACATCTTGCAATTTAGACTTTTTTTATTTTATTTTATTTTAAAATGTTACAGGATGTCCACTGTAGAGGACGTCGGGACCATATTAGTTTGAAAAGACAGCCACAATTAACAGATAGACTATGTATTAGGTGAGAGTGATATTAATACAATAATACATTCAACTTCCCAGCATGCAATTTGAACCAATGACATATCACTGGAAAGACCAGAATGTCCTCTGCACATCAGGGATTGATAGAGTAGCTCAAAAGAGTCAAAGGAGATGCATGTTAACAAAATGTCCACTACAGCGGACATTTTCAATTGGCTGGGTCCCAGGAGGACATGCATCATGTTGTTAACTATCTTATTGGGCCAGTTCATCCAAAGGGTTAGAGCTAACTGTGTCCCAGAACCACTCTGTCCCAGAACCACTCTGTCCCAGAACCACCGTGTCCCAGAACCACTCTGTCCCAGAACCACCCTGTCCCAGAACCACCGTGTCCCAGAACCACCCTGTCCCAGAACCACTCTGTCCCAGAACCACCGTGTCCCAGAACCACTCTGTCCCAGAACCACCGTGTCCAAGAACCACTCTGTCCCAGAACCACCGTGTCCCAGAACCACCGTGTCCCAGAACCACTCTGTCCCAGAACCACTCTGTCCCAGAACCACCGTGTCCCAGAACCACCGTGTCCCAGAACCACCCTGTCCCAGAACCACCGTGTCCCAGAACCACCGTGTCCCAGAACCACTCTGTCCCAGAACCACTCTGTCCCAGAACCACCGTGTCCCAGAACCACTCTGTCCCAGAACCACCGTGTCCCAGAACCACTCTGTCCCAGAACCACCGTGTCCCAGAACCACCGTGTCCCAGAACCACCGTGTCCCAGAACCACTCTGTCCCAGAACCACCGTGTCCCAGAACCACTCTGTCCCAGAACCACCGTGTCCCAGAACCACTCTTTCCCAGAACCACCGTGTCCCAGAACCACCGTGTCCCAGAACCACTCTGTCCCAGAACCACCGTGTCCCAGAACCACTCTGTCCCAGAACCACCGTGTCCCAGAACCACTCTGTCCCAGAACCACTCTGTCCCAGAACCACCGTGTCCCAGAACCACTCTGTCCCAGAACCACCGTGTCCCAGAACCACTCTGTCCCAGAACCACTGTGTCCCAGAACCACTCTGTCCCAGAACCACCGTGTCCCAGAACCACTCTGCACTCTGTCCCAGAACCACTCTGTCCCAGAACCACTCTGTCCTGAATACACTTTGAATTAGAGTGACTGAGTGTGCTCTCTCTCTCTCTCTCTGGATGCAGTGACTGAGTGTGTTCTCTCTCTCTCTCTCTCTCTCTCTCTCTCTCTCTCTCTCTCTCTCTCTCTCTCTCTCTCTGGGTGCAGTGACTGAGTGTGTTCTCTCTCTCTCTCTCTGGATGCAGTGACTGAGTGTGTTCTCTCTCTCTCTCTCTGGATGCAGTGACTGAGTGTGTTTTCTCTCTCTCTCTCTCTCTCTCTCTCTCTGGATGCATTGACTGAGTGTGTTCTCTCTCTCTCTCTCTGGATGCAGTGACTGAGTGTGTTCTCTCTCTCTCTCTCTCTCTCTCTGGATGCAGTGACTGAGTGTGTTCTCTCTCTCTCTCTCTCTCTCTGGATGCAGTGACTGAGTGTTCTCTCTCTCTCTCTCTCTCTCTGGATGCAGTGACTGAGTGTGTTCTCCCTCTCTCTCTCTCTCTCTCTGGATGCAGTGACTGAGTGTGTTCTCTCTCTCTCTCTCTCTCTCTCTCTGGATGCAGTGACTGAGTGTGTTCTCTCTCTCTCTCTCTCTGGATGCAGTGACTGAGTGTGTTCTCTCTCTCTCTCTCTCTCTCTCTCTGGATGCAGTGACTGAGTGTGTTCTCTCTCTCTCTGTCTCTCTCTATGGATGCAGTGACTGAGGGTGTTCTCTCTCTCTCTCTGGATGCAGTGACTGAGTGTGTTCTCTCTCTCTATCTGGATGTAGTGACTGAGTGTGTTCTCTCTCTCTCTCTCTCTCTCTCTGGATGCAGTGACTGAGTGTGTTCTCTCTCCCTCTCTCTCTCTGGATGCAGTGACTGAGTGTGTTCTCTCTCTCTCTCTCTCTCTCTCTCTCTCTCTCTGGATGCAGTGACTGAGTGTGTTCTCTCTCTCTCTCTCTCTCTCTCTCTGGATGCAGTGACTGAGTGTGTTCTCTCTCTCTCTCTCTCTCTCTCTCTCTCTCTGGATGCAGTGACTGAATGTGTTCTCTCTCTCTCTCTCTCTCTCTCTGGATGCAGTGACTGAATGTGTTCTCTCTCTCTCTCTCTCTGGATGCAGTGACTGAGTGTGTTCTCTCTCTCTCTCTGGATGCAGTGACTGAATGTGTTCTCTCTCTCTCTCTCTCTCTGGATGCAGTGACTGAGTGTGTTCTCTCTCTCTCTCTCTCTCTCTCTGGATGCAGTGACTGAATGTGTTCTCTCTCTCTCTCTCTCTCTCTCTCTGGATGCAGTGAATGAGTGTGTTCTCTCTCTCTCTCTCTCTCTCTCTCTCTCTCTCTGGATGCAGTGACTGAGTGTGTTCTCTCTCTCTCTCTCTCTCTCTCTCTGGATGCAGTGACTGAGTGTGTTCTCTCTCTCTCTCTCTGGATGCAGTGGCTGAGTGTGTTCTCTCTCTCTCTCTCTCTGGATGCAGTGACTGAGTGTGTTCTCTCTCTCTCTCTCTCTCTCTCTCTCTCTGAATGCAGTGACTGAGTGTGTTCTCCTCCTCCAGCTGAGAGCAGCCTCACCCTGACGGAGGTGATGGAGGCGTACGAGCAGAGCTGCAGCAGACACCAGGTCCAGCCCAAAGAGCAGGTCCTGCAGCAGCTGCAGGTAAAGACACACACTTCTCTCTCAGTGTGTGTTTATGTCTGACAGCATGCTCGTCTTTGTGGGCTTCACTGTTGGAGGTGGAGCTTCTTTTCTGTGGCTTCACCGCTAATCAGGGGCGTCACCTGGACCTGAAAACATTCGGGGCTCAGCCCACAGTGGCGTCGGCGCTAAAGTGGAATGTTCTACTGCAACACGCACACACACAGTGCAACGGTTACAATGAAGGCTTTATAAACAGCTCACGGCATATAGGCAGGGGTAAAATGCTATTTTTTATGAGTGGGGAGCGGACCTCACCTCCTCTAAGGGGGTCCGGGGGGATGCTCCCCCGGGAAGATTTTTGTTTAAATATTGAAGTTAAAAGCATCAATCTGGTGCACTTTGAGAGATTAAGAGATCGATGGATACATCTCTCAACATCCATATGAAACAGAACTGTGAACAGATTGACTTTATCTTACAAATCACTCCCATTTTAAACTCTATTCTTGTTTTACTGCCATAAAGTATTTCATAACTGTTTTTCCTTTATTCTCTTATTGTTTTCAATCAATCAATCAATCAATGTTTATTTATATAGCCCAATATCACAAATGTTACATTTGTCTCAGTGGTCTTCACAGTGTGTACAGAATATCAGTATGACAATACGTCACCCTCTGTCCTTAAACCCTCACATCGTACAAGGAAAAACTTCCAAAGAAAACCCAGTTTAAAGGGAAAAATGGGAGAAACCTCAGGGAGAGCAACAGAGGAGGGATCCCTCTCCCAGGACGGACAGACGTGCAATAGATGCCGTGTGTAAATTGAAAAGACAATACATTTGCAACATAGGTAGTCCAAATGTTTGGAAATGCATGTGTGTATAATAGGAAGATGAATCCACGAGGATATCCATCCAGGACCGATGATCCAGGACCACAGCCACGACTCAAGATCCAGCGCTCGCGATCCAGGACACAAGACCGCAGGATCATCCATGACTCCGGATCCCAGCATATATAGACCCCAAAAAGAAAGACATTTGGGGAAGCTGGGTTAATCGGAACATGAGAGTACACGGGTATAGACAGAGAGAAGGAAGAAGTAAGATGTCCCCCGACAAACTAAGCCTATATCAGCAAAACTAGGGGCTGAATCTAATCAGCCCTAACTATAAGCTTTATCAAAAAGGAAGGTCTTAAGCGCACTCTTAAAAACGGATAGGGTGTCTGCCACCCGAACACAAACTGGAAGCTGATTCCACAAATGTGGAGCTTGATAAGAAAAGGCTCTGGCTCCCATTGTACTTTTAGAGACTCTAGGAACAACCAACAACCCTGCATTCTTGGAACGCAATGCCCTAGTAGGACAGTAGGGTATAATGAGTTCTTTAAGGTAAGATGGCGCCTGCCCATTAAGGGCTTTGTAGGCGAGAAGAAGAATTTTAAATTCTATCCTGTGTTCTATAGGGAGCCAGTGTAAGGCAGCCAGAACAGGAGTAATGTGGTCCCTTTTCCTAACTCTGGTTAGTACACGAGCCGCAGCATTTTGAATCAGCTGAAGCGACTTGATTGACTTCTTGGTACTCCCTGATAGTAAAGAGTTACAATAATCCAGCCTCGAAGTAACAAATGCATGGACTAGTTTCTCTGCATCGTTTTGAGGCAAGATATGCCTGATTTTTGCAATGTTACGTAGATGGAAGTAGGCGGTCCTTGAAATTGATTTTATGTGGGCGTTAAAGGATAAATCCTGATCAAATATAACACCAAGATTCCTTACAGTCTCACTGGAGGCCAAATTAATGCCATCCATAGTTAGTATATCTTTAGATAATTTGTTTCGTAGATTCTTCGGGCCAAGTACAATAACTTCAGTTTTGGTCGTGTTTAACATCAAAAAGTTTAAGGTCATCCACGTTTTTAAGTCCTTAAGGCAGTCTTGAATTTTATTTAGATGATTAATTTCATCAGGCTTAATTGATAAATATAGTTGAGTATCATCCGCATAACAATGAAAGTTTACAGAATGATTCCTTATAATATTGCCTAACGGAAGCATATATAATGTGAACAAAATAGGTCCGAGCACTGAGCCCTGTGGCACTCCATGGCTAACTTTGGTTTGCGTGGAAGATTCATCGTTGACACGTACAAACTGAGAGCGTTCAGATAGATAGGACCTAAACCAGCCTAAAGCAGTTCCCTGTATGCCAACCAAGTGCTCTAGTCTTTGCAATAGGATATCATGGTCGATAGTATCAAATGCAGCACTGAGATCGAGCAAAACAAGAATAGAGACAAGTCCCTTGTCTGAAGCTATTAGAATATCATTTGTGACTTTAACCAGAGCTGTCTCTGTGCTATGATGTGTTCTAAAGCCAGACTGAAAATCTTCAAATAAATCATTGTTTTTTAAGTAATCACACAACTGTTTTGCGACCGCTTTCTCAAGAATTTTTGAGAGGAACGGAAGATTAGAAATAGGTCTATAGTTGGCTAAAACCTCTGGATCGAGGTTGTGCTTTTTAAGAAGCGGTTTTATCACTGCTACTTTGAATGATTGTGGAACATAGCCTGATAATAAAGACATATTCATAATATTTCATAAAGAAGTGCTAATTAATGGAAAAACTTCCTTCAACAGCTTAGTTGGAATTGGGTCTAACATGCACGTTGATGGTTTAGAAGAGAGAATCATTGAATGTAATTGTTCAAGGTTAATGGCTGAAAAGCATTCTAGTTTACTATCTCGTGTAATATTAGAACTTACGATTCCGGGAGCTGTTGATAACACTATACTGGTCGAAGGCAAGAGGTCATTAATTTTGTTTCTAAGAGTAACAATTTTATCGTTAAAAAAGCACATAAAATCATTACTACTGAGTGCTATGGGAATAGAAGGCTCAATGGAGCTGTGGCTCTCTGTCAGCCTGGCTACAGTGCTGAAAAGAAATCTTGCATTATTCTTATTCTCATCTATTAATGAAGAGTAGTATGCTGCTCTCGCTTTACGCAGTGCTTTCTTATATTCATTGAGAGTAATATGCCAAATTAAACGAGATTCTTCAAGTTGAGTGGAACGCCATATCCTTTCAAGTTGTCTAGACTTTTGCTTTATTTTGCGGGTTTCGGCATTATGCCATGGAGCTAATCTATGTTGCTTTATTTTCTTCTTTTTCAAAGGAGCAACAGAGTCTAATTTTATTCGCAGCGCATCTATAGCACTATCAACAACATGATCAATTTGGGGTGGTGTACATTTTGTATAAGTTTCCTCCCTTACATGCAGACATGCTATCGAGTTAAGTATTGGTGGAATCTCTTCCTTAAATGTGGCTATAGCACTAACGGATAACTATAATGATCATATGAAGGTGTGCCGTGGATATAATCTGATGAATAATTTGTGACCAAGCCGTTTGAGACCCACTGAGATAACTTAGACTAAAGTGAGAGTCCTTTAGCTCACCTGAGCCTCTCAGTCTGAGAGGAGAGCTCTCCTCCAGCTTGTTGTGGAACCAACAGCTCCGTATGTCCGTTAGTGCAGCTAGCTAACTGCTAACCAGATGCTAACAACACGGTCCCTGCTGCTGGCACCAGCCTCTCTCTCTCTCTCTCTCCCCCCCCCCTCTCTCTCTCTATCACACTAAATGCACTATTGCCACACACACACACAGAGCCGAGCTTGAATGACACAAGCACACGTTTATTTCCATGCAACTCTCTGATTGGTCTGGTGTCATGCCTCTGTTGCATTCACTGAACACGGGAAATTACAATTCTGCCGTCCTCTCTTGTGTCATGATGAGGTTCACGTAAAGCACGATTAATGGATTATATCGTTGAGGGAGAATTGTCCGGTGCTACAGAAAAAACATTTGGGGCTAAAGCCCCGGATGCCCAGGCCAGGCGACGCCACTACCGCTCATTCTGCAGTACACTTGACACTGTTGACCACAACATACTAGACCGACTAGAAAACTGGGTGGAACTTTCGGCAACAGTTCTAAATTGGTTTGAATCCAACTTAAAGGTGGGGAAGGTAATTTTAGACAAACCAGCTCGAGCGCTCTAGAATTTGAAAATACACAGCCAGAAAAAATCTTCCACTTCCTCACAGAGCCCCTCCTCCAACACACACAAACGCGCACATGACCAATGAGGGCACGAGATAAGTGTGTGCACAGATGGAAGGCTGACAGGCAGGTAGGCCATCCAGTTACTTTAGCCGGGCCGGCTCAGATGATTGGTCGTGCTTTTTACAGTACCACGGCTTCCACAGATGATATTTTTTTTATGGATTTGTTGTCAAAGCACTTCAGATATTCATTGCTATCGGGACGTTAAGAGCATTCCATGGAATATAACAAAAAGTGTATCTCGAGCCCAGCGTTTCCGCCCTTATTCAGCTCGGGACGCCCTGAACACGGGCCGAGGGCGTCCACAAATATTAATAATTCGAGAGAATATCGAGAGTTTGTATCACTTGTAATAACGAAAAGGAAAAAGGACAAGGACATCCCTCTGTTGGAGGGGCAAAGGAGTCTGGTGGGATTCTTTTCGGAGTATTGAAGATCGTTTCCCCGACATCGAAGGTGCCTGCCACAGGACAACAACACGGAACGTGCGCGATTTAGACGCGATGAGCGGGGGGGTTTTAGTGGAGCACGCGCGTGAACTGCGAGCGCTGGAGCCTCGCAGTGGCGAAACCGAGGCTCCGTGGTAAACTGTGGTGACATGAAGAGACGTTTGGGAGCCAAGAGAGCCGAGCCAAATGATCCGACTCACTAACGTAAAAAGACAATATCTATAAGGGACGGCTCAAGTCAACCCCCCTCCCCCCCACCTGCTCTCGGGGTGGAGTCCCCTCTCAGCCCTGGTCTGGCGGAAACACTGCTCGAGCCGGTTTCTTCTCTTTAACATAATAATAATGAAAAACTACAAAATAAGTTACTATAGCTATGCAGATGACACCAAAATGTACATAACCATTTCACCAGGAGACTATGCTCCAATTCAAACACTGAGTAAGTGCATTGAACAAATCAATGACTGGATGTGTCAGAACATTCTCCAATTAAACAAAGATAAAACTGAGGTAATGGTTTTTGGAGCCAAGGCAGAACGTATAAAGGTTAGCGCTGATCTTCAGTCTGCAATGTTCAAACCAACAGATAGAGCCAGAAATCTAGGTGTAGTCATGGACTCTGACCTGAGTTTCAACAGTCACATTAAAACAGTTACTAAATCAGCCTACTATCACCTAAAGAATAAATCTAGGATTAAAAGACTAATGTCACAGCAGGATCTGGAGAAACTTGTGCATGCCTTTATCTTCAGTAGACTGGACTACTGTAATGGTGTCTTCACAGGTCTCACTAAAACATCTATTAGAAAGCTGCAGCTGATTCAGAACGCCGCTGCTCGAGTCCTCACTAACACTAAGAAAGTGGATCACATCACTCCTGTTCTGAAGTCTTTACACTGGCTTCCTGTGTGTCAAAGAATAGATTTCAAAATACTGCTGCTGGTTTATAAAGCACTGAATGGTTTAGGCCCAAAATACATTTCTGACCTCCTGCTAAATGATGAACCATCCAGATCTCTCAGGTCTTCAGGGACTGGTCAACTTTCTGTCCCCAGAGTCAGAACTAAACCTGGAGAAGCAGCGTTGAGTTATTATGCTCCAAATATCTGGAACAAACTCCCAGAAACCTGCAGGTCCGCTGCAACTCTGACTACTTTTAAATCCAGGCCGAGGACTTTTCTTTTTGCCGCTGCTTTTAATTTAAAGTGGACCTATCATGCTATATCTGAAACATATATTGTTGGGCCATACCTATATAAAGTATATATATTTTTTCAAAAGACTAAACAGATCCTGTATTTTAGCCATGCCTCATTTCGCTCTATTTGCTCTTTTCAGCCCTGTTTTTGCAGGGGGCTGATTCTGTGAGCTGCAGCTGACCACGCCCCCCTGCAGGAGAGGGTAGTTGGCAGTTACTTTGGCATTAGGGCAGGGATATCTAGATACTTTCCAAGGTTTGACATAATGAAGTGTGCTACTTTTAAAGCAAGCAACGATGTTTTCAAATCTGTAATCAAAAAGCTCCTCAAAAACGCTATCGAAGCAGTTCCTGCCGTTGCTACGTTAGTTCAAACGGTAACAACGGACTATTTTTCTTCGCGGATGCATGTCAATTTAAATCAATACATATAACTATTTTTTAAATCAATAAAATCTTTTTCTAAATCCATAAAAGCATTTCAATTAATATTGGGAGTCATGTCGTTACTTTGTTGAGAATGTGGCCATGTAATAAGCGGGATAATGATAATAACATAATGACCGCGTCGCTGCACATTATCCCTTACATATGATTATATAGAGTCATTATTCATTTGTTTTAAAGCAGGAGGCGCAAACGCTTGCCTCGGGGAGGGAGAAAAAGAGCCACAGCTGAGAATAAACAGAAGGGCAACCATGGCAACCATGCAAGGGAAGTGTTCTTCGCTGCTTTTGTGGCAGACTGCAGCGCCACCTACAGGCCTGGCATATGTACTACAGCGTCTCCAGCGCTTTCGAGCAGCAATGGCCGGCAGTGGCCCAACCTCTCATTCCCCTGATTCGAGGAGAATTGACCAATAGCCGTAGCGCCACTTTACTGACGTCAGGACAGTGTTCAAATCTGTATCAGTCTGTATCAGATCCGTTGCAGCCCCTTTTTTTAGAGATTTGGGTATGGAGGAAAAGAGAGAGGGTTGTGTTTCTGACACTTGGTGAGTTCCCTGGAACACCGGGGACACATGTTCATATAAAAGACGGACCAAAGTGCATTTTGCATGATAGGTCCCCTTTAACTATTCATATCTTAAACTGCACTGTAACTTTTATCCATGTATTTTTTCTTTTAATGTTTCTTTTAATATCTTGGCTTTTTAATGACTGTTTAAATGCCATTTTGCCGCTGTTTTTAATTGATATATTCAGGCTTATTATTTTTAGGGTTAAAGTCCCCTATGTGTGCCGTTTTGGTTTCAAGACCCTGGTTTGCTGAGGACACCAACACACTTCCTAAAAAGACAAGATAAACTTAACTGTGTGCATTTCAAAATAAAAAAGAGGAATAGTTTCGGCAAAAACTAAAAGGTATCATGGGGTCAGATTATAATTTAACTATTTCTATTATAATAGAAAACTATTTCTGCTAAAAAGTTAGCAATGATTGAGAGTCCGAGCTAAACTTATCAGATGTGTGTATCTCACACTGCACTGCCACCTTTATTCATGTATCTTTGCTTTCAAATGAGTGTTTTTAAATGTCATTTCATAATATGTTTCTTAATGGTCTTAATGTCTTTCATCTTTGTAAAGCACTTTGAATTGCCTTGCCTTACACTCAACTATATATGATGACATGAGGAAGTGTATTGTGTGTGTGTGTGTGTGTGTGTGTGTGTGTGTGTGTGTGTGTGTGTGTGTGTGTGTGTGTGTGTGTGTGTGTGTGTGTGTGTGTGTGGTGTGTGTGTGTGTGTGTGTGTGTGTGTGTGTGTGTGTGTGTGTGTGTGTGTGTGTGTGTTGTGTGTGTGTGTGTGTGTGTGTGTGTGTGTGTGTGTGTGTGTGTGTGTGTGTGTGTGTGTGGCCTTTATTTAACCAGGTCAAATCCCATTGAGATCAACCTCAAGGGAGACCTGCAGAACATTGGTTACACGTAACAAACAAGAGAAAACAAAAAGGACATCATCTACAGGGGTACACATCACAACCTATTCACAATAACAGGTATCAAATAACATTTCATCTATCCCAGCTTTAAAATGATGCTGGGGAGCAGCGCACATAAAAGCTTTAGCACCTAAAACATTCCTAGCACTTGGCACATGTAATAAAAACACATCCCGGGGTCTCAGGCAGTAGCGACTTGCCACTCTCTGTGAGATGGGGCTGGTAGTTTACCCAACGTGGCTTTATCGATGAACATGTGCCAGTGACTGAGCCTCTGTACAGTACGTGAAGCAGACCTGTGTGTGTGTGTGTGTGTGTGTGTGTGAACTCACTCAATCCTTCCCAGCCCAGTTTCCTGTTGCGCTCTCATTGGTCGCAGCTAACCTCTCGTTCACGACTCAACATCTTTGACTTGTCCAACCCATAAAACCGTTATGCTTCTCGAACCTTATCGAGCACAAAAGCTCACCCCCAACCTTTTTGTTATTCAAAAGACAAAACAGAACAGCACACTGAAGAGTGAAGTATGTCATTAATGATCAAAACCACTTAATCTGTAATGTTATTGATCATTCCGGAGAGGATCCAATGTTATACATCTGATCAAAGGTTACATCTGACAGGCTGGTATCCATCTCACTGTTGGCCTTTGTTCTACCTGCTTAGAGTGTGTCTGCCCGGAGGCCTGTGTCAGACCAGAGGCCTGTGTCTGACCAGAGGCTGTGTCAGACCAGAGGCCTGTGTCTGACCAGAGGCTGTGTCTGACCAGAGGCTGTGTCTGCCCGGAGGCCTGTGTCAGACCAGAGGCTGTGTCTGCCCAGAGGCCTGTGTCAGACCAGAGGCTGTGTCTGACCAGAGGCCTGTGTCTGACCAGAGGCCTGTGTCTGACCAGAGGCTGTGTCTGACCAGAGGCCTGTGTCTGACCAGAGGCTGTGTCTGACCAGAGGCCTGTGTCTGACCAGAGGCTGTGTCTGACCAGAGGCTGTGTCAGACCAGAGGCTGTGTCTGCCCAGAGGCCTGTGTCAGACCAGAGGCCTGTCTCAGGGCCAGCAGACCCTGGATCTCTGCTCTCTGTCTTCACTCACCCTAACCAACCCCCCCTGATAACGCTGGTTCTCAACCTGCTGGGTCAGCCCACAGTTTCACTGTCTGCCAACGAGTGTTCAGATGAATGGGACGGAGTTTGAGTTATACAACCACTCAAACACACGGATAAGTACTGCAACCGAGTGCGATACTTCACCATGACGATTAAACACATTACACCCATATAAATAAGTTAAACCTTGACATAATTTTAATATATAATCCGGGTTTAAAGTAAAATACTTTCTGCATGGATATTTGTGTATAAAAACTTTACAATCTGCACACTGAGTTTTGATTGGTCAGTTGATCTCTTATCTCAAACATAACCTGCTGGAGCAGTAGTATGTCCTGCATGGGGATCCCCTGGTGAAGTACCCCACAGCTCATCCTAGAGTTCACCACTGATCCCAGGTCCTGTTCGAGGACAGACCACCTGATCCTCTGACAGCTGGTGGGTCTGGCTTCTGACAAGTTTTCAATGATTAATGATTTTCTAAATCTCAGCTATGAAATGTCAAAACCTTGAGGATCAATGGCACAACAATTTCCTTCGGGATAAATAAAGTATCTTATGTTGTTCTGCAAAAATACAACAATAGTATTCATTAATTCATAACTT
Organism: Champsocephalus esox; assembly: GCA_036324585.1. NCBI lineage: Eukaryota > Metazoa > Chordata > Actinopteri > Perciformes > Channichthyidae > Champsocephalus > Champsocephalus esox. Next base: position 7,870,187 of record CM070494.1, on the reverse strand, counting down.
TTCTTTTCAATTATGATTTGTTTGTTTAAAAGCCCTATTTCTGTTTAGTGTCCTTACAGTTACATCGACTTGATTACTTGAATGTTAACCCAGAAGTCGTTTAAAGAGAAAAGTTCTCAGTGACAAAGTGACAGTGCTAGGAGTCCACACTACAGATATGTAGTACAAAATATTGCTTCTAAGAAGTGTGTGTACTTTGTTCTTCTATGCAACATCAGCAGCTCAGCTCATAGCACAAGTGTGCCATGCAGTTATATTACAGCTCTCCCGAACGGATCAATAGAAACAATAACCTGAGGAACTCACGCTGTCAGAGCAGATCCCCTGCAGCCCGCGGCTCTTAAGACAAGGCCAGCCCACGGCCAGCTCTCACACACACACACACGCACGCACACACACACACACGCACACACACACACGCACGCATACACACACACGCACACACGCACGCATACACACGCACACACACACGCACGCACACACACGCACGCGCATGCACACACACGCACCCACACGCACACATACACGCAAACACGCACACACACACGCACACAAACACACGCACACACACAAACACACACGCACGCACACACACGCATACACACACAAACACACACGCACGCACGCACACACACACACGCACTCACACACACAAGCACGCACGCACACGCAAACACGCACGCACACGCAAACACGCACGCACACACGCACGCACACCCACACGCACACATGCACACACGCACGCACACGCAAACACGCACACACACACATGCACACAAACACACAAACACACACGCACGCACACACACGCACGCATACACACACACACGCACGCACACACACACGCATACACACACACGCACACACACACACGCAAGCACACACACGCACACACACACGCAAACACACACACACAAACACGCACGCACACACGCACGCACACGCATGCACACGCACGCACACTAAAAGCACCTCATGTTGACAGTGTGCTTCCATCAGCGCCGTCAGAGCGCTGAGCGTCTCCTCTCCAGCCTGCAGGCAGAGAGCGGTGTAACGGGGCTCACGTTGGCGTGAATGCAGTGTAAAGATCTATTTTCTTTCTCTCAATGACTCACATTTGTTGGTTTTTCCAATTGGTTTGTCGTTCATGTTCCACTTACACATGTACAGTGTGTGTTAGGCTGTATCATCAACGTGTTTGTTCTTTAGAGAAATGAAGTTTGTAGACTCCTAAATCAAGAGGTCACATCATTACTTTGAGAATGAAAGATGCTCTGTCGAGTTGTCTTGCATGTGCCTTTGAGCTCTAACAAACATAATGCATGGACAGCATTTCCGTACTCATAAAACATTTAAAAGCCTTCCTTTTACTTTTATATTGGGTTGTTGTTGTTGTTAACTTTGTCTCCTGGTGAAAAGTATGTTTGCCTGGGCAAGGTTAGCTCAGTGAAAGCTGGTGTCGAAACGTTTCGGAACCTCTTTAGCATCTCCAGTCCCGACGGATACGTGTTCATTGTGTCAGCTTTTCATTCAGACTCAGTCCAGGCCTGTGGCAAATATCTGTTTCTCATATTCAGTGAAGCTTGTTCTGATTTGTGTCTGGAATCTTTGGTTTACTAAAGGTCTCAGCATTTGATTCTTCTCCTAGACGATGAAAAGCATCACTGTTTTAGTCCATCACAACTGTTCAAGTTTGGCTGATTTTGAGAAGGTTGGAAAGATAAATACGTTGCTGGGCCGGTGACATGGAACTGTGGTGGAGGATTTCGTTAAAGTTTATATTATTGTACATGTTGATTGCGTCACAGTAAGTGTACGAGATGGTGCCGTCTCGCATTGTTTCATCCATGTCTACGAGAAAAAGTGCATTGACAAATATATTTCGTCAAAGTTTTGAAATGTGAATGATCCTGCACATGTTTTCTTTAGCTGTCGTTATGCATAGAGGTCAAGAAGAGGTGGTTAGCAAAATACATTGGACATCTTATGTTCATCCAGTGTACGACCACAGCTCATGTTTACTCGCTAACGGTCTTCTTCTTCTTCCCTGCCTTTATTGCACATAACTGTGTTACTGCATAACAGACTGCAGCCATCCACTGCATTAGCCCTCTGGATATCTGACCTACATGTTTCTGTAATACCTGTGATTTAGTTTAATTATTATTTAAATGTATTACTTTATATTTTGGAGGCACTTTATAGGAACGTTGTGCTACAGAGTGTTGTGTCTGTGAATTAAAATCAGGTGTTCTGTTCAATTTGATATTTGTATCACACTTTCTCTCTAGTGCAAGTATTACAAACTCTTTCTCACACACATATTTCCCCCTTAATTAAAATAAACTCACTGATTCTCTCTTAGCCACACTTGAAACACACATTCTGCCATCTATAATTCATTTTATGTACATACTTACTTTCCTTGGAGCAGCCCCCCTCCATACATTTTACTCGAGATCAAGGGGAATTATTTGTAGAGAATTAGAGACTTAGCAGTGCTTACATTAAGCATACAGCCGTGGTGTTATCTGGTGCTAATGAAGGCAGATGCAGTGGAAGCGATTGTAGGTGGTCCTCCTGAAGGAGTCAGATATGTACCGTTAAGCACTAGCTAAGAGGGGCAGTATTTAGACCGAACGGGCTGCATGCAAATTAATCCATAATAAGACGATGCAAAAACGAGAAGAGGAACGCCTAAAGAGCACATTTATTAAATGAGGTCTTTTCAGGCGAGGGGCGATTCCCCGAGGACCAGCGCTGAAGACTATTTAAAGCTTCTTTCATTGCACCCTTGGGCCCCTTTGCACTCCTTTGAAATGTTGTAAGTGGATAAAACAGTATTGCTGTTGGTGACATAAGAGTGGTAAATAATAACAGGTCGGAGCCAGCGGGGTGTCAGGCCGCACGCCTACTCTGTGATTTCACTAAGCACACTGTGGAGTGTGTGAGCTGCAGCTCAGAGCAGAAGATCACTGCCAGGACGAGAGGAAGACCTGCACTCACACACACTCGCTTTGAGAACAACTGAAACACTCCAGGAGCTAATAGGTGCACCCCCCAGAGGGACACATCCATTTATCCATGTACAATGTGTGTATCACATTTATCCGAAAATGAACTTGTATCCAAGTCCATGCATAGATACAAAATAATATGTGTGCAAGCATACAGATGGATAGTAGGTAAGTTGATCACATTTCTAAAAAAATACTAAATAAACATAATATTTCAAATATTGTAAATATACACATCTATATGTATAGATGTACACCTGTTCAACTGCTCGTTAACGCAAATACATAATCAGCCAATCACATGACAGCAACTCAATGCATGTAGGCATGGGCCGTGGCCGTTTCTCAATGTCGAGTAAACCTGCTGCAGAGCCAAGTATACCACGTCATCGAGTGGCGCCAAAGGACTGTTTAAATGCATGTTAAATCATAGATATATATAAACACTAGATGACTCACCCGCGCTGCTGGCCAATGGAGACCGACGTTGCCACTTGGCCGCCATCTTGCTACAGGCAGTGCTCTCATTCATAACATTATGGTTTACTTTTTAAATAACCATAGCTTGCTTAATTTTCAAACAATTTTCAAACGGTTTAGTTTTTTATAAACATCAAAGATGTAGTTATGATACTGCATACTTATAATCATGGACTTCCATACATATGAAAATAACATTAATCAGATAAAGCAATAGCTATAGGCCTACACCCACACACACACACACACACACACACACACACACACACACACACACACACACGAACACACACACACACACGAACACACACACACACACACACACACACACAAGGTATTTATATAAAATATTTGCCGGTGTATATATTTCCATTTATTTTATTATATTGTTAATATTTTAAGTAAATTATAAATAAATTATAAAATTAAAATACATTTATATTTTATATATAAAAATCGGTCTCATGTTACCACTCTGTAAGCCAAGAGTTGTTAATTTAGCAATGCCTTAGCTTGAAGAACAGGGACACAACTAATGACAATAGCATATGTTGGTATATTATTTAGATATTCACACCTTTATCAGAAGAACCAAACCAACATAAAATGTGCTCACAGACAGGCCAGTTCTGTCTAATTTATCACAATTATTTTTGGCATGAGATCTTCATATCATCCTAGTTTTGTATTTAGTTTCTATATTTGTAAACAAATCCAGAACCTTTGAAATATGTTATTGAAAAAAGACCAAGAATAATATAAACTGTACCATGTGTCCTTCTGTAGTCCATTTGTGGTTTGTCTTGTCTCACCCCGGCTGATATATCACAAAATCCACTGTTTAAATTGTTCCCTATATTGCCCCTATGCCCCTGTAAGGTGTCCTTGGGTGTTATGAAAGGCGGCCCCCCCAACATAAATGTATAAATATTATTATTATTAAGAAGAACAACTTGGTGTGGTGTGGAGGGGATGTAGGAAGCAGGAGCAGGTGGGGAGAGATGGGGCTTCAAGGTTCAAGGTTATTTGTTTTAAATTCGCTCTGCATCAGCCAAACGACTCGCTGCACCCTCGCTGCGAGGGGGACCCAAGTTCCCATCAGCAAAAACACGTGGATTTGCTATCCTGGCTCCAAAATGGTGGAATGAGCTCCCCATTGAAATCAGGACCGCAGAAAGCTTACACACCTTCCAGCGCAGACTGAAAACTCATCTCTTTCGACTCCATTTCGAGCGATAGAATGACTAACAAAGAACTGCTAACAGAGCACTTATATACTAATAAAGGACTGGCTTACCTGAAGCCAGTTGAGTAGCACTTGAAATGATTGGCTCTTTGAAACCTGGGAGGTATACTGCGAAGCAGGATTTTCGCTTAGCCGGCTAAATTCAGGGAAAACTCCGGCTTTCCGGTCATCCGAAGCTGGTTCTCTTTTTAGCAGGCTAGATCTCCATGGTAACTTATGCTAAGCAGCTAACCTGGTCGGGACCAGGTTAGGTTGCAGGCTAAGAGCTCAACTCAGTGAAAGCACCGCCTGCTGACCAATCAGAGCTCAGTGTGCGGAGTTTAAAGCGATCAAGTCATATTACAGGAGAAAGGAAATACAGAAAAGCTGCCGTCGCAGGAAAGACGGCCGGCAAAAATCACTGACTGTGTGAACGTGAACATTAATAGAATATCACCTCCATCTTCAGAGCAATCTGACTATTATAACATTAGCATGAAGAAAGCTTACTTAAATATCGGCCACAACATAAGTAACCGGATCAGAGTACATTAAGTACAGTCCGCGGCATATCACATCATAGTGTTTGTCATATATCTGAGTCAGCTGAGCCGTATCTGGCCGTGCAACACTCACAGTGTCACATACTGTATGCAGAAGTATTATTTTAAGCAACACATAAGTTGACGAAACACTCGAGACAAATGTAATTGAAGTCAGATCGTGTCTTAGACGGGGCAGTGATATCATAAACCTGTTAATGTACGCATTCAAACACTTGTTCTGTTACCAGCTGTATTCACCTTGCAGGTGCAGCTCTGTAGCTTTTATCCTGGATAAAGTGTTTAAGTCATGGATGTTTAAAGATTAACTTCTTTATTTTTGACTAGTATTAAAGTTCACTTTTCATTCAGGAAGTATGACGCTGCGCTGTCAGTGCGCTTCTCCATGTTTGTGATTGGTCGAATGCTCCAGATACCACCCCTTTCATGTGAACGCGCACCTAACTAGATAGGACACGGCTGGCTTGAGCGATCCACTTGATAACCCGCGTCGTAGTACAGTTTAGCGAGAGCGCGTATGTTTTGGATTAGGCCAACCGGCTAACTCAAACATATCCAGGTTAGGTTGAACCAGCTTCGCAGTATAGGCCCCTGATGTTCTTATATGATTCTGTTTTCTTCAAGGTTGCGTCTTCCTGGTCGAATGTACTTATTGTAAGTCGCTTTGGATAAAAGCGTCAGCTAAATGCAATGTAATGTAAATGTGTCTTGGAGATAAGGACCAGCTGCACACAATAAAATACAGTATAACACAAAACCAATAAGACACGGTGACACATGGCACACCAACAATCAATCATCGTCCAGCCTCAGCTTTGGTATTCTTTCACAACCATGTTATGGGTTTATTAGACTGAGCAAACATAAACATATGTGGTGATCCCACGGGTTCTTGTTTGCAGACAGCGGCGATTGGAGCATCCGTAGGCTGCACAAAAGTCCGGCATAGTCAGGTACTTCTGTAAACACAAAGCCAGCAAATTGCTGTATCATAATGCCAGATGTTTTTAACAAGCCAAACCACTTGGAAGAAATCATGTGTAACTTAAGTTATGTTGAAAACAAAGAGCAGTTCTGCCTCTCCCACTGGTGTAAAGTTGCTGGGTGAAATTTGTAATACTAGGTCTCACTCACAGCCTCTAGTTATTAGCCAGCTAATAAATACAACCACATACACAAAGAAAAGCTAAATCAGTCAAGATTTCAGCGAATTAAGAGTATTTTTGTGCAGATCACTCACCTTACAACAGCGACCATAACACGAATCAGAGTAACTGTTGACTGACTGTTGATGGCGGCCGGTCAGCTACGCTGGAAAATCTCCCATGAGCCATCTAGTGTTTATATATATATCTATGTGTTAAATGCCCAGCATTCGGCGCCACTCGATGACGTAGTATACTTGAAATAGTGGCTCTGCAGCAGGTATACTCGACATTGAGAAACGCGCCATGGTCTAGCCTACGGAGCGCTTCGTATTTACATCACGTGATACGCGCTGCTCGGTTGCGCTGCTCGGTTGCGCTGCTCCAGAAGCCTGCTAGCAAATTAGCTTACAAGCTAACTCAGCTGAAAAGGATCCAGAAACTTTACTTTTACACTTTAACCATTTTTTGGAGATCACCGACGGCGATGAAATAAAGAGAACCATGGCCAGGTAAATAAGACTGTTCCTTTAGCCCCCAGTAATTTTACATTAGTAAGTTAACAAGTAGGCTACATTATCTACCTGATGTCATTTAATCATATTATTTCATATTTATAATAAGTCTTCATTTTTCTGTAGGCCTACTAATAAAACAATGTGTTTTTTAAATAAACAAAAGCATGTTGTATAGATTGATTCTAAACAATATTAGTGTTCTAATCTTAATAGCTGTGATTATAACAGTTTATATTCTCCTTCTTCCCCTAAACCTGCCCACTGACACCAGGTCAGCACCTCCAGGTCCAGCACATTATTGATATTGGAATGATTATTATTTTAATACATTGCGCGCACTTTGGCCAGACTGGTTCAAGATGATAGAAAGGGAACAGTAACTCAAACAACCACTGGTTACAACCAAGGTATACTGCCTTCCTCTGTCCTTAACTCCTGCATATGTCAGGCTGATCAGGTCCGAGCTCTTTTACTTTCAGCTTTCCCTCCAGTGTCCTCTCAAAGGATGTTTCTTAAAGCGATTAAACATCATGTTCCGTCTCCATATTCGGTATCTAGTTTTGTTCACACTCCGTCTCCGTCTAACTCTCTCTCATCAAACGTCAATCTCTCACTCTGGAGCTCCTGCTGCCCCCTAGTTGTTGGCGGTGTCAACAGCTGCTTTGGACGCAGTTTGGTGCGCCCCGAGCTGCTGCTATCTGTTGCATTGAAGAGGTGCGGACTGCATGCACCACTTATAACGAGAGTCAATGGCCAAAGATGTCTGCGCCCCAAGCAGGAAACACGTGTAACATCAGTAACTTTAGACATTGTAAAAGAATTTGTATCGATATTTTATCGTAGATTATACATTTAACTGACACCAAGTATATAATATGTACCTTGTTCATTAAAAAAGAATGAATACAATTAAAATGTTTTTTTATGACAATCTAGAATGTGGGAAGAGGTGGGGCGGCGCACCTAGCGCCCCTATGGGCCGGCCGCCACTGGTTTAAATGCCACAGCCTACCTGAGTTTTGTTGCTGACCTTGTCCAACCCTTTATGACCACAGTGTTCCAGATGCTATCATGTCAATACGGACCAGAATCTCTGAGGAATGTTTCCAGCACCTTGTTGAGTTTATGCAACGAAGAATTGAAGCAGTTCTGAAGGCAGACGGGGGGTCAAGCCTGGTACTATTAGGGTGGGCATAATAAAGTGGCCGGTGAGTGTATACCCAGTATGAAAATAATGAAAAATACACAATATTAAATACACAAGATAAATTAGAATACTGTATAATAGACCAATCTCTTACAGAAACAGAATATTTAGACATAGACTACTAAATACATTAAGAATTGTTACAAGTATCTGTTCTTTTATAGAAATTACAGATGAGGTGTGAAACCAACGTATTGGAAACCCTTTCCACAATCCAAATGATACAACATCATGTAGAGACAGCACATGAAAGTTAGTTATGCATACTGTGCCTGCAGACACAAATCATATACATATATACAGCACATACTCACAGATATATA